>CM024589.1:46496400-46546533 GCA_014182565.1 Eucalyptus marginata | reverse complement strand
GCTCTTTCACTGGTACAACCGACTCTATAGAGAATCGTGTTGCGCCACCATGGCTGTCAATGGTGGAGGCGATCATCACAAGAGAAAGCAACAATTTGTTGTTGTTGTTTTTCTTAAATATATTTTAATTTTTCTTATCCGATCCGGTCTATACCACTCACTACTACAGAGTTCTTATATGTCATTTTATTTGTATGTATCCTCGTTTATTTGGTCCAAAGAGCGTTCTAAAATGCTAAATAGGATAAAAATTGTCCTATCTGAACTCAAATTCGGATTACCAAATGCAGCCTTAGTTAAATCCAACTGAAGGGTGAAGGCCTTACTGAATTGTGAAGTTGAATGATTCTAATTCTCAATTAAAATTTAGGATGTCCTCTACAACTTTTATTAGGCCACTTTTTATAATTATGGCCCAATCAATACAAAATATTTAATAAAGCCGGGACTACTCCCGTATTACCCTATTTCGACTCGATTCTTTCAAACTTTGGTAAAAATATGAAACCACTACTAAATGGCACTAAATTTGACATGCAAATAGCTCATCACACGCTTAATAACTTTTATTGTTTGAATTTTTCAAACTAGCCCTCCAACTATACAACACATGATCTATTCCAAGGGTTTACTTTGTACTAGTTTTGAAGGCAAGTTTCCACTTTAACCTTATTCAATTAAATTGACCGACTTGTCTTAGTCGGATTTTAATAAAATTTTGGCTTAGGACCTCCATGCAAATGATATGTTTTGTACATTTGCTAATTAGTCCTCAAACTATTGTTAATTTGCTAAACAAGTTTAGTCAATGAGCTGCTTAATTTCTAGATCTGACTCTCAATGAAATTGATGATTATGAACTTGATTTCACTGCCTTGACGTTCTTCAAATTTTATGAAAATTATATCAAATTAAAGTTATAGATGTTAACTACAATTTATCTGGAAACATATTATCTTAATTCTAGACTTATTCTCCATAAAAATCTTAGAATATAGCAAGTTCGGATCAGGCCTTGAATTTTCAAAAACAATTTGAGTGTCGAACTCATTCAACACATGAACCTAGTCATTTATCTAAGCCTAGAACATCTTGACTTAACAATTTGAACATTCACACACGTCTTCAAACATTCAAACATCATCAATCATCATCTTTAATTTAATTCAACCATAAATCCTAAGGAATCCTCATGGAAAACAACTAAACTTGTTTCTAAATCATCACGCATGCAACGCATCTTAATCTTAGGCTAATTAACTCTCAAATCGCTTTAGTAGCCACGCTTCCCACGTGGGGAGGGGGATGTAGGGAGTTCAATCCCCACCTTTTGAAGGGGTTGGGAGTGGAGACGTTTAGTTTTAGGTGTGTAATTCAATTCCCATACTCTATAAAGAGGCAGAGCAAAAGTTTTAGAGTGAATTGAGAGTTAGAATATGATCGACAAGAAAAAAAACTCTCAAATTGCTATCTAATTCCTAACCTAAGTGTTTCAGCCACACAAAGACAGGACTTTTACTGAACACATGAAATCAAGTTCAGTTAATGTATAATCACCCAAATAAATATTGATTCTACTTTGGACAATCCGTCGAGCGAGTAATTAGTGCTAAGTTACCTAAACATGCAATTGATGTTCGAACTAATCAATTAAACCAAAATCTCTAGCTAATTGCAGTTCAATTTTATTGAATTCCATCACATCCTCACTTGATTTTTTTTTTGGAATATGTGCACTATAAGTCCTAAAACTTGTCACAAAAGTGCAATTGAGTCCTAAAACTATCAAAAAGTTCAATCAAGTTCTAAAACTTGTCAAGTTGATACAATAGAGTCTTTTCGTTAATATTGTCAAATTGTCTAATGGAAAACATTAACGCGGCATTTTTAAATTCATTTCTCTCCCCAATGTGGCATTTTATAAATTCCTTTAAATTTTTGTTCAAATAATATTTAAACTAAAAAAATGATAAAATAATTTTAAGAAAAACAAATTGGAAAAAGAAGAACATGAAGGGGCAAGGGCTCACTAGTGCAGTGGGCGCTGCCCCGCTGCCTGAAAATGATTAAGGTAATTATTTGAAATTACCTTAATTGCTATGGCATCGCATCACTTTATTGAATATTGTAATTGGCTGGCCATGGCACGTGGCTTGTAGCTGTAATGTAGAGTTAGAAAAGACATTTTTGATCGTGAGGATGAAACGTTGCTAACTAGGTTTTGTATGTAAATTCTTACTCTACAAGTTTCACTTAAAGGACGCGGTGATTACGGGAGAGGGCGACCCTTTCAAGCTTCCGCTGAACTTGACACGATTAAGCATCTTCGACTACTGGGATAGACCATAGTTCAACCATTCCTTCAACAATGCCATGAAGCGTGCGTCCACTCTATACATTAGTAAAATCATAGAGTTTTACTAGGGTTTCGAGGTGCCAATACTGTCGTCGAGGTCGGTGGCAGCATCAGCGAATGCCTTAGGCTCATACTGTCCAAGCACCCGCATATGTGAGGCAAAAACTTTGATCTACCCTACGTCGTCAAAGAAGGGGATTTCTTATCCCGAACTAATCAATTTTCTCGCTGTATCACGGGTTCTTTTTTCCCCTTGTAGAGAACTAAAATTTCCTCCTTCCCTCTATGAACAAATAAACTATTCTGCGTAGATTAATTCTCTCAACAAATCAGACCTTTCTAACTCATTTCAATTTATGTTGAAAGTATATCCTTTTTTTCTCCGTGCCTGTTGATTGTCTTCTTCCTATAAATTGGCCACCTTTATATAACTGGCCTTTCTAATGACGTCTTATATTGCAATGATGACAAAAGGAGACGATCGGTTGTTAGGTTTGGAACTTGTCGTGGGAAGCTTTGTAGTTGACCCCACTCCCCAAGGAGAGCTCTATTAGTGAAGGTTACTCTAGATAAAATATTTTAGCATAGCAAATTCTTGTCTATCAATTAGCTCTCAAAAATGAAACGAAAGGAAACGTATAAACTACGTATGCTCACATTCATTTGCGTATGTTGATTTTAATCCATTTTGCATTAACAAACCTAGTTGACGATGTTTCCAATGTATGAGCATTTTATTTGGAATAAATTGGCGATCGGGAGTCCTAATTATTTCTCAAATCACGATAATTCATGATTTCAGTCGAGTTTTTTATTTTATATTTTTTTACAGTGGCAATTTCATTGTTTTGAGGACGAGTTCAGCTTACAGCTCTTGAAGAACTGTTGGCGCGCATTGCCGGTGTCAGGCAAGGTGTTGATCATAGACCCGATAAGCCTGGAATACCCAGGGATTGACATAGTAACCCCGGACCACATTCAAGTTCGACATGATCATGTTGGGCATCGCTGTCGGAGGGAAAGATTGGACATTGAAGGAAATTGAGGTCTTGGTCCGTGCACCCGGGTGTAGGGCCATGAAAGAAGCGACTGAGCACTCAACATGTGGGTGCTGGAGTTGCACAAAACCGCCTAATTCGCTATGTCTGGTTGCGTCTCTCTTTGTTTTCAAATGGAATAAATATTATGTATGTATCTTTTCTATGTTTCCGGTGAATAATGAGACACGAGCTTCTTGGTCTTCTTCTTTATTATTTTGGTGACGCATCAAAGAAGAGCCTCTCTCTCTCTCTCCCTCTCTCTCTCCTACCTATCAAGCTCAGTGTCCTACCATCACAATAAGATGACTTGTCCCTCTCCACACAATTCACGCACAGTTGAAGCGGTATCGAGCTTAGTGTCCTACCACCACAATAAGATGACTTGTCCCTCTCCACACAATTCATGCACAGTTGAAGCGTTTTGATTTTCAACCCACGTTAAGGTTCATTCTAGTTACTTGCAATTCGCTAAGCCATGAATAATTGTACACTCACTATCTCATTGACCGATGATAATAATCAAAAGTTGAGTAGTGACATGCACGGACGATTGGTTTGGATGCGGCAACTTCATGTTCAAAGTCATGACCTAACCATTCAAATATAACCTTAAGGAGGCCATGCCTAGTGCCGTATGGGTGGAATTTTTCATCATATATGGACTGGGCAGTTTATGTGTACTCTTTTTTTGACCCAAGTTTAGATTGAATCGACCTACAAGCATGCTAATCCACGGAAAATGACACTTTTAAGCTAATTTGTTTCTACTCAAACGATAAATAGCATGTGTTTTTCTTTGATTCTCATAAAAATTTAAATATTGAGGAAATTTTAAAAAAATTATGAAAAAATCTGTGAATCTACGTTTCAATTGTTGACTTAAATGAAAGTCAATGCGTGAGCTCTACAAGATTTAGATTTATCAAAAAGTGAAAGGTTAATAATCAATCTAAAAGTAGGGTTATCACAAGGACAAGTGCTTGGTTTGGTTATGACAAATCCTCACTTCAAGGTTTCGTTCGTTACATGAAAAATAAATAATTTAGAAAATATTTCCTAAAAACAATAATGTCTGTCATTTACAAAAATTAATAAAAGCGAAAAATATTTTCGTTGTATAAAAAAAGAAAATGTCTAGATTTAAATTATTATTGATAATGAAAATAATTTTCATTGACTAATTTCAAATTACACAAGAAATCATTTTTGGGAAATTTTTTTCCAAATCATTAATTTGTCGCGAAATAAATGAGCCCAAGATTACAAATGTTTTCCAACTTAATGCGTGCATCAAGAAATTTCTACATTAATTGATTGATTTAGTGAATTACAGTAACTATTAATTTACCCAGATTTTGGATAACATTTATGAAAATTTCAATTAGGTAATTCATTGTATGACGTTTGGAAGGTTTAGAAGATACTTTTTGGGTCCATGGTTTTTCAAAATGCGATTCCATTAAGTACTAGGAGTTATAATTCAAGTAAATAAATTAAAAATGAAGGTTTACTAATTTCAATTCGCCTAAAATAATAGATATTTATATATAAGTTGGTGTGGCTAACGGAAAAAGGATTCCCCTGCGGAGGAGAGGTCAGCGTGTTACGAAATCGCACGTCGATTCCAGAAAAATAACGCTCGCAAACAATTCACTAGGTAGAATATAATAATAAAATAACAGAAATCGAAAAAACACGCCAGCAAATTTGTTATCAAAGTTCACCCAAACTTGGGCTACGTCTCCGTGCAGAGGCATTTTGCGAATCCACTAGACTTCGGAAAAAGTTGGAATACAACGATGATCTTCTCTCAAGATCAGGGTACAAAGAGATTGAGAACCCTCATAAAGAAAAAACTCACTTTTTTCTTCTCTCTTTTTCTTGTCTCTCTATTTTCTTTTTCAGCGTCTTGACAGACTTGGGTCTTCTTATCGCTAATATAAAGGTATTACTTTTAACCTAAAAGCAAATCTAATAGAAAAGACAAAAAAGCCTCTAAAAACAAATATTTGGCTTCATATATAACAAAGCGTCGGTGCTGGCGGCACGGAGGAGATGGAGGAGAGAAGGAAGGGGGGAGGGGAGATGGTGGTTGCGTTGAGGGTGCTGGTTTTGGCCAGAAGGGGAGAGAGGGAGATAAGAAGGAAGATCGCCATATCTGGCCGAAGGAGAAGAAGGCGTGTACTCGAGTTGGCCAGGGAGAGCTGAGGCCGAGAGAAAACCTGTGAAAGAGAGAGAGGGTTGGGCGTTGGCTTACAGACGGAGGGGGAATGCTCGCGGAGAAGAAAGGATCGGGCATTAAAAATCATAAAAAATAAAAAAAATAAAAAAATTAGAAAAATCATAAAACAAAATTAAAAAAAAAAAACTTAGAAACTAAATCCTAAAATGGGACAAGACTTTAGGGCTTTACAATAGGCTTCTCCTTTTTATTTCCTTTTTCTATTTTAGGGACAATCGTAGAGTACTTGCATCTTTCTATTATAATTACAATTGATTGTGCTTTTCAATTTTGGATGTCACTTTCCTGCGCTAAAGACGGTTAGGATGCTACTTAGAACACTTGGATAGGCTGCTATAGCGTTAACTAACATGTGATTAGGTTAGGTATGAAAAGGACGTTAGCTTTAAGGCTAACATAATCAAGTCCCTGAGTTTAGAATCTTTAGTTAAGTAAATAGTAAGATATTCTTCCGCATCTTACTGGATTTCTAATCGACCTCAAAATGGCTAGTGGTGACTCCTTAGTCAAAATTTGCATAGGATTAATTGATTAAAAACGTAAACGCTTGATGTCGTACGAGGTATGGGCTTGGAGAACCCAAGACAATGGATGGCCATTGTGCGAGGTGCGGGATTGGTGTGACTAGTAAAGGCTGGGCGTCGGCAAGCTATATGATCCTATTATAGGGTGTAGGATTCGATTTGATTACATATTCTATAAGAAAGATCTATGTTTCTAGAATTTGGGCACTTAGTTTTCTTCCTTACTTAACTTTTAGGGTATACTCTCGAAGCAGGACAATAGAATCTATTATTGTACCAACCCATAGGAGCGTGTCATTAGAGTAGTTGGTGGAAGAAAAGGAGAAGATTGCATTTGATCCAGTGGCTGCGATACTTTCTAACTTTTTGTCGTAGACCAGTGGTATTTGGCTATAGCATGATAATGATAACTACAACATTGCACAAGATCTAGTGGGTATAACGGGAAGCCTATTTTCTTTGGTAGGGTATTGGCATATCGCTAAAACTTATGTAGAGCTATGCCACCCGTTCTCTCCTTAGCAGAAAGAGAGTTCTTTTCATGATTTTTCGAGGGTGACAACGGTACATATCCATCCGAATTTCGTACTCTGTGATTCTTCCTTGCGTAAAATCTTGGAATATGGTAGGGCAAGAAAGACTATTTTTTCTACAAAAAAAAAATAAAGAACCTGAGAAACCTGGCATGACACACAGCTCATCAGTTACCTTATAAAAGCAACTCCATCGTCACACACTCTTTTCAAACAGCTTCTTAGTCCTCTCCACTTCCCACTCCAAAGCGCAATCTATCCTACTATGCGGATTGAAAAGAACCTAAGAAAGGAAAAAATAAATAAATTCAGGAAACATGAGTTTGGACGAAACCCTAGCGGTCTCAAAACTCTTAGAGAGAAATTGTTTCACTTCATATAACAACCCATTGTCATTGGTTGCAAGTAAAATGTCATCTACATACAGGACAAGGAAACAAATTTTGCTCCCACTAACCTTCTGGTATATACATTGATCCATGACATTCTCTATAAAACCGAATGAAGAGATGACCTCATGGAATCTTAAGTACCATTGGCGGGATGCTTGTTTCAAGCCATATAGAGACCTTTTAAGCTTGCATACCAAATGCTCACCAGCACTAGAGAAGAATCCTTCTGGTTGTTTCATGTGAACCACTTCTTCCAATTTTCCATTGAGGAATGCCGTTTTCACATCCATTTGATGTAATTCCATATCAAAATGAGCAACCAATGCCAAAATAGTGCGAAGAGAATCTTTCTTGGATACGGGAGAAAACGTCTTCGTATAATCGATTCCCTCCTTTTGAGTAAATCCCTTGGCAACGAAGTCGGCTTTGTATCTCTCAATATTGCCTAATGAATCCTTCTTAGTTTTGAAGATCCATTTACAACCAATGGCCTTCGCACCATTAGGCAACTCAACTAAATCCCGAGACTTCATTTGATGCCATAGAATTCATCTCTTCCTTCATAGCATTGTACCATAAATTGGATTTATCACAACTCATGGCTTGTGAAAACGTCTCAGGATCACTTTCAGCTCCAACATTATAGTCAGATTCTTGTAGATACACAATATAGTCATTAGGAATTGCTGATTTTTTCATTCTAATAGACCTTCTTAATGTTGCATCAACATCCTCTGAGGAGTTTGTTGTTCAACCGGAAGCTCAACAAGATCATCTGTAATTGTTGAACAATTGGGTCTACCGGATCAATATCAGCAGGTTGTGGATCTTCAATGATTGGTTGCTCAACGACCGGTTGAACTGAAGGGGCGTTGTAAGCAACAATTAATCTAGTATCTGAGGTGGAAGGTTGAGTATCTGAATGATCTTCTTCAGGAACAAAGTCTCTGAATTGATCGCTCCCACTAATCAGATCATTCTCAAGAAATTTAGCATTTCTTGATTCCACAAACCTAGTGGTGTGAGATGGACAATAAAATCTATATCCTTTGGACTTTTCAGCATATCCAACGAAATACCCACTTATAGTCCTTGAATCTAACTTCTTTTCTTGTGGATTGTAGACTCTTACTTCAGATAGGCATCCCCAAATATGTACATGTTGCAAACTCGGTTTCCAACCTTTGAATAACTCGAAAGGCGTCTTTGGAACGACCTTGGTTGGAACTCGGTTTAATATGTACACAATTGTTTGAAGAGCCTCAGTCCACAAAAACTTAGGAAGTTTGGAGTTGCTGAGCATACTTTGCACCATGTCCAATAATGTTCGGTTTCTTCTTTCTGCGATACCATTTTGGTTCGGTGAACCAGGCATAGTGTATTGGGCAATAATCCCATGCTCTTCAAGAAACTTCGCAAATGGACCGGTGCTTGTCCATCTTCAATGTATCCGCCATAGTATTCTCCACCTCTATCGACCTCACGATCTTAATTTGCTTGTCGCATTGTTTCTCTACTTCGGTTTTAAATACCTTAAAGGCATCTAGTGCTTCGTGCTTATTACAAAGCAAGTAGAGATACATGGATCGCGAATAATCGTCTATGAAAGAAATGAAGTATCTCTGACCATTTGAGTCCATATTTGGACTACAAATATCTGTATGTATGATTTCTAATATTTCTGTACTCCTCTTAGCACATTTCTTTGACTTGTTGGTCTGTTTTCCCTTTATACAGTCCACACAAGTGTCATAATCAGTAAAATCTAGAGTATTAAGTACTCCATCATTTACTAGTCTCTTAATTCTATCCATGGAGATATGTCCCAACCTCCGGTGCCACAACATAGAGGAATCCTCATTCATAACACATCGTTTTATACCAGCATTGTCATGAACATGCATCGCATTATTAATGGCATTGTCTTGTAAATTAATTCGAAAGAGACCGTCGACAAAATACCACTCACAACAATTTCAGATTTATATGATAAATTAAATGTTGAATCTGAAAATTCAAAGGGAGTATCCCAAAGGTACAAGTCTTGAAACTGAAATTAAATTCCTAGAAAAACTAGGAATATAAAGGTCATTTCTAAAATTAAAACAAAACCACTATTAAGAACTAATCGCATGTCCCAATAGCTTCCACACGCGAGCGCATCTTGTTTCCCGAATAGATGCCTTGTTCATTTTCCACACGGTTTCTGCTGGTTCGAAAACCACAAGGGAATTCGAAATGTGGATTGTAGAACCAGAATCAATCCACCAAGTGTTGTGACTCACATCAACCATATTAGTTTCATAACAAACACATGCAAGTTGGTTACCTTTCTTTTTGAGCCAGCCTTAAATTTGGCGCAATCCTTCTTCATGTGCCCCTTCTTTTTACAGAAGAAGCACTTGGATTCCTTCTTAATGCCAGCTTGGGGAGGTAGAGGCATCTTACCTTTTCCCTTTTGCTTGCCTTGACCTTTATACTTATCCCGTGTTGCCATATGAGCACTTTCTCCTTTATCCATAAGTAGCCTCTCTTCCTCTTGAACACACATGGTCATGAGTTCATTGATTGACCATTTAGTATTATGTGTGTTGTAAGAGATCTTGAAAGGGGCATACTCTTGTGGGAGAGTATTTAGGATATAATATACAAGGAAGGATTTTGATATCCCAACCTCAAGATTCTTCAGCTGAGCTGCAATGTCCCTCATCTTTATGATGTGCTCACGCACATCTCTTACACTGGTAAGCTTTAATGATGAGAACTTCATAATTAGGGTCATGGCATGCGCCTTCTCTGCGAAGAGTCAAATTGTGCATCAATAGCCTCCAGCAATTCCTTGACATTGTTATCTTGAATGACCAACCACGAATGCTAGCGAGAGAGTTTTGTCTTTATGTACATTACACTGAGACGGTTGGACCGTTCCCATTGAGCATAACGAGTATGTTCAACATGAGTACTATTCTTAGTAGGTTCAGGTGGTTCATCTGACCTTAGAGCATAATCAAGATCCATGCACCCCAATTGAAGAAGAACTAATTCTCTCCATTCTTTAAAGTTATTTCCATTAAGCTCGGGAACAATTATACCAGAACTAATCGTAGGTGGTAAGACTGCATCATAATCAAAGAAAACTTATGTATTAATATATTTGAGGTTAATAAACTTAAATCATATTTTACCAATGTAAAACATGCTATAAAATATGAATCACATAACATCAAAAAAAGCTGCCTGTGGGCAAAGTTTCTAATTTAAATTGATTCATAATTACTTCATGAAGAAACTATCAAATTATATTCCCTTCCTTAATCCCTGTGGGTAAATTAAGAAAGATAAAATAATATTTCATCCTAATTAATCACATTAATATATTGAAAATTCCTGTGGGATAAAATTCATAATATTAATGTGAATAATTACAATTATTGTCTTTGACTATATGTGATCCAAAGGCTCTTAATGTATATAATTTAATATAATCAAAGATGCTGTGGCTAATCCTTAATTAATTAAATATATACGAATCATTAGACATTTAATTTTATGAAAAAATATTCATAAAATTGCACCTTAGGGTAGAACAGTAAAATCACATGCAAAAGGGGTAAAACTGGAATTTTGCACGCAAGGCCAGAATTGGAATTTTACTTATAAGGGGTAAAATAGGAATTTTACACCCAAAAAGGGCAAAATCGAAAATTTCCACACCCTAGGGGCAAAATCGGAATTTTATTCAGGCAAGGGCAAAACGCAATTTTCCGAAAATGCGGAGGGGGCGAATCGAGAAACCATAGGCGCGTGCGCGCGTGCAATGCACGCGCGCTTTTCTCCCGGGCGTGTGCAATGCACGCACCGCTTCAGCCTGGGGGGTGCGTGCGTCGCACGCGCCCGCTACAGTCCTTCGGGTGCGTGTGACGTACGCGCCCACGCGCCTACTGCAGACCCTCGGGCGCATGCGACACACGCGCCCACTGCAGCTCCTCGGACGTGTGCGACGCACGCGACCGAGGCTTCTTTTTGGCCTTTTCTTCCGCCGTTCTTCCGCGCGACCAGCATTGTTCCTCTATCTGGGTCTCCTCCCACAGCCCATGTCCGACCAAATTGGTTGATGGGTTTTGAAGAGAACGTCGGGACGCACGAATAAATTCAAGATCCGGCAAAAACGACCAATGTATGAACCAGAATTAAGCCAAAAACAATTTGCCCTAAAAACCCTAATCACCAAAATTTCACCGCTCGATTAACCTCCGACGATCAATAATATGCCGAAAAATTTAAGGGTTTTTCTTCCTAATGGCAGTGTGATCATGCGGATTCATTATCGCGTGGTGGGTCGCCCGAATTTGACTGGACTTTTAAAATTCCGTACCAAGCAATAAAAATCCGAATTTACCCAAAACATAATTCAATGAAAATAAATAAATTCCAAAAGGTTTCACCAAGGCAGAGATTTATTATGCTCTGATACCAACTGTTAGACTAAATATAAACTTAAAAACTCATGGCGATCCCGATTTATCAATAATAGATAAATTCATACGAATTCGGGATCGAATTGTAAACGTAAAGATCAACATACCTCGGCCATTGATGAAATTTGCAAAAGTAGAAGACCCAAAACCTTCAAGGATCCACGTAGCACGATTGATATGCAATATGGGGAACACCAGATCTGTACGTCCTGTTCTACTAGTCAATACCCCTCAAACCTGATGGTGTGGTTTTCTGTAGTGATTAGGGTTTGAACTAGACGACCTGACGTTTTTATTCCGTTTATTACATTACCGATATCTTCCATCAAGACCATTATGGTAATGTATTAACGGGCAAATATCACGTAATACACGTGGGTAATAAATTGGGCAATAAATCGGAATACAATTGGGAATGCAATATTGGGATCATATTCAGAATAATAAAATATATTACAATTGAGTAAAACTGTTCTTGTTATGCTTTCAACTTTTCTAGATACGCATTGATGCAAATGGTGTTCATTATGCATTTGTTTCTGTTGTAATAAAAATGCAAGAAGGCTTACACTTAAAAATTCTGCAATTGGAAGAGCCGGAAAAACAAAAAGGACGACCATGAGATATTAACAGAGATCGAAATGATCAAATACCGAAAATTGTTGCATGGTTCCAACGCCGGCAAGACATTATGTGTGCTGAAAATTTATATTCAAGTTTGAAAGATGAAAATAAATATCCACCACAGAATTGACCTAGTAGCAACGCCGTTTTTACGCTTTTAGCTCAAGAGTCAATGGTTGTGAATTCGATTCCTAGGGTATGGAACCTGGATTTAAGTGGGAGGCCCAAGACGGTGAGTTGCTGTGCTAATTCTCTCCATGTAGCTGGCGAGTTACAATTGGGCTCGAGTTGTTATAAAAAAAAAAAAAAAATAAATGCACATCATTCAAACCCATGGAAAGATTTTGGTTGCATTCAAATAAGCCCATATTATCGAAAATAAATTGTTTAAATTTACAAATTTTGGAAATTATGATTTCTTAATAATATAACTTACGTCGATTAGTTATATAATTGCCAAGCAGCTATAACGGGTGAGGTTGGCAGTGATGAATTGATGGCGGCATGATGCTACTTTTCCCATTTTTTTCTCCCCCTCTTTTTGTAAATTTTTAGATTCTTTCTTCTTTTAAGCTATGTTTAATCTTAGAATGTCTCTACACAAATGACAAGATAAGTAACATGTAATAGTAGAAAGAAAATGAGAAATACTTGGAATAGACAAGTACTAGCAAATGCCAAAAAAAGCTTAATTTCTATAATAAATTAAAAATTCTCTGCGTTAAGATTCATTCTAACTACTTGCAAGTTGCTAAGCCACAAATAATACACTTGAAATATTATGAAATAAAAGCCGATGATTGTGAAATATGTTCTCCATCAGGATGTCGAATGAATAATTATCTAATACTGTTCACTTCTCGGCCGTTCTTGTAACCGCCGAGCAGGTGTATTGCACCTTCTTGAGCAATCGAGAAAGAAAGGATTTCTCATAGCAAACCTAATTTTTAATCCCAGAGTGGACTTAATTATCGAAAGTCAAGTCATATACATGAGTAATTGATATGGATGCGACACATCCGTTATTCAAAATCACGATCTAACCATTCAATGTAACTTTGAGATGGCCAAAACCCGCATGATATGGCAGAATCCTTGGTTGTTATATGTGGATTAAATTGTTTGAGTGTTTTTAAGAAAATCAGTCTTGTCAAAATATTTATATATACCTCTTTGATTTTTCCCTTTTCGCCCTTTAATCTAATTTCATATTGAATCTACCTGCAAGCTTGCCAATCTGCATAATCCTACCTTTTGAGCTAGTTTGTTTCCACTTAAAGCAAAAATACTTTTTCTTTAATTCTCATCAAAGTCGAAATTTCAAAAATATAAAAGATTATAACCGAACTTATGTCATAAACATCGCGAGTTAAATAAGATTAGGATTAGTGAAAGAAAAATAATATGTAAAAGAAAGTTGACTTGTCACATGTAGGAGCGATTTCTTTGGCTGTGAACGATCCTTGTTCAAAATTAAGTACGTTTTCCCACTTAATCTAATCTAGGGGCCCTAGTCTGACACCATAAATGTGAGACTTCATTCGACATATGGGGATATTTATGTAATTATATATTTGATGAGAAGATTAGGGGCGGCGCCTTGGGCTTTTCAGGTTGGGGACAAGTAGGTTATCTTGGTTGTTGAATGACGGCTACAAGGTTCTATAGGTGAGGGCGGTCATGGAACGAAACATGTGATAATGTCCTTGTAGAGGTCTATAGGCTATTCAAGGTTCTTAGGCTATTTAAGGTCCTCAAGTGAATCGAAAAATTATTCAAAAATCATAAACCTATTGTACAACGGTTAATTCAATTCTAAATTTTTTAATTTTACCAATCTAGTGCCAAATATGTTGGCAACTTGCCAATTTAGTCCCAAACTTTTCACTTATTTTGATTTAGTTCTAAACTTTTTGATGATTAACTAATCTAGTCATGAACATTCTAACGATTTGTCAATTCAGTCATCCCAGCATACTTTGGTTGGAAATTGCCGACTTGATTGTCTAGTCGACGTTGGCCATCCTACATGGTAAGGTCAGTCTTGGCATGGATAATTGTATATTTTTAAAAATTTTCAAAATATTTTAATGATTTTATTGATTTTTTTTTTTTTTCTTTCCTTCTTCCTCTAACCGCGTCACAGAGGATGCTGGTTGCACGATAGGTTTAGGATTTTTTAGATAATTTTCCCCATAGTGATTGATCAATTCACCTGCGACGTGCATTGTGAGGGAACGAGATTGTACAAATGTTACATCTAGAGATTGAAAATGCGGAAAGTGAAAAATTAAGATGCAACCGCCCACAGGTTTGGCTTAGTATCATTTAAATCGTATCTAGTTTGAAACATGTGCTTGTCTATGTAGTTATGGGTCAACAGAAAATCATAAAAAGCTAAACGCTATGCTAAGAAATCGTGGAGATATGCTTACCAAACTTTGTTTTAATACGAGGTAAAAAACAATTGTTTGTTAAAGATAGCAAAATATATGTAGAACTAGAATCTATGCAATTGAATAACTACTACTTATCAGTTATGGTTCAAACAATTTTCTAGAACTTGGGCACTTAGTTTTCTTCCTTACTTAACTTTTCAGGGTATACTCTTGAAGCAGGACAATTGAATCTATTATTGTACCAATCCGTAGGAGCATGTCATTAGAGTAGTTGGTGGAAGAAAATGAGAAGATTGCATTTGATCCAGTGGCTGCGATACTTTCTAACTTTTGTCGTAGACCAGCGGTATTTGGCTATAGCATGATAATGATAACTACGACATTGTGCAAGATCTGGTGGGTATAACAAGAAGCCTATTTTCTTTGGTAGGATATTGGCATTTCGCTAAAACTTATGTAGAGCTATGCCACCGGTTCTCTCCTCAGCAGAAAGCTAGTTCTTTACATGATTTTTCGAGGGTAACAACTGTACATATCGAGCCGAATTTCGTACTTGTCGCGACCTATTTTTCAGGTGTGAACCACCTAGGGTTTTGGCTAATGGATTGTTAGCTAGACTTAACTCGGACTCTCCCAAGCCCATACCAATTCACGACTTAGGTTCAAGTTCTTAACATGCAAATGATTTTTAATTAGGAATCGCCACTAATCTATTTTTGGTGGGTCGATTAGAAACCCAAGTAAAGCAACGGGAGGTTTACTTTACTTCTACGAACCAGAGACTATGGGTACGGGGACTTGGTTACACTAGATTTCTCTAATGCCCTTTTGGTACAATTCTTTTATTTTAAAAAAAATGTTTGGCAAGCAGCTTGAATTGATTTTAAATCTATTTTCCTAATATGTGAGGTGATCATGCGGGTGTGCAATCCACCAATTTAACACCCGGATAAACAATAAATAAATTGCAAAAAAATTTACCTCAAAGCAACGAAGCATCTCGCAATGTTAAATTAAAATCCATATCAACAACCCTAAATATGGTTTCTAATTAACACGCAATTTCATTTTTTCTTTTCACTTAATTAATGAAAATCATGCAATATGCAATGCAATATTAACTAAATGACCTAATTCTAATAACATGTAATTTCTAATTAAATGGGCCTAGCAAAATATTAAATGGCATGCATCTCAATGAATCTAACCCTAATGAAGTGCATATGATATTTTTTTCTTTTTCCTAAAAGAATGCATTCTATCCTAAATAATGAAACTAATTTAGCCTAAGGCATTTTTGTATTTTTTTATGAAATTTGGAATTAAAACAAAATGTGAAAATTATCTAGTTAGATTAAGATCCTATTCAATTTATATTAGGAATTAGGTTAAACTAAATCCTAATTTAAACTAAAATATTGTCTTAACCCAAATAATCCAAGAATGCAATCTATCTAAAAAAATCCATCTAAACTTAAAATTAATTAGGAAGTAAAATTAAACATGCAATCTTACCCTAATATGCAATAACGTGCAAAAGATGCCATAATCCTATATGATATATACATGATGTTTTTTTTTTGTTTTTTATTAATTTTGAAATTAAAATTTAACATGCAAATCAAATAATAATAAAACTAACATTCTAAATGAATATGCTTTCTTTTTGTTTTCTTTTTCATGATTCAAAATAAAATCTCTATCCTAAACATGCAAAATAAGAAAAGCAAACCTAACCTAATTTTCCATTTCTTCTTTTTAATTTTCGAAATTAACAATTGCCTAATAATTAAACATGCAATTTAAAGTTAAAAAAAAAACTAACAACCTAAGTCAATTGATTTTTTTTTTTTTTTATTTAAAATAAAATTTCAATTCTAAACATGCAAACCCTAATTCTAACCTACATCTTTTTGATTGATTTTTTTTAAAAAATTAATTTAAATAACACCACAGCAAATCAAGCAACATTGATACCCAAATTGACGAACCATATCTCGCGCATGAGATCAAGTTGGCCAATTTCATATAAATCACAAATTGAATCTCGGGCGGGAGATTGGATTGGCGATTTTCTTAAGTAATTACAAGTCAGATTTCGGGCGCAAAAATCGGGCTAACAATTACTAATTCCCAGGCAATTTCATAACATGAACTCTCAATTTTACACTAAAAGGATTATTACACTAAATATAGTAAATAATATGCAACATCAACAATAATAAAAAAAACAATAAAAGATAAATAAATAACAGAAAGAAAAAGAAAAATTTACCTAATTTTTCTTTTCCTCTTTTCCTCTTTTTTTTTTTTTTTTGTTTTGTTTTGTTTTGTTTTTTTCAAAAAAAAAAAAGAAAAAAATTGGAGACCAGAGGTGAGAGGGAGTTCGTCGGCTAGGGTTCCGGTGAGAGAGACAGGAACGGCACGTCGGCGGCGTGGCGCGGGGCGGCGTCACGAGTGCAGGGGGGACTTTGGCGCAGCGACGGCGAGGCGACAGGGAGCTCGGCTACCAGCGTCGGCGAAGGAGGTAGCGGCAGCGTCGGATCTGGACGGGGGACTGGCGGCGGCGGACGGGCTCCGTCGATTGGCGGTGGGGCGGTACGACGGCGTCGGGGCGGGGAGCGCTGGGCTTCGGACTGCGGCGGAGAGATCTCGACGTTTGGACCACGGATTTGTAGCGGCGGTGGCTCCACGAGTGGATTGGGGACGAGCGATGCAAAGCGGGGCTCAGCGTCGGGGCGGCGCGGGTCGTTGGGGCTCACGGACGAAGACTGGCGGCTGCGGCGCGCGAAGGAGGGCGGCTCGGATGAGGGCGGTGTCACGAGCTTCGGGCGGACGGCGGGGCGGCTCGGTCGGCGCCGGCGCGGCGTCGGCCGGACGGGGTCTCGCCGAGGAAGACGAAGCCCCTTTTCTTTTTTTTTTTTTTTTTTTCACTTTTTTCTCTCTCTTACCTCACTTTTCACTTTTTGCTTTTTGTGCTTTTTCACCTACGGAAAAGGAACCCCCTTTTACTTTCGCGCAATGTATTTTATAGGTTCAAAAAATGTATCCTCGCAACATATATTTTTCCTTTTTTTTTTTTGCTTACGACACCCCCAAATATGTCATTGAAATATACACACCTTGCGCAATATTCTCTTTGTATTTCTCGCATATTCTATCCAGAAAAATTCCCTCTTTGCACAAAATACACCCCCTAGTGTATATTACCTAAAAATATCAAAAAATCTGAACGGAATATGTGAAAAATCTTTTTTTCACCGGCGGCCTAAAATAAAATAAAACAAAATGAAAATAAAAATAAAATGTTTCTAAACTATATGCCATTTTTTTTTTTTAAAAATCAATCCCAAAAATTTAGGTGTCAACAGTACTCTGTGATTCTTCCTTGCGTAAAATCTTGGAATATGGTGGGGCAAGAAAGGCTATTTTTCCTACGGAAAAATAAAGAACCTGATAAACCTGGCATGACACACGGCTCATCAGTTACCTTATAAAAGCAACTCCATCGTCACACACTCTTTTCAGACAGCTTCTTAGTCCTCTCCACTTCCCACTCCAAAGCGCAATCTCTCCTACTGTGCGGATTGAAAAGAACCTAAGAAAGAAAAAAAAAATCAGGAAACATGAGTTCGGACGAAACCCTAGCGGTCACCACCGCCCAAGAAGACGAAGAGTTCTTGTTCGCTTCCAAACAAAACATGATCTCGTGCGTTCCCCTGGTCTTGAAGGCCACCATCGAGCTCGGCATCCTCAAGCTCTTGTCCGAGAGCTCTGCTCAGCTCTCGCCCACCCAGATCGCGTCCCAACTCTCCATCAAGAATCCCCATGCCGCTGTCGCCATTGACCGCATCCTGCGCTTCCTCACCAGCTTCTCTATCCTCTCGTGCACCCTCACACAGGACAAAGCCGGGCGGCCTGAGAGGATGTACGGCCTGGGCCCCTTGAGCAAGTACTATGTGAGTGAGCAAGGGGCTAGCATGGCGCCATGGTTGCTTTTACTCTTTGACGAGGTTTCCTTGAGATCGTGGTACGTAAATAAATGAATTCGGACTGTCACATTCTGTGGGACACACCATGTTCGATAGTTAAGTTCATGCAATAATATCCCGTTCCCATCTCGTGCAAAATTGATTAGCTTGATACTTGAAGTTAAATTTCTGTGCTGTTGAATATATGAGAATGCCACAAAAAATTTCGAAGAAGTAATGTGATGGCTATTAAATGCATCAAGCACATCAAGAAGAGTCATCTTCATCTATATATATATATATATATATTAATTACCTTAATAGTGACAAGATGTGATCACTTTAAATGAATATTTTGATTGGATGGCTGTCTGTGCATTATTGACAATATTAGAGAGTGAAGATATTTTTTATCACAAGGCGGATACGTTGTTAATTGGGGTTTGTACATGAATGCTTGCTTTGCAGGTTTTACTTAAAAGATGCAGTGATTCAAGGAGAAGGCGACCTTTTCAAGCTGGCGAATGGCGCGACCCTCTTCCAATACACCGGGACAGACCCGAGGTACAACAACCTTTTCAACAATGCCATGAAGTGTCTGTCTACCATTTTCATGGGCAAATTCATGGACACTTATTGCGGATTCGAGAATGCCAAAACAGTTGTCGATGTTGGCGGCGGTGTCGGCGAATGCCTTAAGCTTATACTCTCCAAGCACCCCCACCTCCGGGGCATAAACTTCGACCTACCCCATGTTGTTAAAAATGGGCTTTCTTATCCCGGTAATTGATTTTCGAACTAAAATTTCCTACTTCCTCTATAAACAAACAAAGTTCAATGTAAATTATGTTGCATAGATTAATTCTCTCAACGGATCGAACCTTTCTAATTCATTTCAATTCATGTTAAAAACACCCCGTTTGCTCCATACCCGTTGATTGCCTTCTTCCTATAATTATGTCACCTATATACAGTTGGCCCTTATGTCTTATGAAGCAATGACGACGAAATAAGACAATTAGTTTTTTATGGCAGGTTTGGAGCATGTAGGAGGGAGCTTTGTGGATGATCTCATTCCAATAGGAGACATCCTCTTAGCGAAGGTTACTTTGGATTAATTGTTTAGTACTCAAGCTCCCGGAAATGAGATGAAAAGAAACGTGTAAAATTACGTAGCTTATAATTTATTTGAACATGATTTCTCTAATTGATTCTAATTGATTTTGCATTAACGGACATAGCTTAAGACAGTTCCAATGTATGAGCATTTTGTTTGGGAGAGATTGGCGATCGGGAGTCTTAATTGATTTTGATTGTTTGCTGTTTTTTGCAGTGGCAATTCCATAGTTTCGCGGACGAGTTCGTCATACAGCTCCTGAAGAAATGCTGGAACGCATTGCCGGCATCGGGCAAGGTGGTGATCATAGACCCAGTCTGCCCGGAATACCCAGGGACAGACCTAGTGACCCGGGCCACGTTCACTGTCGACATGGTCATGCTGGCCTTGCCTCCTGGAGGGAAAGATCGGACGCTGAGGGAAGTCGAGGTCGTGGCC
Source organism: Eucalyptus marginata (assembly GCA_014182565.1). NCBI lineage: Eukaryota > Viridiplantae > Streptophyta > Magnoliopsida > Myrtales > Myrtaceae > Eucalyptus > Eucalyptus marginata. The sequence continues at coordinate 46,526,419 of CM024589.1, read as the reverse complement.
CGCGCGGCCGGGTTCAGTTCCCTGAAAGTGGGCTGCCAGGTCCTCAACATGTGGGCACTCGAGCTATATAAAACCACCTAATTCGCTTGCCGGAAAATCCTCCCCGCATCGATCTCGCCTTACCCTATGTTGTATTGTTGTTTTTTTATGAAAAAAAACAGAGGAGGAGTTGACAGCAAAAGCTATGCGTCGTATTCAGAAAAAAACTGAAAAAAAAAAAGTTGAAAATACATACTAGAACATAACCATAAACCCATGTTACCCACTAAGGTCCACAAAACCAGCAACAAACCAGAATAGCTAAAATACGTGCAGCTAACTGCTCCTACAAGATAAGATTGACCAAGTAAAACAACAATTAACCAACTCCTAAAAAACAGGACACCAACAAACTGACTAAACAAAACAAAGAAGAAAAAAACAGAATGTGTAGTCTTGATACATCAACACTCTCCTCCTGGATCAAGTACTGCACACTCCTAGCTTTGCCCTGAGAAGTTCAAATTGACCAACATGAAATGACTTCGTGAATATATCTGCAATTTGGTTTCTGAATTGCGGTACACCGTTTCACCTCTTCAGCCTTTTGCACTTCTCTCAAGAAGTAAAACTTGACCTTAAAATGCTTTGTTCTTCCATGAAATACTAGATTCTGTGAAATGGCCAGAGTAGCTTGATTATCCATAAAAACTTCTATGTCTTCTTCTTGCTGCATATGCGGATCATCCATCGACTTCTTTAACCATAATGCTTGATTCACGGTTGCAGTAGCTGCAATGAACTCAGCTTCTGCAGTTGATTGAGCCACTATTTCTTGCTTCTTTGAACACCAGGAAAAACATGCCAACCCAAATGTAAAGCAATAACCTGAAGTGCTCCTCATATCATCCATTGATCTGCCCGATCCTTTGTCGAATAACCACGCAACTTAAACTCCCGAACTCTACAAAACTTAATCCCATATGAAAGAGTACCTCTTGAGTACCTCAACACCCTCTTTGCAGCTACCATATGCAACTCACTTGCACAATTGAGAAATCTAGATAAGACACTTACAGGAAATATGATGTTTGGCCTAGTTGTAGTGAGATACATAAGACAGCCAATCAAACTTCTATAAACTTTTTCATCTGCAGGTACTGATCCATCCTTCTTTTGAAGCTTTTCCTTATGACCCATTGGTGTACTCACACTCTTGCACTCCTCCATGTTGAATCTCCTTAGGATTTCTTTCAAATACTTCTTTTGACAGATAAAAACTTCATTCTAAGTCTGCCTAACCTCCATTCCTAGAAAATATGACATCTCACCAAGATCAGTCATTTCGAACATCTTCATCATCTCTTGCTTAAATGCAGTAATCTGAGCATTATTACTCCCTGTCACCAGCATATCATCCACATAAAGAGACACCACCACTAAGTCATATACTAACTTCTTGACATATAGAGTGGATTCACTGAGGCTTTTCTTCAAACCTAAACCCAACAAGTGCTCATCCATCTTACTGTACCATGCTCTGGGAGCTTGCCTCAAGCCATAGAGAGCCTTTCTCAGCAAATAAACTTTCTCCTCCTGGCCTGGTGTGACAAAGCCTTCTGGCTGCTCAACATAAATCTCCTCCTGCAACACTCCATTCAAAAATGCAGATTTCACATCTAATTGATATACCTTCCATCCTTGTTGAGCTGCCAAAGCAAGAATCATTCTAATTGTATCAAGTCTTGCCACGGGAGCAAAGGTTTCTGAGAAATCAACTCCCCAAACCTGTGCATATCCCTTCACCACCAACCTGGCCTTATGCTTATTCACTGAGCCATCAGGATTAAATTTGGTCTTGAAAACCCATTTTACTCCAATCACCTTCCTATCTTCAGGCCTCTCCACTAGCTCCCATGTCTGTTTTTTTTTTTTTTTCTATCATAGCCAACTCTTCCTTCATTGCATTCATCCACCTCTGATCACTTTTAGCTTCCTCATAACCCGCAGGTTCCAAAACAGCCACACTACACCTTTGATATATATCAGTCAAAGATCTAGTACCTCTAACTAGAACATCATCCACCAGTTCGTCAGGTTCCAATGAGACCTCTTTGTGCTTGCCTTGTGGCTCATTTGTCCATCCCATTTCTCATCTTCTAGAAACTGAACATCCCTACTAGTGATCACCTTTCCTGTCTGTGGTTGATAGATCCTGTAAGCTTTTGACACTAAACTGTAGCCAACAAAGATCCCGGGTTCATCTTTCTCTCCCAACTTGTCTCTCTTGACCTGGAATATGAGAAAACACAAATCGCCAAACACCTTCAAATTTCTTAGAATTGGCTTGACATCAAACCAAGCTTCAAAGGGTGTCTTCATCTCCAATACCCTCGTAGGTATATTCAGCGAAAAAGCTGATGTGTTTGCTTTGCTTTTGCCCAAAACTCTTTTGGTAGATTTTCTCATACAACGGACACCTAGTCATCTCCATAATAGTTCTATTCTTCCTCTCACTAACTCCATTTTGTTGTGGAGAGTAAGGAGCGATAGGCGATGCTCAATTCCAGCCTCTTCACAGAAAGAGTTAAACCTCTGTGAAGTGTATTTTGTTCCATTATCAGATCTAATGACTTGAATCTTGCAGCCACTTTGGTTCTCAACCCATTTCTTAAACTTTAGAAATACCCCAGCAACTTCTGACTTTTTCTTCATAAAGTAAATCTAGCACATTCTAGTATAATCATCAATGAAAACAATGAAATACCTGCTGCCATTTAGTGAAGGAGTCACTTGTGGACCACATAGATCTGTATGAATCAGTTGTAGCTTCTCCGTAGCTCTCCAAGTGGATTCCTTGAAGGAAGTCTTGTTTGCTTACCCAGCAAACAAGTTTTGCACCCCCAATGATCTGCTCCTCCAGGCTTGGTAACCCAGTTGCCATTTCATTCCTCTGCATGAACAGCACGCCTTTATGATGAAAGTGCCCCAACCTCTTGTGCCATATTTCTGAATCATTAGCCTGACACTTGAATGCCATCTGCTCCTTCTCAAGAGGATTCAAAGAAAAACTCTTCTGTTGCATCTTTATCTTGAACAACTCCTGACCACTGGAGTTAAAGATCAAACACTTCTCCTCTTCAAATATCACCTTAAATCCCTTTTCTACCAACTGCCCCACACTTAGCAAATTATGATCAATTTTAGGCACATACATCACATCAGAAATCAGCTTAGTTCCAGCACAACTCTCCATTACTACAGTCCCTTTACCTTTCACTTCTAAGTACTCCCCATTCCCAATCCTCACTCTTGACTTCAACGACTTGTCAAGATTTACAAACAACGTTTCATCACTTGTCATATGATTAGTGCAACCACTATCAACAAGCTAACTGTCACATGGAGTACTAGAGGAGAAACAAGAGGCAACAAACAGTTGATCTACCTCTTGCTAAACTGCAGCATGTGCCTCACCTTGCTGCTGATCTCTCTTCTCTTTGCAGAACTTCTCAATGTGTCCAAGCTTATGACACTTTCTGCACCTGACATCTGGCCTCTTCTAACACCTAAAGTGTGGATGATTCTTTTTCCACAAGTCTTTGACATGAGGAATATCTTCCCCAATTGTTCTTGGAGTTGCCCGCACTATTCTCTCTGCGCAGGGAACTTCGAACCACTACGCCATTTCCTTTCTTCCCTTTCCACTTCTTGACTTTTCCTCTTACATTCTGCTGTTCTTTGGCCAGCGAGCTCCTTCAGTACTTCCTTCCAGCCTCATTAACCTCCTTTACTCTTGTGCTTGCGAGCACTTAGCAATTCGCCAACTTGATGCGAGACAAATCCTTGGTATTCTCCAAAGAGGCAATGGTTGCCTCAAACCTTTCGGGCAAGGAGACAAGAATCTTCTACACTAGCCTATTATCAGAGAGGTCAGTGCCTAGAACTCTTGCCTGATTTGCAATGCTTATCAACTTATCATAATACTCCTTAATTGTCTCAGATTCCTTCATCTGCAGTCTCTCGAATTCTGTGATCAAGTTTAGCCCTTTCATGCTTCTGATCCTCTCATCTCCTTGATACTCAGCTTTGAGGAAGTCCCAAATAGCTTTGGCTGATTCACAAGCCATAATTCTGCTGAAAATGGCAGGTGAGACAGCAGCATATAAACAAGACTTTGCCTTTGCTTTCCTTGTCGTCCTCTCTCCGTGAAACTTGATTTGATTGATGGTTGGATTGTCGGGAAGGGGAGCAACTTCATAATCTTGTTCCACAGCTTCCCAAAATCACAACCCTCTAGATAGGCTCGCATTCTCACTTTGCCCGGCTTGATAATTTTCTCCATCAAACGCTGGTGGAGCCATTGCTGAAAAACCACTCGATCCTGCCTCCATCTTGCTTTTAACTTCTATGGATGCAGACACACCTCTCAATCAATCTCACAAGTCACTCACAGCCCCTTAAGATCAAAAAGGCTCTGATACCGGTGTTGTTTTTTTTTTTTCAAAAAAAACAACACGTATTGTGTCCATCTTTGGATTTCCAATTGAATAAAACCGTTCTTGTTATGCTTTCAACTTTTCTAGAATTGTTTCCTAGTACGCATTGATGCAAATGGTGTTCATTATGCATTTGTTTCTGTTGTAATAAAAATGCAAGATGGCTTATGCTTACCAATTTTGCAATTGGAAGAGCCGTAAAAACATAAAGGACGACCATGAGATATTAACAGAGATCGAAATGATCAAATGCCGAAAATTGTTGCATGGTTCCAACACCAGCAAGACATTATGATTATCATGATTTATGTGTGCCGAAAATTTATATTCAAGTTTGAAAGATGAAAATAAATAGCCCACCACAGAATTGACCTAGTAGCAATGCCGTTCTTATGCTTTTAGCTCAAGAGTCAATGGTTGTGAATTTGATTCCTAGGGTATGGAACCTGGATTTAAGTGGGGGCCCAAGACGGTGAGTTGCTGTGCTAATTCTCTCCATGTATCTGGCTAGTTATAATTGGGCTCCGAGTTGTTATAAAAAAAATGAAAATAAATGCACATCATTCAAACCCATGGAAAGATTTTGGTTGCATTCAAATAAGCCCATATTATAAAAATTAAATTGTTTAAATTCGCAAATTTTGGAAATTATGATTTCTTAATGATATAACTTACGTCGATTAGTTATATAATTGCCAAGCAGCTATAACGGGTGAGGTTGGCAGTGATGAATTGATGGCGGCATGATGCTACCTTTCCCATTCTTTTTCCTCCCCTCTTTTGTAAATTGTTTAGATTCTTTCTTCTTTTAAGCTATGTTTAATCTTAGAATGTCTCTACACAAATGACAAGATAAATAGCATGTAAAAGTAGAAAGAAAACGAGAAATACTTGGAATAGACAAGTACTAGCAAATGCCAAAAAAAGCTTAATTTCTATCATAAATTAAAAATTCTCTGCGTTAAGATTCATTCTAGCTACTTGCAAGTTGCTAAGCCACAAATAATACACTTGAAATATTATGAAATAAAAGCCGATGATTGTGAAATATGTTCTCCATCAGTATGTCGAATGAATAATTATCTGATACTGTTCACTTCTCGGCCGTTCTTGTAACCGCCGAGCAGGTGTATTGCACCTTCTTGATCAATCGAGAAAGAAAGGATTTCTCATAGCAACCCTAATTTTTAATCCCAGGAGTGGACTTAATTATCGAAAGTCAAGTCGTATCCATGAGTAATTGATATGGATGCGACACATCCGTTATTCAAAATCACAATATAACCATTCAATGTAACTTTGAGATGGCCAAAACCCGCGTGATATGGTAGAATCCTTGTTTGTTATATGTAGATTAAATTGTTTGAGTGTTTTTAAAAAAATCAGTCTAGTCAAAATATTTATATATACCTCTTTGATTTTCCCCTTTTTGCCTTTTAATCTAATTTCATATTGAATCTACTTGCAAGCTTGCCAATCTACATAATCCTACCTTTTGGGCTTGTTTGTTTCCACTTAAACCAAAAGTACTTTTTCTTTAATTCTCATCAAAGTCGAAATTTTAAAAATATAAAAAGATTATAACAGAACTTATGTCATAAACGTCGCGAGTTAAATAATAGTCAAAGTGTGTGTACCAAGAGATTACGATTAGTGAAAGAAAAATAGGAATGTAAAAGAAAGTTGACTTGTCACATGTATGAGCGATTTCTTTGGCTAGGAACGATCCTTGTTCAGAATCAACTATGTTTTCCCACTTAATCTAATCTAGGGGGCTCTAGTCTGACACCATAAATGTGAGACTTCATTCGACATATGGGGATATTTATGTAATTATTGTTGGTAATTTGTTTATAAAACAAATGAAGAGGTGCCTTGTCCCACATCGAAAAAATGTGAGTGCGCACGTGGACGAGATTTGGTACTAACCGACGATCATTATTTTATTTATTGAAAATTCGGTTTATTTCTATAAAAAATTAATTATAAAATCTTGTTGAAACAAAGGCGACTATTCACGAAAAGTTATGGTTATTTATTATTTATTATTTATTTAATTCCGAATTCTTTATTTCTTTTCAACGTAACTTTTGAGATGTACTTGTTCACGAAAGGTTGCCTTTGTTCTTTTTGCAATCTCTTGAAGAGTTGTCTCTATTCGAAAGACAAAGATAAGTATGTTTGTTTTGAGATCAAACATATATCTTCTTCCATCTTTTCGTTTTTCTTTGGAGAGAAACTACAGCCATTGTTTCCAATTGTTTCCCATGAGAGACCCTGGAAAAATACTAGAATTGCTATCTAGTATTCTCATTTGAGACTTTGTTGTATTCTGGCTATTAGCAACTCTGTGGGGTAAATAAATCCTTAAAGAAAGTGATATCACGCCTCAAAGTCCAACTTGAGTACTCTAAAGATCCGACTTCATTGTTCTACCCAATTCGAAGCCATATTTTCCCAACAATTTTAAAGAATTTATTTGTGCAACAATGAAGTTAAAGTCAATCACCAGAAGCAGAAGTTCCTTCAGAGGCTTCGGGTATATGTGCCCTGGCTGTGTATCTCCCTCGCTTGCGGGGCATGCTAGACGAATGATTTATTGCCAGTGGAGTGAGCATTGTACGATTATCCGGTTCTCTTCGAGTCGGCCTCGGTCTAGTCTGCAGAGATTGTGGGCTTGTGCGAGGAGAGGTGGAAGGGCGATCTGCCCGAGAAAGAGAGGAAAGGAGACAGAAGAGAAATCGTGAGAGGTTGGCCACGAAAAAAAAAAAGAAAGAGCAGAATTAGGTCTGTTCTTCGATGGCTTCCACGGATGCTGATGATCATCGCTCATCGCAATCGGCTGTATTTTTGAAACAGCACAAAGCGTGCTCTGCTTGGTTGAGAGCCTGAAGCGACTGCATCTCCATCAAAACTTTTTCGTTGGCTGTAACTTGGATCGTCAACAATTGCCAATTTATTAACAAGAATAGTGGGGGTCATTGCACCCACAGATAGGATAATTGTGGTTAGCACTACGCGCGAGTTGTTTGAATCCGAAGCCCAAGGCCCGTTGCTCACCTTCACAGGCAACGTTTCCCAGAGTTTCCTTGCGCTAACTGGACTATTGATGGTACCTGAGAATATCTACTCGACAAGCACATAGAACGGTTTGTCAAAATGCCCTTTTAGACATCCCTGCGAAGTAATTTGCGATTTTGTGTAAATCTGAGAATATGATGTGATTTAATAATCTCATTATCGCATAGACTCTATTTCGCTTACGTTTCATTTTTGTTAAGATCGAAAATCTGAGCATATATTTTTTTTTGTCACTCTTTGTTTCTCTGTATCTTGGGTATTCCCATGTCTGTCCATGGTGATCGTCGGAGAGGGATGTCTGAGGGTGTGGATGCGCATACAGAGGAATCAATGGCCGAAGAAGTGGATTCCACTCCGAGGATGGATGATTCGCAGGAGGATCCGTCGGAGAGGACATTAAAGAGGCCACGGCTGGTTTGGACACCTTAATTGCACAAGAGGTTTGTCGACGTGGTTGCCCATTTAGGGATAAAGAATGCGGTGCCGAAGACTATAAGGCTTTACTTGAAGAGGATGCAGGGGATGTCAAGTGAAGGACTTTCGTCATCCGATCAATTGTTTGCCTTGACTCCGGTGGTGCATAGCTTGAATGATGTTGCAGGCAGCACTGGTCATGGTGATGGGCAAATGCCCATGCCGACACCGATGCCCTATGGAGCACAGCCGCCTATGATGCCTATGCCAGTTTATGCAATGGGGCATGGTTATGGACACATGAGAATGCAAATTGGTGATTTATCTGGGTTTGAGTCAAACCAATACGTAACGCAACAGAGAGATTGGTCTAGTAATAAGTATGGTTCGGTTGCTTCTTACCAACAGCCCGCTTCGAACGAGAAACGATTCTAGTGGAATTTATTGACGATAAAGAAAGTTCTGGAGGCATCCTTAGCAGAAACTTTAACTGCTCAAAATAATCCTAGCCAGCGGGTGTTATGGTACTGCTGTCGCTTTATCAACAGAGGGATGCAGGACAAGTTTACCAAATTTTGTGTTCTGCATGATCCATTTGAATGGATGCATCACGTGTACATCTGAAGGTACCTGGCAGGGGGTATTGGGCTGTGGTTCAGAAACCTGCATAAGGTGGGTTCATCCCTTTTGGAAATATAGGCGCACATATATATATATAAAGCATAAGTTCCTGGTGCATTTCCTAAATGCTCTCGGACATATCATAATGAGTACTATCGACAAGTGGTGGGTCCTGAGAAGGATGATATGAGAGCTTCTAGAAATTTAATATCATGAAGAAATGAGGTATGGCTCTAATTATACCTTTTAGAAGGTTTCGGATTATACGATGTTGTTGATTCCATTCCTAGAATTGCCAGTATCTTCTTTTCGCCTCTCTCAATTCTAGTTTATGCACTTTTGATACCTTGATACTCGATTCGCTCTCATTTACTGAATTGTTAGAGAATGTTGTTACATGCATGGGCTGATATGTAGTGCTTTATTTATGTTATTTATGGAGGCTGTATGGAGATACCAAATGGGTTTTTTTTCGAGTGTCCCTCGTTTGGTCCTAATGTGTTATATTTGTTGTCCTTGCCCCTCATAGATTTGATTCTATGGGATAGCATAAATGAGCCAAGAGAGTAGAATTGCATTGGTTTTCTATTTTGATGTACATGATGTATGTAATTCATCGAGGATGAAAATTTGATGATGCATAATTTCGATTAATTACCTCTTGAAATATTCTTGAAGTGGGGTTATGTCTGAAGGGACTTTGGAACTAAAATGACTGGAATAATTGAGATTAAGAAGTATCTGACTTTCACTTTCAAAATGAAAGATTTGGGTGAAACAGATACTATCTTAAGTATTAAAATTAAAAAAAAATAGTGGGGTTATTCTTTGAGCTAAAGTAATTACATGGAAGATGTTGTATAGATTTAAACATCTTGTTTTCAAATATATGAGTACTCCATTTGATTCCTGGTGCAGAGTTTTTAATGTGAGTGATATTGGTCTTTAATGTATGCGATACATTATAATAGACTTGATATTACTTTTTGTATATGCAAGTTGAGTAAATACTAATAATCCAAATATAGAACATGTGAGAGTTATCTTATTGTTCTATAATAATCCGGCTATATTAGAAGGATACGCCGATGCTACTTGGATTACAAGTGTGGGAGATGAAATTTTTGGATGGATTTTCACATTACGTGAATGTGTTGTTTCTTGGGCGAGCAAGAAACAAAAGTGCATAATTCACTCAACTATGAAATTTGAATCATTGCTTAGTGGCAACCGGGAAAGAGGCTGAATGGATTAGGAATTTGTTGTTGGATATCAAATTATGGCCTAATCCTATGCTTCCTATTTCTATCCACAGTGATAGTCAGGCTACTTTGGCAAGAGCCTATAGTAGCACCTATAATGGTAAGTCTAGACATATTAGTCTAAGACATGAATATGTGAGACAATTGATTAAAGATGGTACCATAACAATTGTCTACGTGAGGTCAAGTAATAATCTAGTCGATCCCTTGACAAAGGCTTTACTAAGAGATATGATAATAATGACCTCATAAGAAACGGGGCTGAAACCCTTTAATTGAAATCACCAATAATGGTAACCCAACCTTTTTCTAGAACATCACTAGTTACAAGGTTTAATGGGTAAGAACAAGTTATTGAATGTGATTGTTTGATACTGACGTAGCCCTGATATGAGAAGTCAGTATCGTCTGTTACGTTTAGTAGGTTGAATTGAATTCTTAATGAAGTATAGTACAAACTTGTAATGTGTTGATAGCAACAGAAACACATGGTAGATACTTCACCTATATGAGCTTAGAAGTGGTGCCGCTTCTTACGAAAGTTAGGGTTGCTTTCTAGAGAGCTCATGAAACAGGATCAAGCACAAGGCCATAATAGTGCAGAGTAATATAGAACTTCTCGCTGAGACAAGAGATTAGTGTATGTGTGGTATGTCCGGTTCTATTATATAAAAGTACAAGTTTAAAGCCGAGCTACTTGTCACTTTGATGGAGCTTTGAGATACTTGCACTAAGTAAAGGTTTCACTCGAAAGAGACCTTTATGTATGTATATTAATCTCATGGAAATTTTGGCTGTATATTTCTAATGTTTTATTTCTTGTTTTTGTTTTATAAACAAAAGTGGGGGATTGTTGGTAATTTGTTTATAAAACAAATGAAGAGGTGCCTTGTCCCACATCGAAAAGATGTGAGTGCGCACGTGGATGAGATTTGGTACTAACCGACGATCATTATTTTATTTATTGAAAATTTGGATTTATTTCTATAAAAAATTAATTATAAAATCTTGTTGAAACAGTGCGACTATTCACGAAAAGTTATGGTTATTTATTATTTATTATTTATTTAATTCCGAATTCTTTATTTCTTTTCAACGTAACTTTTGAGACGTACTTGTTCACGAAATGTTGCCTTTGTTCTTTTTGCAATCTCTTGAAGAGTTGTCTCTATTCGAAAGACAAAGATAAGTATGTTTGTTTTGAGATCAAACATATATCTTCTTCCATCTTTTCGTTTTCTTTGGAGAGAAACTACAGCCATTGTTTCCAATTGTTTCCCATAAGAGACCCTGGAGAAATACTAGAATTGCTATCTAGTATTCTCATTTGAGACTTTGTTGTATCCTGGCCATTAGCAACTCTGTGGGGCAAATAAATCCTTAAAGAAAGTGATATCACGCCTCAAAGTCCAACTTGAGTACTCTAAAGATCCGACTTCATTGTTCTACCCAATTCGAAGCCATATTTTCCCAACAATTATATATTTGATGAGAAGATTAGGGGCGGTGCCTTAGGCTTTTCAGGTTGGGGGCTAGTACGTTGGGGACTAGTAGGCTATCTTGGTTGTTGAATGACGGCTACAAGGTTCTATAGGTGAGGGCGGTCATGGAACGAAACATGTGATAATGTCCTTATATAGGTCTATAGGCTATTCAAGGTTCTTAGGCTATTTAAGGTTCTCAAGTGAATCGGAAAATTATTTAAAAATCATAAACCTATTGTACGACGGTCAATCAATTCTAAACTTTTCCATTTTATCAATCTAGTGACAAATATGTCGGCAACTTGCCAGTTTAGTCTCAAACTTTTCACTTATTTTAATTTAGTTATAAAAGTTTTGATGATTTACTAATCTAGTCATGAACATTTTAACGATTTGTCAATTCAGTCATTCCAGCCAATTTTAAGTGGAAATTGCTGACTTGATTTTCTAGCCAACGTTGGCTATCCTACATGGCAAGGTCAGCGCCGACATGGATAATTATATATTTTTTAAAAAATTTTAAATTATTTTAATGATTTTTCCTTTTTCTTTTATTTCTTTCCTTCTTCCTCTAGCCGTGTTACATAGGATGCGGGTTGCACAATAAGGTTAGGATTTTTTAGATAATTTTCCCCATAGTGATTGATCAATTCACCCGTGACGTGCATTGTAAGGGAATGAGATTGTATAGATGTTACCATCTAGAGATTGAAAATGCTGAAAGTGAAGAATAAGATGCAACTGCCCACTAGGTTGGCTTAGTTCTTTTAAATCGTATATAGTTTGAAATATGTGCGTGTCTATGTATTTATGGGGTTATCAGAAAATCATAGAAAGCTAAAAGCTATGCTAAGAAATCATGGAGATATGCTTACCAAATTTTGTTTTAATACGAGGTAAAAAACAATTGTTTGTTAAAGATAGCAAAATATATGTAGAACTAGAATCTACACAATTAAATGACTACTACTTATCAGTTATAGTTCAAACAATTTTCTTGTTCCCTGATATGGATATAGATAGCCTATCACTTGAAAAAGTGAAGCTATCTCAATTGTAACTTTGGCCTTCTAGTGAATTGGATAGCCACGAAACGGTGTTCATCATTTTCTAGATATTATCAAATTTGATAAAATGTTTTTAAAAATTATCTTGTGTTTTTCGTTCAAATTCTCATTAATCAAGCATTCTCTAAAAAGGTTACCATACCTACCTATTTTAACTTTAGAGTCCATCAATATACATAAATATGTGGACTGCTTCGTTTATTTTTATGAACTTATTGTGAGTAATGTCGCCTATAGAAATTATGAAAATCAATTTGAGACCAAATTAGATTAATAGATATCAACATCATAATCATGTATAAGATTGTTTATTTTGTGGCAACTAAGCTAAATTTGTTAAGACCGACCAAAAAAGAAAAGCTAAATTTGTTAAATTATATATTTTCAAACTTAGATATGTATTTTATTACTTAGGAATTTTGTACATGAAACTTTTTAATCATATTATGAATTGTGGGACCTTATGATCATACCATAACTAGTGTGATCTTACGATCGCGTTTCTACAATAATACAATTTAGGAGAGAAAATAGAGAAAAGGAAAAGAGCTTAGTGAGGGACTTTCTTTATATTTTCTTGTCCCAATTCCTTCTTTTGTCAATATATATTGACAGTATTGTAAACAGAAAAGATAAGTTAGCACTCTTAGCCACCAAAAAGGGCCAAAAACACTAGAAATTTTTTCTGTTAGACAAAAGAAGCAAGATTTTTTTTAAAGTGTTTTATCATGAAAAATCACAAACCAGTACATTTAAGACAAATTTATCTCAAATTAATTTTTTATCACCAAAATTCATAAATTGATACACTGATGACAAACGGAGGGTGAAATCCCAAACTTGTACACCCATCAACTGCCATGTATGATTTAACTCAGCAATTTAACAATAAAATTTAACAAAAATTAATAGAGGTTAAATTTCTCTTTAGATTTTTGGTAATAAAAAATATTTATTTGAGATAATTTTTTCACAAATGTATCGGGTTGGAGTTTTTCGTGATATTAGCCCTTTTGAAATGACTCATTATAAATTTTTGTTCGAGAGATAAATATTAAATTATCTATTCAGGCAAGTTGATGATGCGGTTAACAATAGCGTTTTGGAGAAACATATTAGTAGAGAAAATAGATGTAATGATCTCTTGAAACGTATGCAAAGTTTATTAGTTCAAATTAAGAGGAATTAGAAACGAGGACATCCTAGAGAAGTGGTGTCCTGTCGCTGTTGTACACTTCATCCCTACTAGTCACCTCATGTGACAAATTAGCTTGCATTAGACAAAAAGTTTAACGATGGATATTTTTGGTCTCCCTAAAAGTTTGTGGGTTTTTATGGATTATTTGAGAAGTCAAGTTACCTTCGTCTCCCGAGTGAAAGAACGCCGATTTTCTTTTGTATTTGAACCACCAAAGAGTGGGGTTAGGGCCAACAACACCACTGGAAATTAAGTAGGTTTGGATTTGACATAAAGGGGATGTTATAACAACAAAAACAATAAAAATCACGTTTTACATGGATTGACCCAATTAAGCCATTTAGAAATGTATAGGCATGCTTAAGTTAACTGTTTAGGATATGAATTTTTTTTTCAACACGACTCAATTAAAGACATTTAATATTCGTATTTGAAGATTTTTTTTTTTTGTTTATAGAGTTTATAAAGAAAACACCCACGTCAAAGAGAATAAATAATGATGAAAAAATAATTTTCACACGAAAGTCGTTTAACATAAGTAGTAACTCAATAATACACTTTTGATTAATGTTACATAACAGTAGTTATCATCTAAGAACGTGTAAACATAAGCTATTGTGTTGAACGTGTTTTATATGTTTACATGTACAACATAGACTTGTAGATAGGTTAATGTATTATGTATTTTCAACATTTGATGTGGTGATACATTTGATAATTGTTTAGTCATGTTGTGAAGTGTGATTTCTTATATTAAGCATGCCATGTGACACGATAAATTATTATGTTCAAGTTAGTCATATTCATATTATACTCTTATTTCAACACAACAAGATAAATATGACACAAGAAGCATGGCTGGTACAAAATTGCATCAAAAAGTTAACAGCTGCATCTTTTCCTCTACGTCTAGGGCGGCCAATTCACACCTCCAAAGTAACTCCAGCCTTGCATAGCTTACATTAACAAGTGCATTTTGGCTGGGAAAATGTTAAAAAGTTATAAACCTTTGGTACAAATGCAAAATGTTTAGAACTTTTTAACACTCTTCCTGCATTTGGCATATATGTCTAGGGCTAAACGCTTAAGGAAAAAAAGGACAAACTTCAACCGAATTTACAGAAAAACAAAAAAGTGTGATAATAAGGCCCTCCAAGTTCTCCAAGCGTGCTCTATAAATGAAAAGGCAAAATCGCACTACCCCATCGTACACAGCATCTTCGATTGGCATAAAGCCAAAAGAAAAGACAGCCGAAAGAAAAAGGCAAAAAACATGAGTTCGGAGGAAGCCCCAGTCATTACAACTTCCCATGAAGATGAAGACATTTTGAATGCCTTTGAGATCCCCTCGATGGCTTTTGTTCCCATGGTCTTGAAAGGCGTCCTTGAGCTGGGGATTCTTGAATTGCTGGCCAAGTGTGACCAGCTCTCTCTGTTGGACATCGCGGCCCGCCTCTCCATTGACAACCCGGCCGTGCCGGACATGATCAACCGGATGCTGCGGCTCCTTGCGAGTTACTCCATCTTATTGTGCACTCTCGTGGAGGATAAAGGCGGCTGCCCCCAGAGGCTCTACGGCCTTGGGCCTCGGGGCAAGTTCTTTTTGGGCCAGAATGGAGCTTCTACCTATTCTAAGAGTCTTCATGTCGTGTCGGATACTTTGACACATGTTCGACACTCTCGGACACTCTCAGACACTCGGTCAACACGTGTCGAAAAATCCGACACCTGGTCAATTTTCTTGACATTCTCTGACATTCGAGTTTGAATTTTGATATACGAGTTTTCGACACGTGATTCTAATATCGAGGTCAATTTTAAAAATTCAATAAATGAGAGGTCAATATATATATATATATATATATATATATATATATATATATGTAAAATAAAATAAAATAAAAAAAATAATAAATGGAGAAAGAAAAAAAAAAAATATAATCTTATATTCTCTTTGATTCTTACTTCCTGTGATACACAATTCACCCCTTAAATTTTTTTTCTCATCTTCCAACATATCTAACATGCGAGTCTAAAATATGGATCGCTTGTTTTTTCTCCAAGTTTTATGAATTATTGAAATAGAGTTGAATTTGTCAAATTGAAACAATGAATGATATTAATAGATGACGGATTAAGGTTTTTAGTGTATATTCATTCTAGGCTTTTTTAATTATTTATTTATGAATTTGATTGAAATAATCATAAAAATGATAAGTTATTATGTATATATAAAAATATATATTTAATATACAACGTGTTCCAACGTGTTGGAATTCTCTATTTTTCGAGAAACGACGTGTTGGCGTGTTATGTCGTGTCGCGTGTTAGTATCGGTGCTACTTAGGCTTCTACTGCACCAACTCATCTGCTACTCCAAGAAAAGATTGTCCTGGAAAGCTGGTTTGTGTGTATATAACCCACGAATTTTTACCCACCCGTTAGTTGCTCTTTTTACTCACCCGTTGGTTGCTCTCTTGGTCGTAATATAGAATCGGAAAACCCGATTTCTATAGATCAACCGTAAAAAGGAAGGGATACAAGTAAAATTTTCTGGATACTCGAGGACGGTTGTGGATACCCTGAAAATCATACTATCCAAGAATCCCCACATTCGCGCCATCAACTACGACTTTCCTCATGTGATCGCAGCTGCTCCTCCCATTCCTGGTAAAATCGATCCCAATCATATCGAAGGTTTTGTGTGCATACGAACCGTAATGAGAGTTCGCTCAACTTCATGTTTCACACAACCTTAATTTTTGGGTTAATACCATTTTTTGGGATAATATCCTGAAAAACCTCAAATTAATACACCCTTGACAAATTTACTCAAAACTATTTTTTTAACCACAAAAAACCCCAAATCGGTATACCTTTGACAAATTTATCCAAAACTGGTATACTTGTGACAAATTTACCCTCTGTTAGTTTTCGTTAAATTTTACTGTCAAATTATTAAGTTAAATGGCACGTGACAGTTGACTGGTATACCAATTTGGGATTTTACGCTCCGTTTGTCACAGTTTACAATTTATGTGATTTTTTTTGTGATATTAATCTAATTTAGCGGAGGGTATATTTATCACAAATTTACTAATTCGGGGTTTTTTGCGGTCGAATAAATTAGTTTGGGGTAAATTTGTCATAAATGTACCAGTTTAAGGTTTTTTATGGTCAATCGGGATAAATTTGTCATAGGTGTACCGGTTTAGGGTTTTTCGTGGTCAAAAAAATAGTTTGGGATAAATTTGTCACATGTGTACCAGTTTGGGGTTTTTTAGGATATTAACCCTTTTTTCTTTTCTAGGTTAACGGTCTTTGCCTTAGTACGATTACACAATTATATATTCGTTTGCAGGTATTACGCATGTTGGAGGAGACATTGTAAAGGCCGTCCCTAAAGCAGACGTCCATTTCCTGAAGGTCAATTAATTTTTTCTTTTCGTATCATCGAATCTTCTAATTATTCAAAATCGGCTTGACTGCTAATTGATTCGTTTAACGAAAATTATAAGAGAGACATGAGAGGTTCTAGTATCGTGAAAACCAAGTAAGTATGATGTTTTGAGTAGTCTACTTATTTAACAGTCGGTTCTCCATTGTGGGGACGATGAGTTCTGCGTGAAGGTGCTCAAGAATTGCTGGGAGGCATCGCCGCCGACGGGGAAAGTGGTGATCGTGGACGAGGTGACCCCGGAGTATCCTGGGACCGACGATGTCTCACAGACCAATTTCTTGATGGACTTGAACGCTCTGAGGTTCGCCCCTGTCGAGAAGACCAGGACGCAAAGGGAATTCGCGGACCTTGCCCGTGCCTCAGGGTTCCATGCCCCAAAATATGTTCTGCGCGTGGACAACCTATGGTTGATTGAGCTTCACAAGAAGATGTGACGATCGCAATGGTCGATCGTTTCTTCTCAGTTTGATGATGGCTTCACTACGTTAACAGATGAATTACCTATGGTCGGAGTGTTTTGGGTAATTTGATGGAGAGACACCATTGTCTTATGTTGTCGACAAGCAGTGGTTTGGTCCTTCCAAATAAAATAAGAATTTCCCCTTTCTTTTTTCGATTTAGGATGTGTGTCTTAGCAACAATTCCAATCTCACCACGTAAATCTAATAACTATGGTTGTAGGTGTGGGGTTATTTTTCCTTGGCAGACCCATTATTTTGCATTAAATATATCGAAGAAAAAGCAATAAGGTTTTGATTTGAATAATTAGACTATTCTCAAAATGACTATGCCGGGTCAACGGTTTTGAAAATGGCCAGTTTAAAGAAAAAGTGTAACGTAGCTTACGTAGCTACCAAATTCAGGAGAAAATGATCAAACTCTCCACCCTTACATGCTACCATATTAAACTTCGACATCCCCTCTTAAATGCTGGTACAATTGATGATTTACAACTAGTTTCTGGATTCACATTGTTGAAAATGTCCTTTATTGCTTGACAACTAGGTAACCATACTCTTTATATACATGTGATCTCACTCCATCTAGCTTTAATTTTTGAGTTGGACTTTCTGATATGCACATATAAATGGCATTGTTTGGATTACTATTAAATCCATCGTCAGATTCATCAAACATAGATTCTTAAAAATATCTAAAAATATAAGGTACCCAAAAATAAAATAAAATCCAAAGACAAAAATAGCAAGGATGGCGCCATTTACTTAAAAGTATTTTTGTATATGCATTCTCTTGTACAAACGAAAGAGGATCTCATAAATCAAATAATTTGGTTTTCTTGATATAGTAACTGAATCTTTATTGAAAGTAAGATTTTAATCTTAATCTTAATAAGGGATGTGTTGTGAATCATCAACGATGGTTAAGGTTGTACCTCACTATAATATAAGAGCCTGAGAGCTCTCCTGAGGGCTACCCTACCTACCACGTAATCCTAGTGAGCTAATAGGACTGTATTTGGAATTTTAATGTGCCGGTACCCACATACCGTAGCCCCCAATTGGGAAGAACATTTTTCTTCCCCTCACCCAGAGAATACTCTCAAATTTTACATCACATAGTTCAGACGTAGCCGTTTAAAGACTTGCTAGGGTCCAAGATTTTATGAAAAGGTTAATCTTAAACAGGAATGCAAAATTCGAGGAAAAAAGTAGCTAGTAAAGAGGATGGTGAAATGGCCGACCACCACTCCCGTGACAAAGTTGACGCGCCTTGGTCGAGACCTTAGCCTCATGGCACATGTCGTAGGAATTCTAACAAAGTTTGCAACTAAGCAAACCTCATTTCAGTTGACTAAGGTCGCTTATTCACAATCTTAATTGCGGTGGAGGCTGCATGACCAAGTCATGGCCAAGGCACATCCACGGCATAGGTGCAAACATGAGTATCGCAAGTGAATTAACTATCATACAAAACCTCGCCTTTTCAGCCTTTTTGCTCGATTTCTTAAAATTGTTTTTTTTTTTTATGACCCGGGAACTGTCGTATAGTTGGCAGCCGGTGACGTAAACCCGGGGGCACTAGCGCGGGGACCCACCTCTCACGGCACCCCACTTAAGTCGCGTAATGGGGGCGAGAAGTTTTGAACCTCTACCCTCCCGGATGAGGGGTCAAAGCACGAACCAACTCGTCCACCGCGGGTGGGTAAAAATGTTTTCGACTTATAAGTTTAAGAACTTGTCTCCAAATTAACGTTGCATGATGGTGACATCAACTATAAATTTGCTATTTCAACTACTTTTTCGGCGTGTTAATTGTGACATCCTCAAAATTCAACCTTATTCAAAATACGATAAGGGGTTTACTTCTATCAATGCGCAATTATTAGAATTAGACTTTAAGTTGGTTCGCAAACCATTTAAGAGTGTTAAACCTATTGGGAAATACAATTTAGGATTTCGATGCACACGACTAGAGAACTCAATCATGAATTGACGATTCGACCATAAGGATCGATGAGAGACAATCTTAAGTGTTGACACCTAATTTTAGCAAACCTAGGGAAATAAGGAAAATAAAAATTGCATTTTGGACAAATAAAAGGAAAAAAATAAAAGAAAATGGGGGCAATTGATTTGATTGATTATGCATGGAAATTTGAAATTCTGATGGGTATTCGAATTTTGTTAAATGCAGAAGCAATTTAAAAATCAGGTGAATAAGGGGCAAGAATTTTTGTAAAATGGAAGAAATCTGAGCAAGATCGAGCTGATTGCGAAATCATACCCTAATTTACAAATCTGATTTAATGTGACAAGAGATGGAAACTTAAAAAATGCCATACAAAGTGGCCGTTTGGAATCATTATAAAAGAGAGGTTCATTTTTCGTGACTTGCGGGGGATTTTTTGAAAAATTGAAGAGCAAAATTCAGAAAAAAAAAATTCGTGAGAAAATTCGAAAAAAAAAAAGAAAAACCAACGGCACTATTCATCTTCTTCGTGGGTCAATCTCTGCCCGCGTCGGCACTGCCTTTGCCAACCGCTACCGTGCCTCCTCCACCATCGGTCTCCCCTCAAAGCTCGCCACGTCGACGACCCACGAGTTGCTGACCACTGTTGCCCCCACCGATCTACTGCCAGAGCTGTAGCCTGCAGCAGCCGCGACCCGATCCCTCACATCGCCGAGTCGCCTCGTCGCCAATCTACAGCCGGAATCCCAACGCCCCTGCTCATTGAACCCCCCGACGCCTCGCCACCGTCGCTTGCCCTCTGCAGCTTCGATGCCTGCAGCTCGCGCCGCTCCGATGCCGCCTCCGCTTGTCGCTTGCGAGATCCGAGATCCACACAAAGAACCGGGTCCGGGTCCGACGCCGCCCTTACCTCCGATGCACCAGTGCCGGCTAGCGCCAGCCGCCTGAGGACCTACGCCGGCCATTGCGACCTGCTGTTGCCCAGCACGACACCTGAGTCCCAAAGACCGCCACATCAGATCTCACCACTCGTCGCCCGCCCCGTGCGTGCCGGACGTTGTTCCTCCGTTGGTCCCCTCGGCCTGGAGCCCCACGTCGGCGGCCGGCCATCCTCCGCCCGGCGCCGCCCTTCTGTTGCCGTCAATCCTTAACCCCTAGGTAGTTTATTTTCCATTTTTATTTTATTTTATTGTCATTTATTTATTCATTTTAAATTTTGTTATTGTTTAAGTTAGAATTTGGTTTGTAAATGTTAATATTTGTGCATTTTGTAGGCATTATCCGCAAGGATTTTGTCCCAAATTATTGTAATTATTAATTTGATCCGAGAAACGTCGGATCATTTTTTTTTTTTTTTAATTATATTAATTTTGGGCTTTTTGGTAGGATTTCAATTGTTAAATCATTATAATTATTAATTTGATCCGTAAGACTTCGGATTAGATTTTTAATTATTTTGAACTCTTTGTCGTGATAATTAGGGTTAGGATAATCGTTAATTTGACCTGTGAGACAACGTGTTATTTTTTCGATTATTTTAATCCTTTATTTTGTTGATAGTTTAGATTTCATATTTATTTAATAATTACTTATCTTTTAAAAAAAAAAAAAATTCTGCATGAGCATATAGGTTTAGTAAATCAGACATGTAAGTTTAGTAAATTAGAAATTTTTTTAGGATTACATTTTTAGATTGCATTTTTAGAAATAAGTTAGGGTTGGACCTAAATAATCTTTTTTTTAAAATAGGGTTTTAGATGATGTTTGCACATTTTAATTATCTCTTTTTTTTTTTTTCTAAAAATATTTTTCTAAAATAGGATAGAGTTTAAGTCAAATTAATCCCTAAAATAAATTAGAAAATTATTTTTTAGATAGTTTAATTAGGGTTTTATTAACTCCAATTTCAATAAAAAAAATAAAAAAAATACTAGGTGCATGTTAATTAGTTTGCATAATAGGATCATTTAATTAGAATTTGTTTATTAGTAAAATTGAGTCATGTAGTTAAAATGCATGTTCTTATGAAAAAATTCTAATTTCAAGAAAACTCAAAAAATGATTGCTTGCTTTGTGTGATGCAATTTATTTATTTATCTTTTTATTCAATGTTTAATAATGATTGAGCATCTGTGTGATCATCACATTGCATGATAGTAATTTAGGTTAAAATAAATCCAAGTTGCCTACAAAAAAAAAATTGAAAATAAAAAGAATGGTACCGAAAGGGCATTAGAGAAATCTAGTATAACCAAGTCCCCTGTACCCTTAGTCTCTAGTTCGTAGGGTAAAATAATTCTCCCATTATTTTACTTATGTGTCCAATTGACCTACCATAAACTAATTAGTGGCGACTCATAAATAATAATCTTTTGCATGTTAAATATTTGAACCTTAAGTCGTGAATTGGTATGAGCTTGGGAGAGCCCAAGCTAAGTTTAAAACTTAGTAGTCCATTAACTTAGTTTTAGGTGGTGCACCCGAAAAATTGGGTCGCGACAGCTTGGCGACTCCACTAGGGAACTTGTGTTAAAACACTTAGTGGACTTAGGCCAATTTTTCTTTTTCTTTTAAAAATGTTTTTGTTTGGCAGCGAGGATACCAAGTACGTCCCTAACATTTCTAAGGTGTTAAATGTTCTTGCAGATGGGAGGTATAAGGGGAGTAGTCTTTGTTAATCTTTGTCCTGCAGGAGGATGTGAGATGAATGATTTATTTTTCCATGATTTGAAGTGTTGTTTGCATTTAAACTGTTGTGCATGCTTTATTGTTTTAGCACTACACTATTGCACACACAACCTGTGGCCGGACTTGGGTTGCGATAGGATTTTTAGGATGGTGTTGAGAAGGGCACTTCCTCCAAAGCGAGACTGCTATGTAGAGGTTGACATTCTCTTTCCCGAAAATTTCTTTCATGGTGTCTAATGTGTTTGTCCATATCCACGAGACTGCGTGACTATTGGGCATTCCATTCGACTGAGCCGGAGTTAGGGGGACCTGACACGTTAATGCGAGACTGTAACGGTCAGATCATTCTCTTAGCTCCACTTTGTTAAGCCATTTATAGTAGAAATCAAGCCTCACATCTCATGTGCATGTTTATGTGATTGCCGTTGATTTTCTTTGGTGAAGTAAGTCTTCTATCCCTATACCATGCAATTTATTTTGTCATACTTTTGGATCGGTCCATGACAATCTAAGTCAATCATTGATTTGATTCTTTTGTCAGTTAGAAATGAAATGAGAAAATTGCCATGTAATGAATCATTTGGGAAATAACAAAAATTTTGGAGAATTTGTTTTCAATTCATGTCTTTATTGTTCTCATTAGGGAGTTTCAAATCTTGGTCATTCCTAATTCGTGTTTAGGAAATTTGGTTCTTGCTAGGGTGTCCTATTTTTATTTTTCTAGTTATTTTTAGGAAATTCCCTTCTTGCACAGACTTTTCATGAATAAATGAAAAAAAAAATCGATTAGATCATTGTCATGGATTGACTCTCCATTTACACCTCATGCTTACATGTTCCCGTTTATTTCCCCAAGGTGATTATGGAGCGATCTTGCTCACGCATTTGCACATGGTCGAGAGCTAAAATGGCGGATCAAAATGAGGTGCTAGACCGTATCATTGTCAATATAAACAAGCAAATTGCGCACCTCCAAAGTCAAGTTGATGGATTGTTTGCTACTGTGGCTTGTCTCGTCAAGCAAAAGGGCCGTGATGACATAGGTACTCTATCTTCAGTGAGAATCTGCGACTCGAAGAAGAGAGCCAAGAGGACTTTTGAACCGTCTCATTTTCTTGAGGTAGCTAAATTTGATGCCACTATGAAGAGACTAGTGACATATCTAGAAGGAAGAATCTCTGACTTGGAGGGTTCGCACCACAAGATCAATGAGGGTGAAGAACTCAAGCACACATGATTCATGGTCTTAAGTAGTTCGCTTTCCTTATTTAATTAGGGGCATGTTTAGTTGCACCTTCCCCTGCGTGGGAATTCTTATTACTTTTCAGGGATTAGTAAAAATTTCTTCTATTTTGCTTTAGTGCTTGAATATCACATTTTTTATTCCAATAAATGTAATTTGATTGATGTATATCAATAAAATTACAAGTTTTGTTTTGAGGACATGATGGGGTATGCCAAACTGGCCCGGTGACGATATCCAACAATGAAAGGAAAATGTCATCCAAGGAGAATTTTGAGGACCGGGCTTCTTCATGCTTCCTCATCCAAAAAATCCCCCCCAAAAAAAAAGAGAAAGGAAAAAAAAATCATTTTTGAAGCCATTTCCAAAAACATGCATTAGGTTAGCCCTGTTTGATTTTCTAACTCATTTACTTCATGTTTCAGAGCATTACTTTCTTGGCTTGATGAGAAAGCATATGAAGGCACATCGGGTTGCAATGATTTGACTCAACTGTTAACACACTTCTAAAGAGAGTAAAAGAGGACCATCCATCTTTGGTGAAAGAGATGACAAATCGGGAACACTACAAATTCTAGTAGTGACATGACCGAAATAAAATTTCGATTCGAGCCAAAATGGATGTGCAATTTGAATTTACTTTGATGTTGCATAGTATCCTATTCATGCACGTTCTCTTGTGCAGGGGCAAAAGCGAATTTTTAGTCTCAATTGATAGGGACAATCCAAGGACATCCATTACTAAGACAATCCCTTTGTGGAGCAACCCCTGAATGAGTGCTTAAAACCATTTTTTTTAAGTGTGGTAAACTGTTTTGAATTTGACAGTTTTTCATGTTTAAAGCTATTGGGTTCTTTTAAAAAATGGATTTTGCATGGTGATTCTTACATGTTTTGTCCACCAATTCCACTAAAGAACATCAAGATGAACTAATTTAATGAATGATGTGGAATGAATTGAGCATACTAAATGAGATGAGTTTGGATGATGAAAGGCAAACCTTATCCTCTACACAGTCCCCTACTCATACACTTGTGGGATAAGTGTAGGATGGTTCATATACACAAGGTAAAGAGTTTTCTTGCAAAAGGTACGGCAACTGAAATGATGAGAGGCAATTCATTTCTCTATCCCAAACACTACAAGTGATCCATTGCTGAATCCTTTTGAGCCCATACACTTATGGATATTCTTTTTAAATTACCACTGTCAAGAATCACCCCACATCGAGGTAATTGGGAGATAAAATGGCATCAAGAGGTGAGGAAAATGAATTGAAGTTTTCTTACTCTCACTTGCATCAATCTTCAAGTCATGCTATTACATTGAATTCATGTGGTAATTTAAGTGCCTTAGGATGACGAAGAGCATTTCTTTCTCTATCCTACATATTTATACCATTTGCATAGCCCACTTGAGCCTGCAATTTCATTTCTTTAAATCGAGTTGGTGATCATCCCCACACTAGGGCAAGACAAACGGCGGATGAAGACTCTTGAAAAGTTCGAGTGTCATTCAAAGTGTAATTGCTTGACGCATGCATTGTGTGCAAGAATTGAATTCAAAATAGAACTAAGGAGCATGAAAAAGTAGTGTGCCTGGTAAAAGCAAGGCCAATGCCCATGAAAAAAAGTAAAGAAAAAAAATGCATGAGAACTAGGGACATGAAAAAGCGGTGTGCCTGGTAAAAGCAAGACTAATGCCCATAGATGAAAAAAGAAAGTCAAGATAGGTGACTGTCAATTGCAAGAATTGAATCCCAATGGAGCAATACTCAAAGAACTCAAATGCTGAGTTTTTTCAATTAATGGGGCACTTCTTGAAGATAATCCTCGATAGTGAAAAAGAAAACTGGTGGCAATACCAAGATGATCATCAACGCTCACCTTTTACACACATTTTGAGTCTAATGATCCTTTCATTTCTCAACTCATGAACCTAACCTACATTACGTCCCTTACAAAGTCTCTTTAGATTATGGCACTTGAATTAACGTAAGGGGTTTGTATGTTTATAAGCATCGCTCGAAGAAGTGCGAACAAGATTATTTCTTCCTCATTTTGCAGGGTTCTTGAATTATAAACCCAGAGATGATTGCGAAGCTGTTCTTTCAATAGCCTTG
Organism: Eucalyptus marginata; assembly: GCA_014182565.1. Classification (NCBI taxonomy): domain Eukaryota; kingdom Viridiplantae; phylum Streptophyta; class Magnoliopsida; order Myrtales; family Myrtaceae; genus Eucalyptus; species Eucalyptus marginata. The sequence continues at coordinate 46,500,870 of CM024589.1, read as the reverse complement.
ACTTAAAGAGTCCATTTGTTAACCTACTGACCAAGCCCACAATATGGTCCCTGTTGAAGACCTCTCAGATTGATAAGGTCGTACTGCTTGCGAGAATACTCGGATCCTTGTCGATATGGTGAGATAGAGTGATTCTCTTATAAATGAGAGTGAGTGAAAGTTCTTTCTAATCGAAAGTCTCTCATTTAGTATTCTTAAGAAATTCATGTCATGAGTGAAAATTGTCTTAAACAATAATTCTCTCTAGTGGAAATTTGGGTGATGCAAAGGTCATTATGCATGAACCTCGATTGAATTGATAAAAAACTTCAATGGATTTTGAAGTGTGCGTTCCAGAGTAGCCTTAATTGCTTTTTTTTTTTTTTTTTCGGTGAATACACTTTTGCTCTAATCATATCTGACAGGTAATGTTTTCTCAAAGACTCAAGAGCTCATGAGATTCAGGTTCCTTTCAGAATGCCTTATGATATTAGGAGATGAGAAACCATCACATGGTGCACCATTGATGTTCCAAAATTTATTTCTACCAGGAGGTGAGAGATCGCCACAGAATATCTAAGTTCCAGGAGATATGTCTCCAAGAATCAGAAATGTCACCAGGTAAGTATATCTCTAACCATACTCTAAATACTTATCATTGTGCGGATATTCTCGACACTTGACTCGATTAAGCTATCCCTTTATATTGACCTGGCATGCTTTTGTAGCCCAATGTCTATTTCATTGACTCGGCGTGCTTCCATAGCCCAGTGTCCCTTCATATTGACCTGGCATGCTTTCGTAGCCCAGAGTCCCTTTCATCGACTCGGCGTACTTCCGTAGCCCGATGTCCCTCTTTATTGACCCGACGTGCTTCCATAGCCCGATGTCCCTTCATATTGACCTGGCGTACTTTCGTAGCTTAGAGTCCTTTTCATCGACTCGGTGTGCTTCCGTAGCCCGATGTCCTTCTTTATTGACCCAACGTGCTTTCATAGCTCGGTGTCCCTTGATATGACCTAGCGTGCTTTCATAGCCCAGAGTCCCTTTCATCGACTCAGCGTGCTTCCATAGCCCGATGTCCCTTTTTATTGACCCGACGTGCTTCCATAACCCGGTGTCCCTTGATATGACCTGGCGTGCTTCTGTAGCCTAGAGTCCCCCTATCAAATCGGCATGCTTCCGTAGCCCAAAGTTCCCTTTCATCGACATAGTGTGCTTCCGTAGCCCAGAATCACCTCATTAATTTGGAGACATATCCCCAAGGAATAGAGACGTTACCAAGTAAGTATATCTCACTCCGTACCTTAAATACTTGTCATTGCACAAGTATTCATTTTCAAGCACTAGCACTCGATGGAGTTGCCCCCCAAAGAATTTATCCAGATTCATTCTAATCAGGCGACCGTAGAATGGTACGGGTCCTGGATATGTAACACCAACTATCTCAAATTACTCTACCCTCCTTGAAGGTAAGTTATTCCAAGTAAGTTAATTTATCATTTGCATTAGCTTTTCCATGCATCATATAAATTGCATTCAAAAAATGGAATTCATTTTCCAACAAAAAGTCATTCAGTACATGTGCATGATCAAAATTTAGGTCTCAACTTGTCTTTGAAGGCAACCTCTACGAGCTCACCTTCAAAGAGGGACAGCTGTTGATACCTAATTTTAGCAAACCTAGGGAAATAAGGAAAATAAAAATTGCATTTTGAACAAATAAAAGGAAAAAAATGAAAGAAAATGGGGGCAATTGATTTGATTGATTATGCATTGGAAATTTGAAATTCTGATGGGTATTCGGATTTTGTTAAATGTAGAAGCAATTTAAAAATCAGGTGAATAAGGGGCAAGAATTTTTGTAAAATGGAAGAAATCTGAGCAAGATCGAGGCGATTGCAAATCATACCCTAATTTACAAATCTGATTTAATGTGACAAGAGATGGAAACTTAAAAAATGCCATACAAAGCAGCCGTTTGGAATCATTATAAAAGAGAGGTTCATTTTTCGTGACTTGTGGGGGATTTTTCGAAAAATTGAAGAGCAAAATTTAGAAAAAAAATTCGTGAGAAAATTCGAAAAAAAGAAAGAAGAAAAACCAGCGGCACTGTTCATCTTCTTCATGGGTCAATCCCTGCTCGCGTCGGCAGCCTCTACCGGCCGCTACTGTGCCACCGCCACCGCCGGTCTCCCCTCAAAGCTCGCTGTGCCGACAACCCACGAGTTGTTGACCACTATTGCCCCACCGATCCACTGCCACAGCTGCAGCCTGCAATAGTCGCGACCCGATCCCTCGTGTCGCCGAGTCGCCCCGTTGCTGATCTGCAACCGGAGTCCCAGCGCCCCTGCTTGCTGAACCCCCCGACGCCTTGCCACTGTCGCTCGCCCTTTACAGCTTCGATGCCTGCAACTCGCGCCGCTCTGACGCTGCCTCCGCTCGTCGCTTGCAAATCCGAGATCCACACAGCAACCGGTCCAGGTCCGACGCCACCCTTACCTCCGATGCACCGGTGCCGCCCGCGCCGACCGCCCGAGGGACCTACGCCGGCCATCGCGATCTCGCTGCTGCCCGGCCACGACACCTCGAGTCCCAAAGACCGCCGCATTAGATCTCGCCGCTCGCCGCCCGCTAGTCGTGCCAGACGTCGCTCCTCTGCCGGTCCCCTCGCCAGAGCCCCCACGCTGGCAGCCGGCCATCCTCCGCCCGGCGTCGCCCTTTTGTTGCCGTCAATCCCAAACCCCCTAGGTAGTTTATTTTCCATTTTTTTTATTTTATTGTCATTTATTTATTCATTTTAAATTTTGTTATTGTTTAAGTTAGAATTTGGTTTGTCAATGTTAATATTTGTGCATTTTGTAGGCATTATCCGCAAGGATTTTGTCTGGAATTATTGTAATTATTAATTTGATCCGAGAGACGTCGGATCATTTTTTTTAATTATATTAATTTTGGGCTTTTTGGTAGGATTTCAATTGTTAAATCATTATAATTATTAATTTGATCCGTAAGACTTCGGATCAGATTTTTAATTATTTTGAACTCTTGTCGTAATAATTAGGGTTAGGATAATCGTTAATTTGACCTGTGAGACAACATGTTATTTTTTCGATTATTTTAATCCTTTATTTTGTTGATAGTTTAGATTTAATATTTATTTAATAATTACTTATCTTTTAAAAAAAATCAAAATTCTACATGAGCATATAGGTTTAGTAAATCGGACATGTAGGTTTAGTAAATTAGAAATTTTTTAGGATTACATTTTTAGATTGCATTTTTAGAAATAAGTTAGGATTGGACCTAAATAATCTTTTTTTTTTTTTAAATAGGGTTTTAGATGATGTTTGCACATTTTACTTATCTCTTCTTTTTTTCTAAAAATAGTTTTCTAAAATAGGATAGGGTTTAAGTCAAATTAATCCCTAAAATAAATTAGAAAATTACTTTTTAGATAGTTTAATTAGGGTTTTTATTAACTCCGAATTTCAATAAAAAATACAAAAATACTAGGTGCATGTTAATTAGTTTGCATAATAGGATCATTTAATTAGAATTTGTTTATTAGTAAAATTGAGTCATGTAGTTAAAATGTATGTTTTTATGAAAAATTCTAATTTCAAGAAAACTCAAAAAATGATTGCTTGCTTTGTGTGATGCAATTTATTTATTTATCTTTTTTATTCAATGTTTAATAATGATTGAGCATCTGTGTGATCATCCCATTGCATGATAGTAATTTAGGTTAAAATAAATCCAAGTTGCCTGCAAAAAAAAAAATTGAAAATAAAAAGAATGGTACCGAAGGGCATTAGAAAATCTAGTGTAACCAAATCCCGTACCACTTAGTCTACGGTTCGTAGGAGTAAAATAATTCTCCCATTAATTTACTTATGTGTCTAATTGACCTACCGTAAACTGATTAGTGGCGACTCTTAGATAATAATCTTTTGCATGTTAAATATTTGAACCTTAAGTTGTAAATTGGTATGGGCTTGGGAGAGTCCGAGCTAAGTTTAAAACTTAGTAGTCCATTAACTTAGTTTTAGGTGGTGCACCCGAAAAATTATGTCGCAACATTAAGCCGTCTCTAAGCAATCCAGAAATGGTTATAGATCGATTCGATAATAGTATATAATTGGATTGTGAGTGATTCCACACGATTACTATATTAAGTACGAACGACTCTAAACCAATTCCAAATGATCATGTACTTCGGAGCGAACAATTGACTCCTCATGATTACATGACAATTGAGGATCATCAATAAATTGAAAAGACTCAAACGTGGATGGATATCGAATCAACCATGGGTCAAACTCGTGAAACCCCTAAAGGATGCCCGTTGGTTTTAATCATGCTAAGTCTCATTTGATAGATTTCAACTACAAATTCTAGTCCGGTTAAGGATATCGACTTTGGAGGATTAAGTGACCACCGCTGGACATTGCTTCATCATATTCTTTAATTATCGGTAAACCCCGAATT
>CM024589.1:46125057-46496300 GCA_014182565.1 Eucalyptus marginata | reverse complement strand
TCTAATTCAGTCTAACCATTATAAAAAGGCGTAGTATGTTAACAAAGAAACATATTGGATCTACAATGTACATGAACGTGTGTATGCATAAGTCGACTAGAGGATAGAGCCTATGTTTTTCCTAGAACTCAAAAAATTTCTCATTTTAGAAAGGTCAAGTTTTTTTCACGTTGGAGGATGGTGTAAAAACACGGTTAAATAAAGTGATCAAAGATATATATGCTCCAAAAAGAAAAGCAAAAATTCTTTTAATTGAAATAGTTTATAACAAGGACCTTTATATGGTGTCAATCTATAAGAAAGGGAAAACAAATTTAGTTAGGTGCCAAGAAGGAAAATCTACTTGTTAAATCCAATTATCATAAAATCTTAATTTGAAATAGATTGATTTTTTAGACTTGAAAATACTTTCAGAATCAAAAATTTTTAGTTCCAATTATATCCAATGGTTCCTAGTTGGTCTATTACACTTGGTCGTAAATCTCACAACACTGTAATGGTATGGAAAAACTGTCCTTTTTTGTTTAATAATTAATTGAATTCATAGGAGAACAAAAAGATACATAATTCTCTATTCAATAAACACTCACATAGCTATATTTAAAGTGCGAGATATATACCTCAATCTTACTTTTGGATACTGTTGACACCTAAATTTTGGTTAAATAATTTAATATAAAATTGCATAAAAGAAAACCAAGGATCAATTTGGCCTTAACAAAAATGTTTTTTGCATGACCTAGGTATTAGTATCATTTTGCTTTTATTGAGTTTTTATTTTTTATTTTATTCCCCTTATTTTTTGATAATTATTTAAAAAGAGAGAGAGAGAGGGCAAGGCCCACGCCCCAGCCCTCATTCTTCTTTATCTTCCGCGTGGGCCGAGACCCATTTGGCCCCCTCACCTTGCAACCCAGCCCAACCCTCCTCCTTCTTTCTTCTTCTTCCTTCCTTCTTCCCCCTTCGCCTCCATGCCTCACCGCCACACGAGACCAACGATGCATGGAGGACAATTTACTAAGGGTGTGCAAAAGAATCGGGACTCGCCCTGACCGCCTGAACCGGGACTCGGGGACCGCGAACCCAGTGGGTTCTTGAGAGAACCTGTTCGATTCTCGATCCACTTATGGGAACCGGTGGGTACCGGGTCTAGTTCCCCGATTCTAGGGAAGATCCGCTCACCCGGACCAAGCCGAACCGATTATATTATAATAATATATTAATTTTTAATATTAAAATAAATTTCAAATTACTAATTAGTAAACCTAAATTTTAGGGCTCCATCTCCTCTCACAATTTCCATGTTTTTATAAGAATTTAGTAAAGTGTTTAAGCTACATTTCAACAACTCAATACTTAGAGACTCACATAGGACATTGTGTTTAAGAATATATGGAGTACTAGTGGATTTTTTTTTGTAACCTTGAGAACCGCCGTACAGGTTAGGGCAACCGATGACGTAAACCCGGGGGGCACTGGTGCGGGGACCCAACTCCCATGGCACCCCACTTAAGTCGCGCAACGTGACGAGGAGGGGAATCGAACCTAGCGGTCGTGTGGCCGGCGCGTGCCCTAACCAACTTGCCCACCACGGGGTGGGTTTACTAGTGGAATTGTTTCTACAAAAAGGATTTAGTAAAGCAAAGGTTGTAAGAGATTAAGCATTGTTAGGGATAAAGGGGAATACGATCTACATATGATAATCATCCAAAACCTTGAACTTAAAAAAATATTTTAGATTTCAATTAAAATGATTCAAAAACAAGAAAAAAAAACCTATTTCTCTTCTTTGGTAGTGTTTTCCAATAAAAAAAAAAAAAGGAAAATGGTACCATTAAGCCGATTCGATTTAAATAAAAATATTATTTGATATGAAGAATACTCATGGCAAGGTGATTTGGAAAATGATATTATTATTGGTGAGACCGGTTCCATTGATCCATTTGGGAACCGGTTGGACAGTCTAGTTCTCAATTTGGATCCATGCAACTAATGGGTGGTTCCCGATTCCAATTTTTTTGCAATCGGTCGGCCGGCGGTTCTCGGTTCTAGGCCGAGAACCACCCACCGACTATGCACACCCCTACAATCTAGAGAGAGAGAGAGCCCCCTCGCCCGCGTGCGGAAGATCGGTCGATTGGCCCAGTGCCACCGTTGCTTACCGCCACCGATGACGCCATGGCCAGCTGCGTCGTTCTCGTGGCCACCGAGTTTGGATCCACCAACGAACTCCAAGAACTCCAAGAGAGAGAGAGAGAGAGACAATCTAGAGAGAGAGAGAGAGAGAGAGAGAGAGAGAGAGCCCCTCGCGTCGTGCGACCGGGTCAATTGGCCTAATGCCACCGTTGCTTCGCCACCGATGACGCCATCTGCTCGCGTCGTTCTCGTGGCCACCCGAGTTTGGATCCACCAACAAACTCCGAGAGAGAGAGAGAGAGAGAGAGAGAGAGAGAGAGAGAGAGAGAGAGAGAGAGAGAGAGAGAGAGAGAGAGCCCCCTCGCCGCGTGCGGACCGGTCGATTGGCCCAATGCCACCGTTGCTTCGCCACCGATGGCGCCATCTGCTCGCGTCGTTCTCGTGGCCACCCGAGTTTGGATCCACCAACGAACTCCGAGAGAGAGAGAGAGAGAGAGAGCCCCCTCGCCGCGTGCGGCAAGACCGGTCGATTGGCCCAATGCCACCGTTGCTTCGCCACCGATGACGCCATCTGCTCGCGTCGTTCTCGTGGCCACCCGAGTTGGATCCACCAACGAACTCCGAGAGAGAGAGAGAGAGAGAGAGAGAGAGAGAGAGAGAGAGAGAGAGAGAGAGAGAGAGAGCCCCCCATTTGCGTGCGGACAGGGTCGATGGCCCAATGCCACCGTTGCTTCACCACCAATGACGCCATCTGCTCGCGTCGTTCTCGTGGCCACCCGAGGTTTGGATCCACCAACGAACTCCGAGAGAGAGAGAGAGAGAGAGAGAGAGAGAGAGAGAGAGCCCCTCTGCGTGCAGCTCTTGTCGATTGGCCCAATGCCACCGTTGCTCGCTCGCGTCATTCTCGTGGCCACCGTGTTTGGATCCACCAACGAACTCCAAGCGTTCGACGATTTGCCCGAGAAAGTGGTGGCCGGGATTTGGGTTGCCGTGACCAGAGAGTGATGGTTGGCGATGGCGGCTGGTTGGGCGAAGGGCGGTCGATGGACTAGGCGCCGGCTGGGTGACTGGCTTGGAGGAGGAGCTCGGTCTCGTCTGATCTCTCGAAAAGGGAGAACGGTGGCGATCGTGAGCCCAGAATCGATTTGCGAGTCACGCTTCTTCGGTTTTCCTGATTCACAGGCTAGGGTTTTTGCTTTAATGGGTCGGACCTAGTTTGGTGTAAATCTTGGGTGGGCATTTCTTTTAATGGTAAGTGGGCACGATTTGTTTGTTTTTTAAAAAAAGAGGGCTTGGAGTTTTTTAAAGATAATTCCGAGTTGGGCCCGCGCATGCCCGGGCTGTCGGTGGCTTACGGATTCAGATCAATCCCGACCCGGATCCCTTTTTATAATATATTATATTATTATTTTTAATATTAAAAATATTTTAATAATAGAAAAATAAAAAATAAGGAAAAAAAGACTCATATTTCCATAAAAATCAGAACCCTTGAAACCCTACGCTCCAAAAAAAAAAAAAAAAAAAAATCGTATATAATTTCTTAAAAGCAAATTTTGACTTATTTCACATTCCAATTGTGCTTTTACGATGCATGGATTTCTATTTCCTCGGTCGATTAGGAATTGAATCCTAGAACCCGTGATTGGTACAAAATGTTGCATAAATACTTTACTTGACGCTTAAACAAGATTAGGTACCGAAAGAGTATTAGTGATTAACTAATATAATCAAGTCTACGATCCTAGTTTCTTCAGTTTTGCGTAAGAGTGAAGTATTTATTCTAATATTTCACTTGGGTTTTTAATCGACCAACTCCAAATCGATTAGTGGGGGTTCTTATTTGAAATTAACTTGCATGTTAAAAACTCGGACTATAAGTCGTGAATTGGTGGGTTTGGAAGAGCCCGGACTAAGCTTTATACTTAGCCATTATTCTCCGCACACGCCCGTGCATATGTGGGCACAAAAAAAAAAAAAAAAAAAAAAAGAGGTCGCAAATACCACCTTACAACTGACATTAATTATTTTTATCTCCCTATTTACAAAAGTGCCACCTTTTATTTTTTTTTTCCAAATAATGTTTATCCCCAAATCCTAAATTCTCACACCAACCCAAACACTTAAAGGCAACTAAAACTAAACCACCTAAGCCCTAAGCAAGATTCTAAAATGAGTATCCAAGAAGGGACAATTTGGTCTTTTCAACGTAGGGTTTTATTTAGAGTTATCTAAATAGTATTTGAAAAGATAAATGTATGTAAGTGGTCATTGGTTTAAAAATGAGATATGTTTAAACAAACTTGCATTGGGAAATGTTTATGTGTTTTATACTCTTTTAGACTTTCTTATACTTCCTACACATACATGTATGCTTTTTGGCTATAGCTACTAGAGAAAAAGAAGAAGAAGAAGAAGAAGAAGAAGAAGAAGAAGAAGAAGAAGAAGGAAATTAAAACATAATTGACTGATCATACAATTAAAAATGCGTCGACAAACACATGTTTGGCCACAGCAAAACCACAATACAAATACAGTTGTGGAAAATAGACTATTAGTCTATGGAAAAAAAAAATTGAGATTGCATCACACTCTTATTATTAACATCCTAATTTTTTCCTATGGGTATGACATATATACCTATCAATTTCTCCTAAGTAAAAGATCATTCTCATATTCAATTATATTTAACTAGTCATTTGATAAAGTTCTCTTGTTCCATGTGGTGATGATTATACAAGAACATTTTCAAAGTCTCATGAACAATCAATATCGAGCAACTGCTAGGCCTAGAGAACCTTAAATTGATAAAATAATTGAGAATTTGTGTCTCTAGAACTCGAGATCCATGGTTTGATTCTTACTCAATTTAACCGCTTTGAGCTATGTTTTAAAAATGTAATTCTTCATGAATCTCCTAGCATCGATCATATATGTGTATGAGGGCATGCCTTTGACTAAAAGGACTTAGTTTGATGCATAAAAAATGGCTCAATATGTCATTTGAGCAGTACACAAAAGATCGTAATCCTTAGGGAGTATATATAGTATGATTTGAACTTTGAGCTATGTTTCAAAAAAAGTAATTTGTAACAAATCTCCTAGCATCAATCATATATGTATGTGACGGCATGCCTTTGAATAAATAAGAAAATGACTTAGTTTGATGCATGAAAAACTGGCTGAATATATCACATGAACAGTACACAAAGATAGTAATCGGGCTGGGAGTATATATAGTATGATTTGAACTAATTTATCAACTATTTTAAATCCAAACTCTAACGGTTTCGATTTTTGTTTGGAAAAACGTAATATACTATCAATTTGTTTTGTTATGGGTTTGATTGAATAAATATTACCTTTAATCTTTCCCAATAATTATGCAAGAAGTTTAATATCTATATAATCTCAAAGTTTATATTTCCAATACCAAACAAGAAAGAAAACGCTCCTCCATACATCCATAACAATTATTTAAACCAAAATAAGTATATGATATTTTGAGTGCAAGTAGCATAATTTTATTATTTTTCATGGCTCAAAATTCAAGTTTAAGGTCAAGGTCAAGCTCTTTAGCTCCAGTTTGTGTTAAACTTGAGCCATGCGGTGAGATTTAGTATTGGTAATCAACCTTAGGAAAGTGAAGTTTTGGCTTATAAAACATTTCATCAAGTAAAAGCTCTTAATCGATAGCTCATTTAAACTTGAGGTGAGTGTTGCAGTCTCAATTTATTAGAGCTGAGTCTTTGAATTTTAAGTCCTCTTGAGTCACATTGTGACAGCCCAAATTCTACAATGATAGGGGGTAATGATTCAGCTGTCCTTCTACTTAAAGGATTAAGCCTCAATCCATGACCAAAAAGTTGAGAACTCAAAAGTCCCCATCGATAATAGTCTCACTTTATTTGCCACTAACCAAGGAACCTATAAAGATTGTGAAGGAATGGGATAAGTAACCACAGCCTAGTCGGTAGTGCATATCTCTTCAAAGCAAATCGAAAGCAGCTATTATGCATGTATAAAACAATACTAGAAACTTGTAATCCAAAGTCATGATATATATGTTGAATCAAATATGTATTGTTTCATTTCAACAAATCTTTATATAAATAAAAAAAAATATTTATTTAAATCCACCATCACAATACATAAATCAGTGGTTAGGTTTATTAATTAATCTCAAATCACGTGTCAATGGCTTATCCATCAACCAATATATTGCTCAATATCCTACCATAGTCACGACACGACGTCTAGTGATAAGGCGACTAAAATTCTCCCCTTGGCAAAGTCTTTACCTACAAAACCGGTGGCTCAACCTGGAAACTTGGAAGAATATGCTAAATTGGTATGCATACCCACAAACCTCGACCGGGTTCATAATTATATTGAGCATCAAACAACTATCTTCCCATTCTAGAAATCCAATCCAAAATTAAATCTTATAAATCAAATAAATAACTTTTCGCAATGTAATTTATTCGCCATTTTTCAACCATTTTTTAAATCATTCATAAACCAATTTGCAAAGTAGTTAATATATTACTCACAACACCTTGCGTAACATGCTTTCTAAAGATTCATAAATATGGAGTAGTAAACGCTTGATCTGGCTTTTATACAACAACAATGCCATTTCTTTACTCGTACTATATATAATCTATATTGTTTTTGAAATATGTATTTACAAACTCAAAGAAGAAAAAGTACCATTCACCTCGAATGCCTTTGATCAAACAACATTGTTATATGTGCCGACAACCTCGTAATCTTAACAATTAAACAAAAATCGATGTCAAACCGACTAAAATATTACAACAACTATGAAATGGCCATACTAAACTTAAACATTAATGAAACGACTCCTAGGTACTAAAAAAAAACTCTTAACCAGAGCAGATATTCAAAGTTATTTACAGCGCAAAACTTGAGTACAAAATTGAGTTACATCATAATTCTCTCCATCAAACTCCATTTCGAGTGAGCTTACAGTCAAAAAGGAAGATCTTTTGAAGCATTGGAATACCCATAACTTGGTCAACCCAAAATCAAGCCGAAAACCATCGAAATTTGGTCCTACTCTTGAGGGTTAAGAGTATGCTCCTAGATGCATATTGTGCTTTATTATTTGCATTCTCACATTTTCATTGTTCGGTAGTTTTTGGAATTTGCTAAACTTGAAAACCATTTTATTAAGTTCTTGAGCATTATTTTGAGAAATAAATGGAGTCTTTTGTTCAGCAAAAAAATAGTTGCAATTTATCAAATTGAATAAGACTTGATGTCACGAATTGAATAATAATTGATAACAGAAATTTAATTTGTAATTTCATCTAAAAAGACTCGTATTTTCTCAAACAATGTTTGATAATTTCGTATGAAATTTATAACCTGAAAACATTATTAAATTAAAAGCCCAAAAGCCACTGGTTGCGCATTGTTCATCATTTGTAGCCAACTTTTAATTTTTTTTTTTGAGCCAACTGTAAGTCCAAATTAAGTTTCGTTAAAATCCTACGATTCTACAACACCATAAACTATCATTTATATTTATATATATATATATATATTCGTAGCTCAATGACTCCTTAATCAAACTTTATAGTTCAAAATTCATGAAACTTCAAATTTTTGTCCTCACCCCAAATGTCACTCCAATAGATGAACGAAGGGTGTGAGCAATTACCAAAAGTTGCGATACATAGTTGAATAGGCCCGGTGAGACATCCGTGGCGCAAAATCCTCATCTTCTCTTTCCCTTTCTTCTTCTTCTCTCTTCTTTCCTCCTTTTATTTTCTCTCTCTTATTCTCTCTTTCTCGAGTGTGCTCTCAACCGTGCTCTCCTTTTCCCTTTTTATTTCATTTTTTCATTTTTTTTTTGGGCCCTACGCATGTCAACCAAGCAAAATGAAAATGCAACTTTGCACATAATCCAAGGAATCATTAAGCAATATGAGGCGTCATAAGAAGATATGATGCTGCCAAGCTGAAGTGACATCTTGTATAATAATCTCTTGGATAAATTACAATCAATAAATATTTTCAAATGAGGAAATTATCTAAAATGACATAAATTTATAGCACTTTTACCAATCCAAACTTAAACCTTTTAATGGTGCCAATTGAGTTTTAAACATTTTTATATTTTACTAATTGAGTCTATTTAGGTCATTTTTGCCGTAAACGCTGGCCGTCCTACTTAATATGGCAAGCATTAAAGTAGATAATTTTTAATAATATTTTTAAAAAAATTCAAATTTTTTGGATTACTTTTTGAATTTTTTCTTTTATGCTCTCTCTTTTATTTTTTTACAACTCTCATTGGTAAGGGCTGGATGACCTCACCTCGATCTTGGTGAGAGCGCGGAGGCCCTTGCCTTTGGCTAGCAAGGGTTGCGATGCCCCCTCCCCCAACAAAAAGAAGAAGAAGAAGAAGCCTAGGCAAGGGTTTGGCCTTGTGGATTGTGATGGTTGACTGATGACCTCCTAGCTAGAGTTCTTAAAAAAAAAAAAAAAAAAGATGAATAAAAAAAATAAGTTAATAAAAATCGAGAAAATATCAAAATATTATTAAAAATTGTCTACGTTAATGCCAACCATGTCACATAGAATAATTGGCATCCATGTCGGTGATTTCTAGCTAAATTGGCCGGATGCACTTGATAGGCAAAATGGGAAAATGTTGAAAACTCAATTAACACAATTAAAAATGTTATGATTGAATTGGTAAAAATTCAATAGGTTTGAACTTTTTAGACAACTTTCCCTTTCAAATGTCCCAATAAAACAAACTTTCTATCACAAGTCTAGTACTTAGAATTTCATTCTTGTTGCAGCAATCTTAATTTAATGAGTCGGTCAATTGAAAAAACCAAAAAATGGACCAACGCAAATAACATTTATTGAAGAGTCAAATGCACCACTTATGGGAGACGTACCAGTCGTGACGTCATTGCTTAAATACCTAAGTTTTATATCAATAAATGAAATATTTAGATCTGAAAATTAGATATGCTTGACCGGAAGACTATACTGCGGTCAAACTATAAAAAACACTGCATATGGGAACACGGGGGTTCGAATTGATCTTTTCTCACCTAACCCATAAAATATGTCGGTAAACTGTAATGTATTGCGGCTATAGTCGGATGCACCACGAGAGTAAATGACCTGCCTAGTTTCTGTAGTACACGCGATGGGAAGTCAACAAATTCAATTCATGAAACTTACGTGTATAAGAAAAAGGGTAGATAGATGATAAGATGAAAGTGGTTAACTATATGAAAATCATTCAATCGGTGGAACCAATTTGACAAAGTAGATAATTGGAGACAAATTCTCATTATTATCTTGGCAGCTATAAACATTCTGTGTATCTTATATATCTGTTTAAATCAAACTACTGACATGGAGCTCACCTAAAATCACGCCTAAAATGACCTAGTCCAACACGAATTCTGTAAAAGCAAGCTGTTCTAGCCGCTCCGATCTTAACACAAGTAGTGTCGACATGACTTTTTGTGAGTATCCTTCATTTCCAACATCCTATGAATCTGGATGTAATCCCAAAATGAAGCCATATAAATCCTAAATAATCTAAGGAAGAAGTAAATCATGATAATCTAATTTGATGATCTGAAAACCATGACAAACACAAAAAGTAATGTGCAGGGCACACTGATCTCCCATTTTCTAAGGCTACCGTGGGTACAGCTCAGTCATAGAAACCTCATTTTTCGAGAACTGGTTCGATTTGCTTCTTGATTCCTCGACCTCAGCCACCCATAAATTGTAATCTTGGATGGATGGCATATCAGATTCGGCGCCGCTGTGTATGTAGAATGCAGGTCTTGATGGCACTTGGAGAGTGACCGAGTGGCTTTTAAGCACGTGAAGGACCGAGGCCATTGTTGGCCGGCTAATCATATTATCTTGGACACATAGTAGACCAATGTGGATGCACCTCACAATTTCAATACTTGAACCAGAAGTTATAGAGGGATCGATAATGTTTGATAATGATCCTTCCCTCCAATTCTTCCAGACCTGCAAACATTTGACAAACATTGAGCAGATTGATATCTGGAATATTATGTGAAATGAGAAGGTATGTTCGTATGCTCACATAGCTTATAAGGACTTCCGTGTCATCGCCCATGCGGAAAAGAGTGTTCCTTTGACCACTCACAATCTCCAAAACCAGCACTCCAAAACTGAACACATCTAACTTGATTGAGAAAGTTCCGTGCATTGCATACTCCGGCGCCATATATCCACTGTCCATCACAATAAGTCCACCTTATTAGCTCTATAGTTTGCTTTTTTCTTTTGATAAGCATTTGCTCTAGGAGATTGTGTCACTTACTAGGTCCCCACGATTCAATTTGTCTTGGCCCGAGTTTGATCCAACTCGAATAGTCTCGCCATACCAAAATCTGATATCTTTGGATTCATTTCTGAGTCTAACAAAACGTTGCTGGCTTTGAGGTCCCGATGGATAATACGAAGTCGAGAGTCTTCATGTAGATAAAGCATCCCTCGGGCAACACCCATTATTATCTTGTAACGTGTATCCCAGTTGAGATTTGCACGCTTAAGGGGATCTACGCATTTTGGTGGAATCGCATTCTATAAGATGTCTATTAATCATTTTGTGAGGATATGATTTCATGAATGACAACCTGAGAAACATACCAAATATAAACTGATCAAGGCTCAAATTGGGCACAAACTCGTAAATGAGAAGCCGTTCAACTCCTTCCAGACAAAAACCTAGGAGCTTGACCAAGTTCCTATGGTGTAGCTGAGCTAGTAACATGAACTCGTTCTTGAACTCAACTTCCCCTTGGCTAGAATTTTGCGATAGCCGTTTCACCGCCATTTCTTGTCCGTTGGAGAGTTGACCCTGAAATTTCAATAAATTAGATCTTTATGAGAATCAACTGGTACATTGAATCATTTCTAGGAGTATCGAATTGATATCATCTTTGACTATTTGGTTGCTTGAATTTTGAATACAATAGAGTAGAGGATGTGCTTTGTTATTTATTACGATGTAAACAACACCAAAACCTCCTTGTCCAAGCTTCTTGGAATTAGAGAAATTATCGGTTGCCTCTCTAATAGTGCCGAAATCAAATTGCAGCGACTCCACTGTGCTAATTTCATCCACAGCCTCACCTAGAAAGAGAAAAATATGGTCATTTAGAGCGAGAATCATTGTCTTTCTATAGTTTTCATAATGAGAGTTCACAAACTTTTAGTACACATAATTGCACCTGCACGCATAGATAATCAACTGGTTCCTTTGGCCTGCTCGACGAGGTAATGTTAACTATAGACAATGAGAAATGTGTACATGGACATGTCCGAGCAGGCACATGAACATGTAGATCGAAGAATCAATTCGATGTTTTGAAATCCTCATGAACAGCTGATGTTCCAATGCGAAAAAGATAAAGACTCACCTTCAACTCTTTGCCTGGGCTGCTTCTTCCTTTTCACTCTCAGAAGTACAATAACACCAACAAGGAAAACCGCAGAAACACTTTGTGGCGACCACAATGATCACAGTCCTATTTGAATTGCTCTTTCCACCTGCAAGAGCAAAGGCATATTATGTTTACGATCATTGCTCACTGAGTAATACACTGGAGAAATCACTAAAGGGCCACTTTGAACGCGGAAACGAAATGCATGTTAAATATACATCGCACCATTCTTTGATAACTCGAGGGAAATAAGTTAATTCTAATTTTTTGTTAATCAATAATTTCATCGTTAGAATTAGAAACATGTCCCCAAACATGGATAAGCATTAACTATGAGTATATTTTTCGAATTTCCTATGAATAAATTTATTAATATTATTAGTGTAAATTCATTGTAGGCTCTATTTTATTATTTATTTAATTATGAATTTGAATTAAATTAATTAAAAATAAAAATATTCATTAAATATACAACGTGTCCCAACGCGTCGGAATTCTCTATTTTTGAGAAATGATGTGTCAAAACATCGTATCGTGTCATATCGCATGTCGGTGCTTTTTAGCATTCTTTTGGCAAAAAGTACTTATTCAATGTAAATAAATTGCATGAATTATAGAGCAGGTACTTTAAACTCATTTGAATGATTAATAGTGTAAATCTGTATGGAACCTGCATAATTAATTATAGAAAAAGACATAATCGCTTTGTACCTACCTTTTAAACAAGAGCGAACGTACCTGGTGGCAGAGGGGGCGCAGGGGGCGGCGGAAGTTGCTCACCCACCGGGTCGAAGAACCGATAGGCCTCGTACCGGAACCGGCAACTAGGGGCCATGATCCTCACTCCCAACTGCCCAGCACAGCACTGCTCAAACCTCCCGATGACTATCACCAGGCAGTCGATGCATTGCTGGTTGCTCAAGTCCGGCGTGCATTGTGTCATCGCGTAGATCGTGTGGAGACCCACCGATGTGGTGGCCGTCGCGTACTTCCTCAGTGAGCCGCCGCCCGCTGCCTCACCCGGCAGACGGTCCAGCAGCGTCTGCAGCGCAGCGTTGTCCTTGTCTGGGCTCGTGAAGTTCTCGCCGAATTTCAGCTTGTAGTCAGGGTCGGTCGTGACTGTGCGGAAGATCGAGGCGTTAGAGTACCGAACCGTGCAGTTGTCACTGTAGAGGACCGCCTCCTTCTGGAGGGGGCAGAGGTCACGAATGTCAAAGGCCGAGGCATTGAGGCAGGCACGACAGCTCTCAGCAGGGAGGTCACCACGGCAGGAGCCGATGACATAGAGGGTTTGGGAGGTACCAGAGACGGCGGCGGAGGCATTGAAGAAGCCGTAGGTGAGGGACAAGGAGTTGGTGGTGGAGATGGAGGAGAGGAGGGCGGAGAGGGTGATTTGGTAGGTGCTGTCGGCGCTGAAGTTGCCAGTCGAACCACAGCGAGGCTTTGGGAAGAAATTCTGGGCGTCGATGGTGGAAGCAAAGGTGAGAAGAAGCAAGAGAAGGAGATTTGGAGGATCCATCTCTTTCCCGTTTCTCTGGTGTTTGGGGTCTTTCTTTGATTAATAGCTTGCACAGCTCCTACACAAGTTTTCTTGGTCGAATCTGCTTCGTCCACGACTTTTAATTTGGAATTCGATACGTATGAAATAATTGAATCTTTTCCTTTTCTTTGTCAGAAGACCAGTGATTGACCAAAGGGAGGCCAGAAAAAGAAAAGAAAAGAACAAAAAAATTATGGAAATTATGGAAAAATTAAATAAAATTTAAAAATTGAAAATTGTCCATATTAGTATTGACTCTGCCATGTAAGATCATTGCAACTGACTAGATTGCCACTCAACATTTTACAGCCAAAATTGATCGGAAAGACTAAATTGATAAATCATCAAAAAAGATTATAATTAAATTGGTAAATTGTAAAAATGTTTGTGATAAATTAATAAATCGTCAAAATATTTAGGAGTAAATTGATAAATTGTTGAAAAGTTTACGATTAAATTAGTAAAATTAAAAGGTTTTGGAATGAATTGGCCCTTGTACAATAGATTCACGATTTTCTTGAACAATTTTTCCACTTGAAACGTTTAACGGTCCTAGAGAACCTTTTTCCCACTTATCACCTAACGACAATCGAAAAATGTTTTTACAGATGTTAACATTAGCCTTTTCCTTTTGCAACTTCCCCCTCTCGCTCGATAATCGTCATTATGTTGAAAAGCTTTGCTTTTGAACGAATCATAATGGTGTTCCTAAAGCGAGGCATGGGTTTTGGTTAACGTCAACATCCAATGTCATTATCTAATTTGTATTCAGGGCTTATACCATCCGGACCGCTTAAAATATGTTTGTTATATAATCGATTTATCACGATGGCATTTCAAATGCTATATAACTTAGAATGCACACGACATAGAGCCCAGATTTCGAACACTTGCCCATAAAATTATTTAGACTTGGACGATCCATTTTTCGATTTTTCAATTGGCTATTAACCACCGATGATAAAAGTTTCCGGTTAAGGCACGACTATGTGCAATCTTAACTTTTTAACATACATGGCAAGGAAGCTGTTCAGAAAGTTTTATGTGGGGAAAGTTACTAACGTGAAAAACTTACTTTTTCTATGATTCATTGAAATTTACTAACATCAAAAGTTCGCAACCCGCTGGATGTAAAAGTAAAGTGTTTCTAGGTAGAAGTGTATTGAGAGTTCTAGTGCAACATCCCAAATTTCACTTAGGCTCCATTAATTTCGTGAAAATGAGTGATTTACAAAATATTTTTTCTGAAAATGATAACTTGTACTGCATTTAAAAAGAAACATATAAAAAAATACTTTCTTGGTTCACGAAAATTTTGAGACATAAATTGTTGTTAATAATAAAAATATTTCTCGCTAACTAATTTTTTCGATCGATATAAATAGTGGTTATTAAGAAAACATTTTCTAAATTATCAATTTTTTGCAAAATTTTCTGCAAAATAAACGGAATCTCAGCTTCCTTTAGGCATTCCTGTTCCATGACTTTGATCTCCTATTCTCCCAACTTTGCATGAAAGGACACAAAGTAGGTCGCCGGGAACGTTTATGGTGGAAGCAAACAAAGTAGAAGCAAGAGGAGGAGATTTGGAGGATCCATTTTTTTCTCTTTGGGTGTCTCGGGTGTCTCTTTGATAGACCCGACATAAACGAAGGGTTTAATCTTAAGAAAAACAATATGTTGAAATATCTAATGAAAATTTATCACGTCATCAATAACTCAACCAAAAAAAAATATACACACACCCCACATCAAAGAGAGACCCGAGACACCCAAAAAGAAAAAGAAAAAAAAGAGAGAAGAAAAATGGATCCTCCAAGTCTCCTCTGCTCGCTTCTTTCTCACGTTTACCAAACTGTTGCAGAGTGGTTGCAGAGTTGTCGTGTTTCTCATGGGGCAACGTGCGAGTCTCGAATAAATATTGACTCCTTTTACTGCGAGCATAAAAAGACGACCGGCCATTTCCAAGCAATGAGCAACTGGAGTCTCGACGAAGCATCGACTCTAATGGAAAAGCAAAGTTTCCATTGTACGGAGTCTCGGTCTTCCGCAATTATAATAAAAAAGCGTTGACGCCTTCTGCCGAGTCCGTCTATTGCCCCGCAATTGCCGAGCAATGTGGAATCTTTACTAGTGAAACCATGACTAACAATATGATGTTTTTCAACAGATGATTAACTAGATGTCAAAGGAAATTTGTTCATCTGTGATTTTAGTTTCAAGTTTCGTTTAGAGCACTCCAAGAATAAAATGCCGAATGCATCAATTGACGTGGACAATATATCCTAAAGATCGCACGGAGAAGTGAATCACTCGAAATGTGCGAATGTTGATCCGAGCTGATCCAAACTTCACTTGCTCTGCTATACCCAAAAAAAATAGTTTAAAAATAATGTTGACACGACATTTTTTATACTACTTTGTTTGGTCACAGGAAACTTCCATTTATATCTCCTTTCCTTAATTTAAAATTAGAAGCCTAGTGTGTAGTGCTAATGGGAATGGGAGAATCTGATATGGTACACTAGGACGACCAAAAAGTCTCTTGAGCAATGGCTCAACATAAAATATTTTGAAAATGAGAAAGAAAGAACTTGCAAACTGATTTATTGCTAATGAAGAGATGAATTGTACTTTGATCTCCTAAGCGGAAGATTGACTCCAGATTTCGATTCCCGATTGACTATTAACCACTAATGATAAAAGTTTAGGGTTAAGGTACCGCTATATATGTAATCTTTAAGATGTGGATTTATTTTGCTTCTGAGACGATTTTTACATATACTTAACGGAGGTCATAGATCCTGTGAAATTATTTTTCAAGTTTGAGCTGTGTACACTAGTCTCACTTTTTAATTCGAATCAAATCTGGATTCTAGGGGCGGCAGAAGGTGGTTTCCCCCAGAAGGTGGTTTTCTAATCTGTGGGAGAAGGTTATCATCGATCAATTTAACTTTTTGTACACATGGGGCCTGTAAAAGTTAGAGATAAAAGAAAGGGAAAAAGCCACGAAAAATCTTGAACTTTGCCAACCGTGACACATTTACCTCAAAAATTTTTTTTATGACATAAAAAATCCTGAACTTTTGCCGTGTGACACATTTACCCCAAAATTATAGGGCATTTTGGTCTTTTCATTTTTAAAATTTTTTTTTTCTTCTCTCTTCCCTCCGCTGGCTGGCCGACGGAGGGAAGCCGGCGTCGGGCGAGGGCGGCCCTTGCCGACGCCGAGGAGGGCCGCCCTCACCTGCATCAAGCGAGGGTGTCCCTGCCTCGCCAAATCTGGCGAGGGCCGTCGTCACCTGACACCGGCGAGGGCCGCCCTCACCTACGTTGGGCGAGGGCCGCCCTCACTGCGTCGGGCGAGGGTGTCTCTACCCTTGCCGGATCGGCAACCGGCGAGGGAGGCCCTCGCCGATGCCGGCGAGGGCAACCCTCGCCGGAGGTCGGCTTCCCTCCGCCGGCTACGCCATGGCCGGCGGAGGGAAGAAGAAGAAAAAAAGAAAAAAAAAAGAAAAAGGAAAAAACAAAATAAAAAGACAAAAATGCCCTTGATGGGGTAAATGTGTCACGGTTTGAAAAGTTTTGGGTTTTTCACGTCACAAAAAAAAAGTTTGAGGTAAATGTGTCACTTTGGGCAAAGCTCAGGGTTTTTCGTGGCTTTTTCCCTAAAAGAAAGGGTCAACTATATCCACTTTGTTTAGCGGTGTAGAGGATCGCCTCCTTTGGAGGGGGCGAGGCGGCGGATGTCCGAGGCCAAGACATTGACGCGCCACAGCTCACAGCGTTCAAGTCACCGTGGCGAGGCCAAAAACATAGAGGGTTTAAGAGGCGCCAGAGACGGTAGTAAAGGCATTGAAGAAGCCGTAGGAGAAGGGCGAGGAGTTGGTGGTGGAGATGGAGGAGAGGAGGTTGGTGAGGGCGCCTTGATAGGTGCTCTTCGCGGTGAAGTTGCCAGTCAAACCACAGGAGGTTGCTAGGAATTAGGCATTTATGGTGGAAGAAAATAGGAGAAGAAGCGTTGGCTTCGGGTTGCTCCCCCTAACGCAAGGGGAGTAATTCGAATCCCAGCGTTGTCGTTGGGGATTCTTAAGCGTGACGTTGTGGTGGTGGGTCTTGCGCTAGCGTCACTCCGGGTTTCTCGCCCTGTTTGGGGGGGTCCCAGGTCACCAACAATAATAATAATAATAATAATAATAATAATAATAATAATAATAATAATAATAATAATAATAATAATAATAATAATAATAATAATAATAATAATAATAATAATAATAATAATAATAATAATAATAATAATAATAATAATAATAATAATAATAATAATAATAATAATAATAATAATAATAATAATAATAATAATAATAATAATAATAATAATAATAATAATAATAATAATAATAATAATAATAATAATAATAATAATAATAATAATAATAATAATAATAATAATAATAATAATAATAATAATAATAATAATAATAATAATAATAATAATAATAATAATAATAATAATAATAATAATAATAATAATAATAAGAGAAGAAGCAAGAGATGGAGATTTAGAGGATCCATTTTATTTTATTTTTTGGTGTTTCGAATCTCTCTTTGATGTAAGGATTACTCAATAGGCTCGAGCCCTAGATAATATAAATACCATGATGGATAGGGTGCAAAATAAAACATGTTGATTAATTTTATATAGGGACGGCCACCATACCTGGCATGCAAGGCGTTATACATTTTTAGTTTGAGTGCATATTATTTTACGAGATATTTAAAAAATCTTTTATACTTTCTATTTGGATCGACATTTTAGTTAAATGTTTAAAAGTTGTAAAGACCTTAAGTTTTAAATTTACATTATGTAAGAATTTGTTTGAGATCACAAAAAGTTACATCCTGCAAAACCTAAAAGAATCGAAGGCTAGAGCCATCGCTCACGTCACTAATTTTGGCCTAAAAGATCCATTACTGGGTTGGGTGGATTTGAAAATGGTAGCCATGATACCATTCTAAAGAGCATTTAATGACCTAAAGAATTTGAATTTAGTTAATATGAAACCACACCAAATAAACGAAGAATTTAATCTTAAGAAAGTATGTGACTAAAAAAACTTAAGAAAGTAAATTTGTTGAAATATCTAATGAAAATTTACCAAGTCATCAATGCATCAGCGAAAATAAAAAACAAAATTGACATCAACACGGATTGCCAAAGTTTTGCAACACGACAGAGCTGTCGTGTTTCTCAATGGGCAAAGTTTGAGTCTCGGAAAAGCAATGACTCCTTTTTTCGGAAATGCAATGACTCCTTTTTTCTGAATTCGTCTTTGCAAGTATTAAAGAAAAGCAAAGGAAACCTTTGCTGAAGGTGATGTCTTCTCAATAGATGATGGCGATTTCCTAGCAACGTGGGATTCGAGTCTCAAAGAAGCATTGACTCCTTTCACTAAATAGAAAAGCGAAGAGAACGACGATTTCCAACCAAAGTGGAATCTTTGCTAAAGGTGATGTCTTCTCAATAGATGATGGCAAGGAAATATACTCATCTTCCAATGATTTTAATTTCTAGTTATATTGAGAGCACTTCAAGGGTAAAATCTCGATTGCATCAATTTGATGTGGGAGAATATGTCCTTAAGATCAAGCTCATCCGGGCTTCACCTAACCTGCTATATAAAAAAAAGTTCAAAAATAATGTTGACACAGCATTTTTTATCACTTCATTCGGTTAGAGACAACTTCCACTTAAATTCATGTTTTGTAATTTTGTAAATAGAACCCTCGTGTGTAGCGCTAGTGAAAATGGGTGAATCTAATATTGTAAACCAAGGACAACCAAAAGTCTCTTGAACAATTATTCAACCTAATATTGACAACTTTCATCGAAAATCGCTGATATAACAATTTTCCATATAGAACGCCCAACGATAATTGGACCATCATATTAACGATTTTTGGCAAAAATTGATTAGAATGTCTACATTAAAATTTTACACAAAGATTTGAGACTAAATTGGCAAAATTAAAAAAATTATGATTGAATTGACATCTATACAATGAGTTTAGGATATATTGAATTAATTACATTATTGATGCTTATATCTGTGAATTTTCCAGCAAATAATTGCGATACATGATGCTTTGGTAAATTAAAATGATTCATACCATTGGTTTATAAAGTAAGCTGGCATACTTTTGTAAGGTATTAAATATACTTTGTTTGCCAAATGAAAAACCGTTGGAGACTAAATATTGTAATTCACAGTTCCGAATAGATTAATACGAATTCGTACGTCGATGATTGATATAATGGAGGTTTAGACTAAAACAGTTTGCTACAACTGCCAAATCTTTTGTCTCTTTCAATTGGTTTAAATATTTAATTGAAAGAAAGGTGGAAATATTCCAAACAAGACTTAAAAAAAAAAAAAAAAAAAAAAAAAAAAAAAAAAAAAAAAAAAAAAACAGAGAAGTAAAAAATGTCAACATGTACAATATATTCAACACTGTATTCAAATAATTTAAGCTTGAGTATAGGATTACGCACTCAATTTCCGGTCATATGAATGAAGAAATGCTTTTATAGGATTGAAGTTAACTTTTTTATTGTTGCGATTCCCATAGACAAACCACCAAAAGGAAAAGCTAATGGATTACTAAGCTTACACTCAGCACGGACTCTTAATTATCCAATGAATGATCGACGAATCATTCAATTCTTTTAAAATGGACATTTGTTTATACCAAAAAATGACTAACTTTTGATTATTATTGACATGCTAGACTTAATTAATGAGAGCAGAGTTTGGTCATTTATTAATAGAATTATTGATCACTTGAAGAATTGACAACTTAAAGAATCAATAGCTTCAAGGAGTCGACAAAAGGTAGAGTTAACAATTTCGGATGCAACTGTAAAAAGAGTAATCATCAATGTAGTGTAACAAAGCATTCGTCAAAATGGTGAGGTCTAACAAACCGTCCAGATGGAGTAGATGAAATCATCAAAGTAGTAGAGTTAATATAATTATCAATGTACTTGTCAATTATCGTAGTCTTTGGAAAGCCCCCACCCCCACCCCCTCCCTCCCTCCCTCCCTCAAACAACACACAAGACCTGTTATTTGTTAGTCATATTTTGAATTCTTCAATGTATTTATCGTTGTTGTTCCCAAATACTTCATCGTTTGATTATATTTCAGCATGTATCTTAGCTGTAGTTTTCAAATATATGCTGTTGATTAAATTCTGACATTGCATCTTTATGTTCTCAAGTTTTCACATCAATTAAATTTCTATAAAACTTATGTACTTTCAGTTATGTTTGAAGTGAAATTACTAGTTTCCTTATATAATTGTTTTATTTTTTTGTTCGAAATTGCGGAAAGTAGGTTCCGCAATTTAAGGGATTTTGTCACAGACACAAATTTCGGCAAAACACCCCATGACCAAAATTTTCAAAGATATTGACTTTATTAATTCAAAATTTGATCAAGAATCAATCTTTCCTAATTTAGCAATCCTCATGTGCTTTTCACATATCAAATTCGGCTATAAGAGATATCGAATGGGTTTGACCTAATTTTATGCTCCCGCGGGCTTAACCTAATTAAGCTCAGAGCCTCCCTACTTAATTTAGTCCAATTATAATACAATTTATGTGGGCTTAAGTAAAATGCTCTTGACATCTAGATGCAATTTAATATGTTTTTGTTTAGGTAGGGGTCGACCCCTAATTTTCTATGTAATGGATGACTAAATAGATCACTTGAAATTAGATACCAATACTTATCCTTGAATAAGGACTTTTAGGGGGTGTTTGTTAACACTTCTTTTTTTTGTTTATAAACAGATTTTGTGTTTTTTTTATTCCAGGGAACAAAAAAAGAACAGAAACGCGTTTGTTTGTGTTTTTGTTCCAAATCTATTTTTTTGTTCCCGGAACACTTTTGTAACAGAAACAAGAAACAAGAAAAACTTGTTTCTTGTTTCTGGAACAAAAATTAAAAACAGATTTTCTCTCTCCTCTCTTTTTCTTCTCTTTTTTTTTTTTTTTTCTTTTTTTCTTTGGCCGGTCACCGGCCTCGCCCATGGCGGGCGGCGACCGGCCAAAGAGGGTCTGTCGACCTCGTCGGGCGTCGCCGCCCTGTGTGAGGCCGAGCATCGCCGGCCATGGCCGAGACCGGCGAGGCCGAGACGGCCAAAAGAAGAAAAAAAAAAAAAAAAAAAAAAAGAAAATAAAAATAAAATAAAGAAAATAAAAATAAAAATATTAAAAAATTAAAAGAAATAAAAAAAAAAAGAATACAAATTTACCAAACGTGTTTCTGTTCATTTTTATTCTCGGAACAAGTTTACCAAACGCGTTTTTTGTTCAAAAATTGTTCTCCGGAACAAAACACTTTTTCTATTTCTGTTCCCTGGAACAATTTTTAAACATAAACGTTACCAAACGCACTCTTAGTTGCTCTTGAAGCATGTAGTTCCTTCTACCCTGATGGATAAGAACGTTATGCACTCGATATATTTAAAGATTTCTTTCACAGGTGACCACCACGACGGGGTCATGTCTTCCAGCCTGTGGTTCTTCTTCTTTAGATATCTGTAGGATGGCCTCAATGAACCAAGATGATAGTGGTTGCCAACCCAAATTGCATGCTTGGGCGGCCTGAGATCACAACTGTCGAGTCTCCTAAGCGCGAGTTCAGGTGATGCTCATGTGATATTATCCTGGCCTCACTATTCTTATTCGACATTCAACCACCAACACTCGGTGATAACCAAACTCAAGTCGATTACATGACCTTGTGTTCCTACAAAGCTGAATAAAGTCGAGTGAGATGAGCTATTTTGTTCTCAACCTCAAGCGGAGACTTGGGAAAGAAAAGTCAAGGCTGTGAACTACCGTGGACTAGTTTGTTCCTCCACTGCTATCTTTCTTGGAAATTTCTTCATCCAAAAACGGTACATCCTCGAACGACATCTATCACTTCACTCATCTTTCTGTGAATTACCAACTTTAGATTTGTCCTCACCTCCCAATACTTAAGTCTTCGCCTACAGGTGTGTCACTTCTTCCTTTCCTTTTGCCATTCACCATTTTGATTAAACTTCTTAGCCCCTTATTATATCTCCTCTGTCTAAAAACTTAAACTATTAGTTGAAAGCGTAATTCAGCATTCAAATATTCTAACACTTTTCTTCGTGTGTTGTCTCGATTTAGCCTAAGATTAAGTGCGAAAATATATAGTAAGAAAAACAAAGAAGAGGTCCGTAAAAATTTGAACTTAAGAACTCATACTTTGTTCCATGTAGAATTTATGAAACCATTGCCACGCGTAGTTTAACATTTAAATATTCTAAAAGTCAAAATGAGATGTTAATGTTGTTTGTAAAGAATTTGTATTTTCCATTATAGTATATGTTCGATTGCCCTGAAATTGGCTGCATACCGCATTGGTAATATATATGCCCTTAATCGGAAAGCAGGCCTACTTTACAAACCAATAGAGAATTCCGTAATACCTTTGCACTCAATCAAAATAAAAGACAAATTAGCATCAGTAATATTAAATTAACATACTTTATTTTAGCATAATTTATTAATACTTATATTAGTTTCAACCTTCAATACAACTATTGGAATAGATTTGAATCGTCATTATGACTCTGACTTATTTTAAGAATAAGTGAGAAGTTATTTGTTATTGAGTAATATTAAATTAACATACTTGCAAATTTAATGATTGCTAATGAAGGGATGAACCGCACTTTGATCTCCTAATTGGAAGATGAACCACTAATGATAAAAGTTCAGGGTTAAGTGCAAAAAGCTTAATTTCGCTATGGTATATTGAAATGTACTTTATTTATTTATTCATTTATCAAAAGTTAAAACCCCTGTAAATTTAAAGTACTTCATTTCTAGGTTTGAGTGCAACAAGAGTTCTGGTGTGACATAATTGCACTTAACTTTTCGATGCACCCTCGTATCCTGGGACTCTGATCTTCTATTCTCCCTAGAGATGTTAAATGGGTTGTGCAACCCATTTATTGACCCATTTATGGTTAAATAGGTCGTTAATGGGTTAAGCTTTATTTCCTAAAAGCACATATAATGAGTTTTAATGGGTCAAGATTAAGATATATGGGTCTTAAATGGGTTAGTTCTCGACCCATTTAAGACCCATTTATCAACCTATTAAAAATGAACCCATTTATTTTAACTCAAAATCTCACCATATTTATATTCTCTCTTTAACTTTACAATTTTTTTTTTTTTTTATAAAAACCGAAACTATAATTATTTTTTATTTTTCTTTTCTTTTCTCTTTCCTTTTTTTTTTTTTTCTTTCTTCTTCCTCCGGTCGCCGGCACGGCAATGGCCGGCGACCGGCTAGGCGAGCCTCAAGCTCGCCGGCGTCGAGCGAGCTCGAGCTCGCCGGATCTGCGAGGCTCCCCTCGCCGACGCTCGGTGAGCCTCGAGCCTCGCCGATTTGGCGAGACCCAAGCTCGCCCAACGCCGGCGAGCTCGAGTCTCGCTAGATCGGCGAGGCTCAAGCCTCGCCGGACGTTGGCGCGGCTCACCGGACATTGGCGCGGCTCGCCCGGATCCGGTGGGCTCGAGCTCGCCCGTCGAATGCGGGTCGACCCGTAGAGCGAGCTCGAGGCTTGCTGTGGCCGACCGCCGTCGGCCGTTATCGTGGCCGACGGCCAGCCAAAGAAGAAGAAGAAAAAGAAAAAAGAAAAAAGAAAAAAAAAGCAAAAATTATATTTAAAAAATAAAAATAATAAAAATTTAATTTTTAAAATATAAAAATAATTAATTTTTAATTTTTTAAAAAATAAAGATAATTAAAAAATAATTTTTAAAAATAAAAAAATTAAAAATAATTTTTAAAAAATAAAAATAATTAAAAAATAATTTTAAAAAATAAAAATAATTAAAAATTAATTTTAAAAAAATAAAAAATAATTAAAATTAATTTTAAAAAATAAAAATAATTAAAATTTTAATTTTTACAAATGAAAATAATTAAAATTCGATTTTTAAAATAATTATTTTAAAAATTATAAAAATTTTCCATTAAATTTGTGTTGTATAAAACTATTTTAGTTTTTAAATAAATATATATAATTTTTTGAAAAATTATTGATTGGATTTGTATTGTTTGGAAGTTTTTAGTAATATAATCTTTAAAAAAAAAAAACATAAGAATAAGTTTTCCTAAATTTGGTTAAATATGAAAATATTTTATTAATATGGGTTGGGTCGGGTATGGGTTAAAAAATTTACATTAAACATAAATGAGTCATAAATGGGTTAATGGGTCGATTTGGGTCGATCCATTAATGACCCGACCCAAACCCGACCCGACCCACCCGTTTAACAGCTCACCCAATCTAGATGAATCTGCACTCACATTGCTAGTGATTCAGCCTCCCCGATGCGGAGTAAACACATCACCGACTACGTATATAATCTACCACTTCTTAAGAAATGCTAATAATCATAATAGATTAGACAAAATTATCAGATCATTTATGCCATAAAGGTAATCCCTTCGATATACATTCATGGTTGCAGAAGTGTGATTCTAAATGTGGCTTGAACACGGTCAAGAGGCGGCTCAAAAGATGCGCAAAAGTAAAATTTTGAATTTCCAGATTTTTTTCTTTTTTCTTTTGATGTTGGAAAATTTGTTAAAAAAGTCTCAAACCTATTGTACATATGACAATTTAATCATAAACATTCAGTTTGTGTTAATTTAATCCTAAATCTTTTGACAATTTGTCAATTTAGTCATAAATCTTTCAACTATGCTAATTTAGTCCTAAATATTTTGATTATTTGTTAATTTAATCCGAGACATTTTGACATTAGCCAATGTAGTCCTTATGGGCAAATATCCAAATAATAAGTTGAGGATTATATTGGCAATTCTCTAAAAGATTTAGCATTAAATTGATACAAAGAAAAGTTTATGACAAAATTGGTAAGTCGTTACAAGTTTTGGGATAAAATTGACATAATTGAATGGTTTATGAGTGAATTGGTTGATGTACTATAAGTTTACGACTTTTTTTGAACAATCATCCCTTTACCGTTTATCTTTTTTTCTTTAAAAATATATTTACTGTTCATTTTGGAGAGTGTAGAGGCGAAGAACACCATGGCTCTCGATAAGCTGGTGGGGCTGTGGATGATTGATCCAAAGAGAGCTAAGAGGTTCTTTTTTTAAGTTACGCATTGTCTGGATTTGATATGCAAAGTTTAGTCAAAAGAAAGAAACAAAAAAGATGGATAGTAAAAGAAAAAGAAGATGAAAGGAAAAGGAAAAAGAAAAAAGAAAAAAAAAAATCTCAAAAATTCAAAAAATTACTTGAAATGATGTTGTTTTGAGTAAAATTTTTTGTCGGGTTGCCAACATGTCACGAAGAACGGGTAGTGATGACTAAATCACTACGTCAATAATTTAAGGTGAAAATTGGTGGGACACACTACGTCGGAATTTCATAAAAAAATTTAGAATTAAATTAAAAAATTAAAAAGTTAATGACTAGATTAATATTACTACAATAAATTTGGAACTAATTAAGTAATTTTTCCCACACGTCCATTAGCGTATACTTTAGCATGCAAATGAGCTCTATGTCCTTTACCATGCATTTTCATTGCGAGACAAGACTTTGTCTATTTGACCAAACCCATTTCTTACACAGGTGCTACCACTTCTCAACACACTTTATACCTTCAATTTGCTAAGGTAAAAAAAATAAAAAAATTACACAGTTAATCCTCGCAATCATAATATGGGTGGTCGTAAACATAGAACCAATATATATAGATATATATTTTAAACAGAAACATAATGAAAAACAATTATTCAATCATGAATATATATAAGTACATCTTCAGTTGAGCACTGTTATTTTTAATTCGTACACGTCATAAGTAGGCTAAATGAAACGGATTGAAGCTATAAGGAGAAAAAGAAAGGTCTTAGGTTCACCCAGAAGCGTTCTAGTATTGAAAAATGAAAAAGCGATATTAAAGACATAATTATTTGTAGTATCGGACATAGAAAGGATTTCTTTCTTAAAGGCCAAGCCTACCCCCTGTTTCTACATATTTGCACCTTCATCTATCGAATATCGAAAGTGTTCAGCCTGGAACCTGCCACACTAGAGCCAAATTACAACTTCTTTCGTACTGCCTTCAAGCATTGAAATATGTCTACTTTGGATTCTTGATGCCCGACTGATTATATACATAGATCTTAGATTATAAGTGATTTTGTGTGAAAGCCTCTAACACAATATCAGTAAAGTTCTAAGATTGGGGTAGACTGCAAACCTATCTAAGTGATGCTCTTCCTGGTCTGTTTTAGTCTTCAGATATTGCAATACGATGCAATTTGACTTGGTGAAAAGAGGAGGCATAAGCAATTACCAGTGCGAAATGGTATATTGTAGTCAAGAAAGTTTATTTCTTTTGCCAAGTAATCAACAAAAGGTATTACCTCAGCAACTTCTGCTGAAAGAAGTAGCTATTTTGTAATCTACTCTCTTGGGTCCATTTTAGTGAATGCAACAAGAGTATATTCGATCAATGAGTAAATGACTAAAAACCAGTACGAACAATGTAAATTGGAGATGAGATATTGAGACGGGCAAGGAAAGACCATTGTTCGAACCCCGACAAAAGGAAAAAAAAAATCCAAATGTTTTAAAGAGAGCAAAATTCTAGTCAATACTTCGATGTAATGGCAGATCTTAGGAACATCAGCAAAGTGCTCATACTCTCAGTTACTTCCATTGCTTCACGGAAAAGCAAATGATTCTACTTTGTGTATATAGAAACATTTTAAGCAACAAAATAAACTCTTAAAAGCAAAATGCAGAGCCTACTCTATGATAATAAGGACAAATTCAAACAAGCCACATGATTGAAATGGGAAAGTATTCTGCAATCATATGGAATTGACACACCCGCTAATAAAATGAATCTATATTTGTCACTATGACTTGTATTGAATGATCTTTCAGTGATATTCTTGAAAAAAAGATTGACAGGCGACCGGAAGCTCAAACAAGAACAACACACAGCTGGAAAAAAGCATAGAGCAGGTTTAATCCATACACTATATGTTGCTTCACCAAAAACATTGATCACATCGCTTCTACACCATACCGCATGTTCTTATCAATGATAAATTCAGATGTAACTGATTACATGGTTAGGCCTTCTTTCCTCTGTCTTTTGCTCCTTAGTTTCTTGTGCAACCGCCATGAGTATCAGTCCATTCTGATCCACATCCATAGCAAAACTGAACCTGGCACCTGCAATTGCAAGCCGCCAAGGATCAACAATGTAGCCAACAAAAAGTAGAAAAGTATGAACAATTGAACATTCACAAACTCAGGTACCGCTAACTTTGCCAAAGGATTCATAATAAAACACTAACTGGCGTGATCTTCAGTACCAGCCATCAACAGAATAAAGCAAACTGGCCACAGTGCTACTTACATAAAGACGGTACCATTGAATGTCACTGATAAGGCTTGATGATTTATGTAACGTCTTATGCTTAATTATCAAACTACATACTGACCATTGCCTAGTCATGCATCTTTCACACTGTATTCAAGTGTATTTTTATCACCACAATTTGATGAAATACGCTTGGACCTTGCACCTGAATTAAATTAGTATGAGTTCATCTGTCTTTTATGTCATTTAATTTGTGAAAGCCACAATCGATGACAAATCCTTTCTAAAAATGGAAGATCCCTTATAAAGTCTGTTTCACCAATTATACACAAGCAACAATCCTTCGACATCTATAGGATTTCAGAAAAATCTCAACAAAGAAGCTGTAAGGTGTCAAGCTTCTTGATTTATCTAGATAAATTATTCGCTAGCAAGTAAATCTTTTCAGTGAATGTATCACAAACCTGCAAACGATGTGAGCACAACCCTGAGTCCTCTCCACGTAAAATTTGCATTTGGGGCATCTCCCCATTTTTCCTCCTTTGCCAGCTCCCTCACAATGAGATCCTCCCTCCCTCTCTCATCTTCATTCAACAACTGAAACTCCTCGCACAACACACCGGCATGCCAAGGCACGGAACACTCGGCACAGAACAACCTATGGCAGTACGGGCACTCACTCTCTCTAATCACCTGCCCATCATCATAGTCCTTGATCAAAAGCGCTGAGCAGTTCTGGAAAGGGCAATAGAACTTCTGTGAGTCCAGAAACACTGCCTCGCATAACGATTTCTCCCACATGCAGAGAACATTCTCAGGGAGGATTTGCCTGCAAGAATTAATCTGTAGGACACCCTCACACTCCAATGCTGGGCATTTGATGGCGGTGACACTGTCCTGGACTTTGGTCTCCACATACCTGCTTATGCAGAGCGAGCAAAAGCTGTGAGAACACACGTTCCCGATCCTCAACATCTCGTTGGCCTCTTTTCTCTCTGCACAAATCTCGCAGAAGCTCTGTGATGACTCACCACCATCTTTCTGAACGCCTATCTCAACCGGGTCTATGATTTTCATTTGGCTTATGTTTGGGTTTGCTTCAGTTACAACCACCAAAGATAAAGAAGACCCAGTATTTCTTTTTGAAGGATTCATATTCATCACAGACGAGACTTCTAAAACCTCCTGAAACTGCAACTCTTCAGCAAATTCAGAATCTGATACTTGAGGAACATCGAACAATAATGACAAGAAGAGATCATCTTCCGAGAGAAGATCAAAGTGCCGCTCCATCTTTCAAGTTTCTTTTCTTTGAATGTGCTTGTTTTGTGGCTTGTTGGCCTTTTGAAGGTCGCTTTGTTTGTTTTAATATATCAAGATGCAGTGCGCTGTGAACGAAACCTTAGCGGAGAAGTTGCTTTATATGATTGGGACCTCTTTCTTCAGTAGTTTTTCTTTTTAAATTCTACTTTTTGGATTTTGCTATCATTTTTGTAAAGAAAAGTTTTTACTAAGCTAACTTTGCTTGGGTCAAGTCGAAATGGAGGATAAAGCTCTCACATTGAAACTTTGATTTTGTTGCATAATTTAGGAGGATATCGAAATAGGGGATCTCAAACTTTTACCTTATCAGATCTTTTATTTGCCTTTCAATTAACCATGGTCTAATTCCAGTCTAACCATTATAAAAAAGGTGTAATTATGTTAACAAAGAAACATATTGGATCTATAATGTACATGAATGTGTGTATGCATAAGTAGATTAGAGGATAGAGCCTATGTTCTTCCTAGAACTCAAAAAACTTCTCATTTTAGAAAGGTCAAGTCTTTTTTCCGTTGGAGGATGGTGGTAAAAACGCAGTTAAATAAAGTGATCAAAGATATATATGCTCCAAAAAGAAAAGAAAAAATTCTTTTAATTGAAATAGTTTATAACAAGGACCTTTATATGGTGTCAATCTATAAGAAAGGAAAAACAAATTTGGATTAGGTCCCAAGAGGGAAAAGTCTCCTAGTTAAATCCAATTATCATAAAATCTTAATTTGAAGAAGATTGATTTTAGACGAAAAAATACTTTTGAATCAAAAAATTTTCAATTCTAATTATATCCAATGAGTCCTAGTCAGTCTTTTACACTTGCTGTAAATCTCACAACACTGTAATGGTACGGAAAACTATCCTTTTTTGTTTAATAATTAATTGAATTCATAGGAGAACAAAAAACATCCTTTTTCTTTATTCAATAACCACTCACATAGCTATATTTAAATACGAGACATATACCTCAATCTTACTTTTGGATCTTATTGACACTTAAATATTAGCTAAATATTTTAATATAAAATCGCATAAAAGAAAACCAATGATTAATTTGGCCTTAACAAAAATGTTTTTCCATCACCAAAGTATTAGTATCATTTGCTTTCACTAATTTTTTTTTTATTCCCCTTATTTTTCGGATAATTATTTAAAAAGAGAGAGAGAGGGCAAGGCTCACGCCCCAGCCCAGCCCCCCTCCTTCTTTCTTCTTATTCCTTCCTTCTTCCCCTCTCTGCTTCTGTGCCTCACGCGCAGAGACCGACGACGCACGGAGGACAATCTACGGAGCGAGCTAGAGAGAGAGAGAGTCGCGAGTGTGAGAGCCCCCTCGCCGCGTGCAGCACCGGTTGCTTGGCGCGACGCCACCGCTGCTTCGCCACCGACGACGCCATCTGCTCGCGTCGTTCTCGTCGCCGCCCGCGTTTAGATCCACCAACGAACTCCAAGCGTTCGACGATTTGCTCGAGAAAATTGGTGGCCGGGATTGGGGTTGCCGTGACCAGAGAGTGATGGTCGGCGATGGCGGCTGGCTGGGCGGAGGCTGAGTCGGCGGTCTGGGCTGGCCAGGGTGACGCCGGAGGAGGCGCTCGGCCGTCTCCGTTGATCTCGCGAAAAGGGAGAACGGTGGCGACCGTGAACCGGGTCGATTCGCGGGTCTGTCTGACCCGGTTTTCCTTGGTTCTGGGCTAGGGTTTCTGCTTCAATGGGTCGGACCTAGTTTGGTGTAAATCTTGGGCTGGGCATTTCTTTTTTATGGTAAGTGGGCCTGATTTATTTGTTTTTAAAAAAGAGGGGCTTGGAGTTTTTTTTTTTAAAACAGAATTCCGAGCTGGGCCCGCGCATGCCCAGCCGGGTCGGTGGCTTACAGATTCAGATCCATCCAGACCCGGATCTTTTTTAATGATATAGTATGTTATTTTTTTAATATTTAAAATATTTTAATAATAGAAAAATAAAAAAATAATGACAAAATAAAAAATGACTCATATATAAAAATCAGAAAACCCTTGAAAAACCCCCTAAAAAAAAAATCGTGTTTAATTTCTTAGAAGCAAATATTGACTTATTTCCTGCATTCCAATTGTGCCTTCGTGATGTATGGATTTCTATTTTTTCAGTTTGATTAGGAATTGAATCTTAGAGCTCGTGATTGGTACAAAATGTTGTATAAATGCTTTATTTGACGCTTAAACAAGATTATATACTTGAAAGAGCATTAGTAATTAACCGGTGCAATCAGAGTGCCCAATCCTAATTTTGCAGTTTGCAAAGTGAAATATGTGAAATATTTCTTCCGATATTTTAGTTGGGTTTTAATCGACCCACCTCAAATCAATTAATGGCGACTCTTATTTGAAATTAACTTACAACTTAAAAACTTGGACCAAGTTGTGAATTGGTGGGGAACTTGGGAGGCTGAAGCTAGTTAATACTTAGCGAGCCATTAGCCTTCGCTTGTGCCCGTGCGTATGTGGGCGCAAAAAAAAAGAGGTCGCAACAAATTCCGCTTTACAACATCACATTAATTATTTTTATTTCCCTATTTACGAAAATGTCACTTTTTTTTCCCAAATAATGTTTATCCCCAAATCCTAAATTCTCACACCAACCCTAACACTTCAAAGCAACTAAAACTAAACCACGTAAACCCTAAGCAAGATTCTAAAATGAGTATCCAAGAAGGGACAATTTGGTCTGTTCAAAGCAGGGTTTTATTTAGAGTTATGTAAATAGTATTTGAAAAGATAAATGTAAGTGGTCATTGGTTTAAATATGAGATATGTTTAAACGAAATTGCATTGTAAAATGTTTATGTGTTACACTCTTTTAGACTTTCTCTTATACTTCCTACACAAACACATGTATGCTTTTTGGCTATAGCTACTAAAGACAAAAAGAAGAAGAAGGAAATTAAAACATAATTGATTGATCATACAATTAAAGAATGCATTGACAAACACATGTTTGGCCACAGCAAAACCACAATACAAATACAGTCGTGGAAAATAGGCTATAAGTCTATGGAAAAAAAATTGAAATTGCATCACACTTTTTTTATTAACATCCTAATTTTTTCCTATGGGTATGACATATATACCTATCAATTTCTCCTAAGTAAAAGATCATTCTCATATTCAATTATAATTAAGTAGTGATTTGATAAAGTTGTCTTGTTCAAAGTGGTGATGATTATACAAGAACATTTTCAAAGTTTCATGAACAATCAATGTCGAGCAATTGCTAGGCCTAGAGAAACTTATATTAATAAAATAATTGAGAATTTGTGTCTCTAGAACTCGCCATGGTTTGATTCTTACTCAATTTAACTGCTTTGAGCTATGTTTTTAAAAAATGTAATTCTTCATGAATCTCCTAGCATCGATCATATATGTATATGATGGCATGCATTTGACTAAAAAGGACTTAGTTTGATGCATAAAAAATGGCTCAATATGTCACTTGAGCAGTACACAAAGATTGTAATCGCTAGGAGTATATATAGTATGATTTGAACTGCTTTGAGCTATGTTTAAAAAAAAAAAGTAATTTGTAACAAATCTCCTAGCATCGATCATATATGTATGTGACGGCATGGACTTAGTTTGATGCATGAAAAACTGGCTGAATATATCATATGAGTAGTACACAAAGATAGTAATCGCTAGGAGTATATATAGTAGGGGTGAGCATGGTCCAGGTTGGTCGGGCCACCCCCTAACCCTGTGACCAACGCATGCAGTGTCGGTCCTCAATTTTTGGACCGAGGACCAACCCTATTGAGCACGGGACCAAGGACCGGACCGACCCAATGGGTTCGGTCCGGTTCCCGAGGTCAACCCGGACCGATCGATAATTTTTTTTGTCTTGTTTTTATACTCTCTAAAAAAGCAAACCTACAAATTCAAATTACACATCCATCGACAATGCGACATTGTGCAAATAAACTATAAATACCAATACATATTCAGCAATTTTAAGATGACACAATAATAGAAATTTCATACCTGCTAACTGCTCATCGAGATATGAGACAAGATGGAAAGTTCTTGTAATCATCTATCTTTAATATTCATAACACTATATGCAAAAGTGTTTTCCTGCATTTGATTATGTAGAGTCCACTCAACTAAAAAATGAGCTTCACACCACTTGACTAGCATTTGATCATGTAGAGTCCACTCAACCAAAAAATGAGCTTCACACCACTTGACTAGCAAATCACCGTAGCAACCTAGCAGTACTACTCTACTCTTCAAAAACTTCTACCATTTGACACAAATTGAAAAGTAAAGTGCAGCTGAAATTCATTAGTAAAATACAATTAAATCATAAAAAGTTTAAAATACTTAATATAAACCATGAATATATAACTTCACATCTTGTTAATTCACTTGAACTTCTAAACACCTGAAAACAAAACAAACGACACATAATTAATACTCAACAAAAGTTTTAAATTGAAATTACTAGTAATGCTATTGATAGAACATCTCACCATAACTCTTAAGTTTTATAACAGACATTTTACTTAGGTTTGAATATATAAAAGAATTATAAATAATATAATGTAATATAATATATATACGGGGTTGGTCCAGGGGTTGGGCCGACCCAAAACTCTTAGGATCGAGGGACCAACCCGCATAGTGTTGGTCCTGGAATTTCAAGACCGAGGATCGACTCGGTCCCCTTGGGACCCGGACCCGGGACCGGTAGGGTTGGGCCGGTCCAGGGTCGGTCCAAGGTCGACCCTAGACCGCTGCTCACCCCTAATATATAGTATGATTTGAACTAATTTGTCAACTATTTTAAATCCAAACTCTACTAGTTTGGATTTTTGATCGGAAAAACATAATATACTATCAATTTGTTTTGTTATGGGTTTGATTGAATAAATATTACCTTTAATCTTTCCTAACAATTATGCAAGAAGTTTGATATCTATATAATCTCAAAGTTTATATTTCCAATACCAAACAAGAAAGAAAACACTCCTCCATACATCCATAACAATTGTTTAAACCAAAATAAGTATAGGATATTTTGAGTGCAAGTAGCATAATTTTATTATTTTTCATCGCTCAAAATTCAAGTTTAAGCTCAAGGTCAAGCTCTTTAGCTCCGGTTTGTGTTAAACTTGAGCTATGCGGTGAGATTTAATATTGGTAATCAACCTTAAGGAAAGTGAAGTATTGGCTTCTAAAACATTTCATCAAGTAAAAGCTCTTAATCGATAGCTCATTTAAACTTGAGGTGAGTGTCACAGTCTTAATTTATTAGAGCCGAGTCTTTGAATTTTAAGTCCTCTTGAGTCACATTGTGAGAGCCCAAATTCTACAATGATAGGGGTAATGATTCAACTGTCCTTCTACCCAAAGGATGAAGCCTCAATCCATGCCCAAAAAGTTGAGATCTCAAAAGTCCCCGTCGATAATACTCTCGCTTTATTTGCCACTAACCAAGGAACCTATAAAGATTGTGAAGGAATGGGATGAGCAACCACAGCCTAGTCAGTAGTGCGTATCTCTTCAAAGCAAATCAAGCAGCTATTATGCATGTATAAAGGAATACTAGAAACTCGTAATGCAAAGTCATGATATATATATATATATATATATATATATATATATATATATATATATATATATATATATATATGAATCAAATATGTATTGTCATCACAATACATAAATCAGCAGTCAAGTTCATTAATTAATCTCAAATCATGTGTAAATGGCTTATCCATCAACCAATATATTGCTCAATATCCTACCATAATCACGACACGACATCTAGTGATAAACGACTAAGATTCTCCCCTTAGCAAAGTCTCCACCTACAAAACAAGTGGCTCAACCTGGAAGGATATCCTAAATTGGTATGCATACCCACAAACCTCTCACCAGGTTCACAATTATATTGAGCATCAAACAACTGTCTTCCAATACTAAAAATCCAATCCAGAATTAAATCTTATAAATCAAATAAATAACTTTTTGCAACGTAGTCCATTCGCCATTTTTCAACCATTTTTTTAAATCATTCATAAACTAGTTTGCAAAGTAGTTAATATATTACTTCGCAACACCTTGCATAACATGCTTTCTAAAGATTCGTAAATATGGCGTAGTAAACGCTTGATCTGGCTTTTTATACAACAACTATGCCATTTCTTTACTCGTACTATATATAATCTATATTGTTTTTGAAATATGAATTTACAAACTCAAAGAAGAAAAAAACCATTCACCTCAGAATGCCTATGATCAAACAACATTGTTATATGTGTTGACAACCTTGTAGTCTTAACAATTAAACAAGAATTGATATCAAAACTGACTAAAATATTACAACAACTATGAAATGGCCTACTAAACTTAAACGTCAACGAAACGACTCCTAGGCACTAAAAAAACTCTTAACCAGAGCAAATATTCAAAGTTATTTGCAGCACGAAACTTGAGTACAAAATTGAGTCACACCATAATTCTCTCTATCAACTCCATTTCAAGTGAGCTCACAGTCAAAAGGAAGATCTTTTGAAGCATTGGAATATCCATAACTTGGTCGACCCAAAATCAAGTTGAAAACCATCGAAATTTGGCCCTACTCTTGAGGGTTAAGAGTATGCTCCTAGATGCATATTGTGCTTTATTATTTGCATTTCGCATTTTCAGTGTTCGGTAGTTTTTTGGAATTTGCTAGACTTGAAAACCATTTTATTTAGTTCTTGAGCATTATTTTGAGAAATAAATGGAGTCTTTTGTTCAGCAAAAAAATAGTTGCAATTTATCAAATTGAATAAGACTTGATGTCACGAATTGAACAAGTATTGATAACAGAAATTTAATTTGTAATTTCATCTAAAAAAGACTCATATTTTCTCAAACAATGTTTGATAATTTCGTATGAAATCTATAACCTAAAAACATTATTAAATTAAAAGCCCAAAAGCCACTTTGGTTGCACATTGTTCATCATTTGTAGCCAACTTTTAATTTTTTTTTTTGGGTAAGTACATTAACAAGTACCAAAACTTGTGTATGACGCTCACTTTGGTGCCAAAAGTTTATTTTGGATCACTTAAGTGCCAACAAATTTGAAAAATGATCATTTCAGTGCCAACGCCAATGAAATTGGCCGAAAATCTGATGGGGCATTTTTTTTATTAATTTTTGAAGCCGACGTGGCTCGTCGGAGAGTACAGTCAGCATCCAAATAAAAAAACGACACCGTTTGGCGTCTTTCCCCCAACTTCGAAACCCTAAATCCCCAAATTGAGAGAGAGAGAGAGAGAGAGAGAGGGTCGTCTTCTTCTTCCTCGAAGACCAACAACGCAGCGGCACCAGTAACGTAGCAGCAGTAGCGCACCAGCGGCACCTTCGACCCCTCTTCTTCCTCCTCCTCCTCCGCCCTCGCCTCCTATTCTTCCTGCCACTTCTTGCTTGAGCAACAATCTTAGTCTCTCCTCGCCCACCTGGTCGAGCAACTACAATGGTGGCCGAGCGGTGGCTGAGCAATGGCAGGTGAACGACGGTGGCCGAGTGGTGAAAACCTTAATTTCAATCCCCATATGAGCTATATGGCGTCGTTTCCATGAGGATGTCCACGTATAACGGCAAAACGATATCATTTTTTGAGGAGGATGGAAAACAACGTCGTTTTAAAGCCACTGAAACCTTTTTTTTTTTTAAATATAAAAGTCACGTAATTAATCTGGCCGGAATCTCTCGCCGGTGGCACCAAAGTGATCGTTTTTTCTCCGATTTGGCACTTAAGTGATCCGACGAAAACTTTTGGCACCAAAGTGAGCGCCGTACACAAGTTTTGGCACTAATAGTGTACTTACCCTTTTTTTTTTCCGAGCAAACTGTAAGTCTAAATTAAATTCCGTCAAAATCTTACGATTCCATAACACCATAAACTATCGTTTTTATATATATTCGCAATTCAATGACTCCTTAATCGAACTTTATAGCTCAAAATTCATAAAACTCCAAATTTGTGTCCTCACCCCAAATGTCACTCCAATTAGATGAACAAAGGGTGTGAGCAATTACCAAAAGTTGCGATACACATTTGAATAGGCTTGGTGAGACATCTATGGTGCAAAACCCTGATCTTCGCTTTCCTTTTCTTCCTCTTCTCTCTCCTTTCCTCCTTTTAATTTCTCTCTCTTATTCTCTTTTTCTTGAGTGTGCTCTCAACCGCGCTCTCCTTTTCCCTTTTTATTTCATTTTTTATTTTTCTTTTTTTTTTGGGCCCCACGCATGTCAACCAAGCAAAATAAAATGTCATAAAATTATGGTACTTTTACCAATCCAAACTTAAACCTTTTAATGGTGCCAATTGGATTTTAAACATTTTCATATTTTACTAATTGAGTCTCTTTAGGCAATTTTTGCCAGAAATCACTAATGTAAATGATGGCTGTCCTACTTAATATGGCAAGCATTGAAGTTTTGACAATTTTTATTAATATTTTTAAAAAATCAAGTTTTTGGATTACTTTTTTTGAATTTTTCTTTTATGCTCTCTCTCTTTCTTTCTTTTTTTACAATTCTAACTGGTAAGGGTACCCAACAAAAAGGAAAAAAGAAAAAGCCTAGGCAAGGGTTTGGCCTTGTGGATTGTGATGGTTGATTGATGACCTCGCTAGCTAGAGTTCTAAAAAGAAAAGAAAATAAAAGAAAAGAAAATGAATAAAAAAAATTAAAGTAAGTTAATAAAATTTGAAAAAATATTAAACTATTATTAAAAATTGTCTATTTTAATGCCGATTATGTCACAAAGAATGATTGGCATCCATGTCAGTGATTTCTAGCTA
Source organism: Eucalyptus marginata (assembly GCA_014182565.1). NCBI lineage: Eukaryota > Viridiplantae > Streptophyta > Magnoliopsida > Myrtales > Myrtaceae > Eucalyptus > Eucalyptus marginata. The sequence continues at coordinate 46,458,479 of CM024589.1, read as the reverse complement.
AATTGGTTGGATGCACTTGATAGACAAAATGTGAAAATGTTTAAAATTCAATTGACACAATTAAAAAATTTATGATTAAATTAGTAAAAATTCAATATGTTTGGAACTTTTTGGACAACTTTCCCTTTCAAATGTCCCAATAAAACAAACTTTCTATCGCAAGTCTAGTACTTAGAATCTCATTCTTGTTGCAGCAAGCTTAATTTAATGAGTCGGTCAATTGAAAAAACAAAAAAATGGACCGACACAAATAACATTTATTGAAGAGTCAAATGCACCACTTATGGGAGACGTACCGTCGTGACGTCATTGCTTAAATACCTAAGTTTTATATCAATAAATGAAATATTTAGAATTGAAAATTAGATATGCTTGACGGGAAGACTACACTGTGGTCAAACTATAAATAACACTGCATATGGGAACACGGGGGTTCGAATTGGTCTTTTCTCACCTAACCCATAAAATATGTCGGTAAACTATAATGTATTGCGGTTATAGTCGGATGCACCACGAGTAAATGACCTGCCTAGTTTCTGTAATATACGGGATGGGAAGTCAACAAATTCAATTCATGAAACTTACGTGTATAAGAAAAAGGGTAAATAGATGATAAGATGAAAGTGGTTAACTATATAAAAATCATTCAACCGGTGGAACCAACTTGACTAAGTAGATAATTGGAGACAAATTCTCATTATTATCTTGGCAGCTATAAACATTCTGTGTATCTTTTATATATATATAAACTACTGACATGGAGCTCACCTAAAATTACGCCTAAAATGACCTAGTCCAACACGAATTCTGTAAGAGCAAGCTGTTCTAGCTGCGCTTATCTTAACACAAGTAGTGTCAGACATGACTTTTTGTGAGTAACCTTCACTTCCAACATCCTATGAATTTGGATGTAATCCCAAGCAATGAAGCCATATAAATCCTAAATAATCTAAGGAAGAAGTAAATCATAATAATGTAATTTGATGATCTGAAAACCATGACAAACACAAAAAGTAATGTGTAGGGCACACTGATCTCCCATTTTCTAAGGCTACCGTGGGTACAGCTCAGTCATAGAAGCCTCATTTTTCAAGAACTGGCTCGATTTGCTTCTTGATTCCTCGACCTCAGACACCCTCAAATTGTAATCTTGCATGGATGGCATATCAGATTCGACGCCGCTGTGTAAGTAGAATGCGGGTCTCGATGGCACTTGGAGAGTGACCGAGTGGCTGTTAAGCATGAGAAGGACCGAGGCCATTGTTGGCCGGCTAATCATATTTTCTTGGACACATAGTAGACCAATGTGGATGCACCTCGCAATTTCAATACTTGAACCAGAAATTATAGAGGGATCGATGATGTTTGATAATGATCCTTCCCTCCAATTCTTCCATATCTGCAAACATTTGACAAACATTGAGCAAATTGATCTCTAGAATATTATGTGAAATGAGAAGGTATGTTCTTATACTCACATAGCTTATAAGGACTTCCATGTCATCGCCCATGCAGAAAAGAGTGTTCCTTTGACCACTCACAATCTCCAAAACCAGCACTCCAAAACTGAACACATCTGACTTGATCGAGAAAGTTCCGTGCATCGCATACTCCGGTGCCATATATCCACTGTCCATCACAATAAGTCCACCTTATTAGCTCTAAAGTTTGCTTTTCTCTTTTGATAAGCATTAGCTCTAGGAGATTGTGTCACTTACTAGGTCCCCACGATTCGGTTTGTCTTGGCCCAAGTTTGATCCAACTCAAACGACCTCGCCATACCAAAATCCGATATCTTTGGATTCATTTCTGTGTCTAACAAAACGTTGCTAGCTTTGAGGTCCCGATGGATGATACGAAGTCGAGATTCTTCATGTAGATAAAGCATCCCTCGGGCAACGCCCATTATTATCTTGTGACGCGTATCCTAGTTGAGATTCACACGCTTCAAGGGATCTACGCATTTTGGTGGAATCGCATTCTATAAGACATCTATTAATCATTTTGTGAGGATATGATTTCATGAATGACAACCTAAGAAACATACCAAATATGAACTGATCAAGGCTCAAATTGGGCACAAACTTGTAAATGAGAAGCTGTTCAACTCCTTCCAGATAGAAACCTAGGAGCCTGACCAAGTTCCTATGTTGTAGCTTGGCTAGTAACATGAACTCGTTCTTGAACTCAACTTCCCCTTGGCTAGAATTTTGCGATAGTCGTTTCACCGCGATTTCTTGTCCATTGGAGAGCCGACCTTGAAATTTCACCAAATTAGATCTTTGTGAGTATCAATTGGTACACCGAAGCCTTTCTAGGAGTATCGGATTGATATCATCTTTGACTATTTGGTTGCTTAAATTTTGAATACAAGAGTAGAGGATGTGCTTGGTTAATTATTACCATGTAGACAACACCAAAACCACCTTGTCCAAGCATCCTGGAATCAGAGAAGTTATCCGTTGCCATTTTGATAATGCTGAAATCAAATTGCAGTGACTCAGCCGTGCTAATTTCATGCACAACTTCACCTAGAAAGACAAAAACGCTGTCATTCAGAGATCATTATCTTTTCATAGTTTTCATAATGAAAGTTTCAAAAACTTTTAGTAAATGTAAACCCTAAACCTTTTAACCTTTATAAAGTTTTTGGCCTAATTGTCGAAAGCGATGCAGCTCTTGCTACTTTGTAGGTGCAAAAGCATAGTCATTAGTGAACTTAATTATTTTCGTAATCTTTTTTAACCTCAAGAACAGTCGTTGTTCCAATGCAAAAGGATAAACACTCGCCTTCAACACTTTCTCTGGGCTGCTTCTTCTTCCTTTTCACATTCAGGAGCAGGATGACAGTGCTGATGACAAGTAGTGCAGAAATACTTGTGATGACCACAATGATCACAGTCCTCGTCGAATTGCTCTTTCCAACTGCAAGAGCAAAGGTACATTACGTTTATGATCATTGCTTGCTGCTTACTATATGAAAGATGCACCGCGCGATTCTCTGATAACTCAGGAAAGTGTTTCGGATTTTTGGATTTTGTCATCCTACCAATTTTCATCTAAAAAGATTCGGAATACATCACATTATTCTCTAAATTTTTAAGTTTTTGTAGATGCCTTTTTTACCTCAATTTCATTACTTTCATCAATTTCTTATGAAAATCAGAGTAAAGATGGTAAAATGGTTTACAGAAACAGAGTGGGGCAAGGAACATCCAATGCAAGTTTGCAAAATTTTTGCAGAGTTATTAGAAGCTCCGAATGTGCACATATGGGACCAATATAAACATGCGGATCACGGCTATGGATTGTAACCCTGGCTCGATTTAGATCTTTGTCTCTCTCTTAGATGACATGATTGTGATAGTTGACTAGTATCAATGAACTGACTGTGATAGTTGACTAGTATCCATGTAGATGCATCAATGATTCAACATACATTCTTTTGCCAAAAATATGGATCAACCCATACCTTTTGCCAAAAAGCATTTAAAAATTAAATGAGCTACGAGTAGAGTACTGTTAAACATGCGGGTCGGGTCGGGTTTGGGTCGGGTCATTAATGGTCCGACCCAAATTGACCCATTAATCTATTTATGACCGATTTATATCTAATGTAAATTTTCCAACCCATACCCAACCCGACTCATACCCAACCCATACCCGACCCAACCCATATTAATAAAATATTTTCATATTTAACCAAATTTATAAAAACTTATTCCTATGTTTTTTTTTTTTAAGATTATATTACTAAAATACTTCTAAGCTTATTTTTAACCCATATATATATATATATATATATATATATATATATATATATATATATATATATATTATTTTTAACCCATATGTATATATTTATATATTATTTTTTTAAATGGTATTGCTAAAATAGTTTAATACAACACAAATTTAATGGACAATTTTTATAATTTTTAAAATAATTATTTTTAAAAATTGAATTTTAATTATTTTTATTTTTTAAAAATTAAAATTTTAATTATTTTTATTTTTATTTTTTAAATATAATTTTTCTTTTTCTTTTTCTTTTTTTTTTTTGTTCTTCTTCTTCTTGGCTAGCCGCCGGCCATGACGACGGCCGACGGCCGCCACGGGCGAGCCTCGAGCTCGAGCCTCGCCCGACGCCGGCGAGCTCAAGTCTCACCCGGATCGGCGAGACTCGAGCCTTGCCGGACGTCGGCGAGGCCTCCGCCTCGCCCGGATCCGGCGAGCTCGAGGCTTGCCGGCGTCGGGCGAGCTCGAGCTCACCCCTCGCCGGATCCGGCGAGGCCTCTCGGGCTCGAGGCTCGCCGGCGTTGGGCGAGCTCGAGCTCGCCCCCTGCCGGGATCTAGCGAGGCTCGAGCCTCGCCCGACGCCGGCAAGTTCGAGTCTCGCCGGGCGTCGGCGAGGCCTCCGCCTCGCCCGATTCGACGAGCTCAAGCTCGCCCGGCCGGCAAGCTCGAGGCTTGCACGGCCGATCGCCGCCATCGCCGTGCCACCACCGGAGGAAGAAGAGAGAAAAAAAAAAGGGGAAAGAAAAATAAAATAAAAATTATAATTTTACCACCTCTAGTAAGGTAGATTAGATAATGGGTATTTTTAATGGGTTGGTAAATGGGTCTTAAATGGGTACAGAGTAGACCCATTTAAGACCTATATATTTTTAGTCATTTTATTTTTAAAACCCATCATGGGTGCCTTGAGAAATAAGGCATGACCCATTGACGACCCATTTAAGCAAATATGGGTCTATAAATGGGTTGTGCAACCTATTTAACACCTCTACTACTGAGCATATATCAATAAAAAGAATCTTGTGGCTTAACAGACTATGTAGATTAAGCTTATATGAAGAATTTGATTGGGTTTTTCTCACGCGAAACCTGCATATTTTTATAGAAAAGAAAAGACTGAAACGCCGTGTACGTAACTCCTGAACAAGAGCCAACTTACCTGGTGGTGGAGGCATTGCATCTCCCCCCTGCGATGGTGGTGGCGGAGGCAGCGGAGGTGGCTCACCGACTGGGACGAACCCATTGGACCCGTACAGGATCAGGCAACTTGGCACCATGTACCGTCCTCCTGAGTACCTGAGACAGCAGTACCTGATCTCCGGGGCGACTACAGCCAAGCAGTCGCTGCATTGTTGCTCCGTCAAGTCTGGTGTGCACTGCACCGACGCTTGGATCATGCCAGGCCCCGCTGATTCGTTCCGTGATGCGTACTTTCTCAATGAGCCACCACGCGCCGCCTCATCCGACAGACCGTCCAGGAGCTTCCTCCTTGCTGCGTCGTATGTGTCTGCGTTCGAGACATCGTCACCGGTGCCTGCTATGTAGGCGGGTTGCATCAAGACTACACCAAAGAACGAGGCATCCGAGTACCGAATGATGCAGTTCCCGCTGTAGAGGAGTGCCTCCTTTTGTAGGGGGCAGAGGCGGCGCATGTCGGAGGCCAAGATATCGAGGCAGGCGCGGCAGGTTTTGGTGTTTGAGTCACCGAGGCAGAGGCCAAAGACATAGAGGGTTTGGGAGGCGCCGGAGATGGCAGCAGAGGCATTGAAGAAGCCGTAGGAGAGGGACGAGGAGTTGGTGGTGGAGATGGAGGAGAGGAGGGTGGTGAGGGTGGTTTGGTAGGTGCTGTTGGCAGTGAAGTTGCCGGTCGAACCACAGTAGGGCTTTGCGAAAAATTGGGCGTTAATGGTGGAAGCAAACATGAGAAGAAGCAAGAGGAAGAGATTTGCAAGATCCATTTTTTTCTCTTTGGGTGTCTCGGGTGTCTCTTTGATAGACCCGACATGAACGAAGGGTTTAATCTAAAGAAATTAAATATGTTGAAATATCTAATGAAAATTTATCACGTCATCAATACCTCAGCCAAAAACAAATATACACACACCCCACATCAAAGAGAGACCCGAGACACCCAAAAAGAAAAAGAAAAAAAGAGAGAAGAAAAATGGATCCTCCAAACTGTTGCAGAGTGGTTGCAGAGTTGTCGTGTTTCTCATGGGGCAACGTTCGAGTCTCGAATAAATATTGACTCCTTTTACTGCGAGTATAAAAAGACGACCGGCGATTTCCAAGCAATGAGGAATGGAGTCTCGACGAAGCATTATAGTAAAAAAGCGTTGACGCCTTCTGCCGAGTCCGTCTATTGCCCCGCAATTGCCGAGCAATGTGGAATCTTTACTAGTGAAACCATGACTAACAATATGATGTTTTTCAACAGATGATTAACTAGATGTCAAAGGAAATTTGTTCATCTCCTTGTGATTTTTAGTTTCAAGTTTCGTTAGAGCACTCCAAGAATAAAATGCCGAATGCATCAATTGACGTGGACAGTGTATCGTAAAGATCGCACGGGGAAGTGAATCACTTGAAATGTACGAATGCTGATCCGAGCTGATCCAAACTTCACTTGCTCTTTTATACCCAAAAAAATAGTTGAAAAATAATGTTGACACGACATTTTTAACAGGAAACTTCCATCTAAATCTCCTATTCCATAATTTAAAATTAGAAGCCTAGTGTGTAGTGCTAATGGGAATGGGAGAATTTGATATGGTACACCAAGGACGACCAAAAAGTCTCTTGAGCAAACCGATTTATTGCTAATGAAGAGATGAACTGTACTTTGATCTCCTAAGTGGAAGATTGACTCCAGATTTCGATTCCCGATTGACTATTAACCACTAATGATAAAAGTTTAGGGTTAAGGTACCACTATATATGTAATCTTTAACGGAGGTCATAGATCCTGTGAAATTATTTTTCAAGTTTGAGCTGTGTACACACTAGTCTCACTTTTTAATTCGAATCAAATCTGGATTCTAGGGGCGGCAGAAGGTGGTTTCCCCCAGAAGGTGGTTTTCCAATCTGTGGGAGAAGGTTATCTTCGATCAATTTAACTTTTTGTACTTTCTTTATATTGCCAAAAACATAGAGGGTTTGGGAGGCGTCAGAGACGGCAGCAGAGGCATTGAAGAAGCCGTAGGAGGGGGACGAGGAGCTGGTGGTGGAGATGGAGGAGAGGACGCTGGTGAGGGCCCCTTGGTAGGTGCTGTTGACCGTGAAGTGAAGTTGCCGGTTATGAAGGATCGAAATTCTTTAAGGGCTTTCGTGTCGTGTTGGACACTTCGACACGTGTTCGACACTCTCGGACGTTCTTCGATACTTGGTCAACACGTATCGAAAAATCGACGCTTGCTCTTCGACACTCGAGTCGGAATTCGACATACAAGTTTCCGACACGTAATTCCGATCGAGATCAATTTTAAAAATTCACTAAATGAGAGGTCAAAATATATGTGTAAAAAAATAAAACAAAATAATAAATTAATAAATTATATTAATAAATTGAGAATTAATGTTTTTAGTGCATATTCATTCTAGGCTTTTTTTTTTTTTATTTATTTATGAATTTGATTCAAATAATCATAAAAATGATAATTTATTATGTATATATAAAAATATATATTTAATATACAACGTGTACCAACGTGTCGGAATTCTGTTTTTGAGAAACGATGTGTCGGCATGTCGTGTCGTGTTGCATGTCGCGTGTCGTGTCGGTGCTATTTAGATTGTCAATCGAACCATAGTAGGTCACTAGGAATTGGGCATTTATGGTGGAAGTAAATAGGAGAAGAAGCAAGAGAAGGAGATTTGGAGGATCCATTTTTTTTATTTTACTTTTTGGTGTTTTGGATCTCTCTTTGATGTAAGGATTACTCAATAGGCTCGAGCCCTAGATAATATAAATGCCATGATGGATAGGGTGCAAAATAAAACGTGTTGATTAATTTTATATGGGGGTGGCCATCATGCCGGCATGCGAGGCCTTATACATTTTTAGTTTTAGTGCATATTATTTTACAAGATATTTAGAATTTCTTTCATACCTTTTTATTTGGATCGACATTTTAGTTAAATGTTTAAAAGTTGTAAAGACCTTGAGTATTAAATTTACATTGATGTAAGAATTCGTTCGAGATCACAAAAAGTTACATCTTGCAAAACCTGAAAGAATCAAAGGCTAGAGCCATCGCTCACGTCACTAATTTTGGCCTAGAAGATCCATTACTGGGTTGGGTGGATTTGAAAAGGGTAGCCATAATACCATTCTAAAGAGCATTTAATGACCTAAAGAATTTGAATTTAGTTAATATGAAACCACACCAAATAAACGAAGAATTTAATCTTAAGAAAGTATCTGACTAAAAAAAACTTAAGAAAGTAAATTTGTTGAAATATCTAATGAAAATTTACCAAGTCAACAATGCCTCAGCGAAAATAAAAAAACAAAAATGACATCAACACGGATTGCCAAAGTTTTGCAACACGACAGAGCTGTCGTGTTTCTCAATGGGCAAAGTTTGAGTCTCGAAAAAGCAATGACTCCTTTTTCTGAATTCGTCTTTTGCAAGTATAAAAGAAAAGCAAAGGAAACCGGCGATTTCCAAGAAACGTGGATTCGAGTCTCAAAGAAGCATCGACTCCTTTCACTCAGTAGAAAAGCGAAGAGAATGACGATTTCCAACCAAAGTGGAATCTTTGCTAAAGGTGATGTTTTCTCAATAGATGATGGCAAGGAAATATACTCATCTTCTTGTGATTTTAGTTTCTTGTTTTATTGAGAGCACTTCAAAGGTAAAATCTTGACTGTATCAATTTGATGTGGGAGAACACGTCCTTAAGATCAAGCTGATCTGGGCTTCACCTAACCTGCTATATAAAAAAGTTGAAAAATAATGTTGACACAACATTTTTTATCACTTCATTCGGTTAGAGACAACTTTCACATAAATTTCTTGTTCCGTACTTATGTAAATGGAACCCTGGTGTGTAGTGCTAGTGGGAATGGGTGAATCTAATATTGTAAACCAAGGACAACCAAAAAGTCTCTTGAACAATAATTCAACCTAATATTGACAATTTTCCTCGAAAATCGTTGATATGACAATTTTCCACATAAAATGGCCGACGATAATTGGACCATCATATTAACGATTTTTGGCGAAAATTGATCAGAATGCCTACATTAAAATTTTGCACAAAGATTTGAGACTAAATTAGCAAAATTTAAAAATTTTATGACTGAATTAACATCCATACAATAAGTTTAGGACATATTGAATTAATTACATTATTGATGCTTATATCTGTGAATTTTCCAGCAAATAATTGCAATACATGATGCTTTGGTAAATTAAAATGATTCATAACATTGGTTTATAAAGTAAGCTAGCATACTTTTGTAAGGTATTTGTTGACACCTAAATTTTGGCGATTTAGTTTATTTATTTATTGCATAGGAAATTAGGGGTTAATTTTATTAATTGCATAGCATGTAGATTTAGGTTGCATTTATTTTGTTATTTGCATTTTTGCATTTATTTATTGGACCGGTGACGGGTGAATTTGAATTAGTGGTTCTGAGCTTTAAAGTGATAGGCCGAACTAAGCCCATGAAGTGAGTAAATTGGCCCAAGCCTATTTCGGAAATTATCTTGTGAGAAATTAGAAATTCAAAATTTTTCCAAGATATGATGAATTTTGGGTAAATATGACGAAATATTGCGATTTATCTAGGCAAGATTTGGATTTAGAGAAAAATTTTATTATAATCTTGAGTCCTTATCAATATGGGATAAAATTGGTGAATAGATATTGCGGATGTGGATTCGATGAAGAAATTGAAATCCTAATTTTTTTCCCCTATAAAAGGCTGTACGTGCATAGAGTCTGGGGCTCTTTTTCTGGATTATAAAAAAGGGGGCCACACAATTCCATACACGGCCACCATTGAGAGAGAGCACGTTCATGAGAGAGAATCACGGTTGAGCTTCCACACGTACGGCCGAGACTTTGTTTGCTTGCTACCATCTACTGCGGCATCTTCCTCTTGTTGGCCCAAAAGCAGCTATTGTTTTGGCGAATCGGTGGACTCCATCGCCTTCTGGAGATTTCTTGCTCTAAGCTGCAATTTTTTTTCCAATTTCAAAAAAAAAAAAAAGAGTCTATGATGCCCTGATCGTTGACATTGCCGTTCCCTTCACCGACGTTGCTACCGATTTTTTCTCGTCTTGAGATAATTTACTGCTATTTTGCAGGTCTTGTCAAGAATAGTCATATTGTAATAAGTGTCGCCGCAAGTCCTCGCACCGCGAGATTTAAGTTGCTCCTTGCCACACGGACACGAAGAGACCAGCACAAAAGGGGCACATATCCTCTCTCTTTACTTGCATGTGCATCTCCTGGAGTCAAGCTGTTCACCAAGCCCGTGAGTCATTGGTTACCGTGGTCCATCGAGCTTAGCACCACCACGTCAAGTCACGAGGATCCAAATTTTGAAGGCCGATATTCAAACTAGGTGAAAACTTTATCTATTTCGACTTTCGAATATTCCGTTTCCTTATTTGAAATATCGTTGATGCACATTATTTGAATTCTCGATATGCTATCGTATCCGTAATCTCGAGTAGCCTTTTAAATTAGGGATTAATCCCTAATTTCATAACGTACATACGATTGATAGTTCGATTTTGTCCCCGAAATCTAACTCGCAATCGCACGGAAAAATCGCCAATCCGATCTCACGCGCGAAATTCGATTCGTGATTTTGTTTAAATTTGGCCAACCCGATCTCATGCGCGAGATATGGTTCGTCAATTTTTTTTTTATGGATATCGATCTTATCTTGCTTGATTTGCTATCGTGTGGTTTGAGTCGATCTTGTTTTCGTAAAAAGAAAAAGAAATCCAAAAAAAAAATTTGAATTAGGATTAGGTTCATTTTGGAATATCTCTAGTCTTAGGGTTATCTTGCATATTTAGAATTGCAATCTCATTTCGAATTTTTAAATAAAAAAAAATGCATTCGTTTAGGATGTTAGTTTTTTTTTTTTTTAATTTAAATTGCACGTTTAATTATTTGGCAATTTTAAATTTCGAATTTTATAAAAAAAACACAAAAAAAAAAAAATCATCATGCATATATCATTTAGAATTAAGGCATTATTTGCACGTCATTGCATATTAGGTTGATTGCATGTTTGATTTTATTTAGATAGATCTTTTGAGATAGATTGCATTATAGATTAGGAACTTTCAACTTAAGATAACATCCTAATTTAAATTAAGATTTGACCTAACTCAATTCTTAATGTAAGTTGGATAGAATCTTAATCTAGCTAGATAATTTTTGCATTTTTCTTAATTTCGAATTTCATGAAAAATACAAAAAAATTGTCTTAGGGTAGATTCATTCCATTATCTAGGATAGATTGCATGCTCTGTTTTAGTTATGTGCACGTCATCATGAAATGCACATCATTTAGTCATTGTTGCTAGGTCCATTTAATTAGAAATTGCCTGTCATTAGAATTTGGTCATTTTGGTTAATTTAGATTGCATATTTAATTATTGCATGTTCATTAGAAAAAATCACAAAAATTTTTACTCATTCATATAGTTTAGGACATTTTGCCATGCCATATTATTTCATTTTATATTAGAAGCATAGCATTGCATATGAACTATATTCTCATTAAAAAGTGAAAGCAAAAGTTGAGTGATTACTTGTTAATTAGAAATCATATCTAAGATTGCTGATGTGAATTCTGATCTAACAATGCAGATACTTTCGTTGCTTTGAGGTAAGTCCTGCATTATTTAATTACTTTCCTGAGTGTTAAGTTGGTGGTATGCGCACCCGCATGATCGCCTCACATGTTAAGGAGGTGAATTAAAATCAAGTTAAGCTGCCTGCAAAACATTTTTTTCGAAATAAAAAGAGAAAGGTACCGAAATGGCACTAGGATAGTCTAGTGTAACCAAGTCCCTGTACCTAAAGTTTCTGGTTCGTAGGGGTGAAATGATTCTCCCATTATTTTACTTAGGAGTCTAATCGACCTACCACAAACCGATTAGTGGCGACTCTCTTTTGCATGCTAGATATTTGAATTTAAATCGCGAATTGGTATGGGCTTGGGAGAGCTCGAGCTAAGTCTAGGCTTAGCAATCCATTAGCCTAATTTTAGGTGGTGCACCCGAAAAATTTGGTCACAACAGTATTGAATATACTTTGTTTACCAAACGAAAAACCCTTAGAGACTAATATTGTAATTCACAGTTCTGAGTAAATTAATACGACTTATCGAGGTTTAGACTGAAACAATTTGCTATCACAACTGCCATATCTTTGTCTCTTTCAATTGGTTCGAATATTTAATTGAAGGAAAGGCGGAAATGTTCCAAACAAGACTTTAAAAAAAAAAAAAAAAAAAGAGAAGTAAAAAATGTCAACATGTAAAATATATTCAACACTGTATTCAAATAATTTAAGCTTGAGTATAGAAAATGCTTTATAAGATTGAAGTTAACTTTCTTATTGTTGCAACCTTCCCAAAGACAAACCACCAAAAGGAAAAGCTAATGGATTACTAAGGGTGCGTTTGTTTGTATTTCTGTTTAAAAATTATTCTAGGGAACAGAAATAGAAAAAAGTGTTTATGTTCTGGAGAACAATTTTTGAACAAAAAAACGCGTTTGGTAAACTTGTTCCAGAAATAAAAAATGAACAGAAACACGTTTGGTAAATTTGTGTTCTTTTTTGTTTCTTTTAATTTTTTTAATATTTTTATTTTATTTTTCCTTTATTTTTCCTTTTTTTTTTTTTTCTTTTTTTCTTCTTTTGGCCGGTCGCCGGCCTTGGCCATGGCCGGTGACAGCCGACGAGGGCCGACGGCCTCGCCTAGCCACGGCGAGCTCGCCAGCCTCGGGCGAGGCCGAGCCCACCGTGGTTGGGCGAGGCTCGGCCTCGCCTCGGCCGGGCGAGCTCGGGCTCGCCGGATCTCGGCGAGCTCGAGCTTGCCTCGCCTCGCCGTGCCCAGCGAGGCTCGGCCTCGCCTTGGTTGGGCGAGCTCAAGCTCGCCTAGATCCGGCAAGCCCGAGCTCGCCCGCCACCGGCGGCTCGGGCTCGCCGGATGCGGGCGAGCCCGAGCTCGCCCAGCCAAGGCGAGGTCGAGCCTCGCCAGGGGCCGATGACGCTCGGCCTCGCCGGGGCCTGTGACGCTCCAGCAAGGTCGCCGGCCCTCGACGCGTCGCCGGCCATGGCGAGGCCGGCGACCGACCAAAGAAAAAAAGAAAGAAAAGAAGAAAATAAAGAGAAGAAAAAGAGAGGAGAGAGAAAATTTGTTCTTAAAAATTGTTTCAAAAACAAGAAACGCGTTTTCTTGTTTTTTGTTTCTGTTCCAAATGTGTTCGGGAACAAAAAAATAGATTTGGAACAAAACGCAAACAAACACATTTCTGTTCTTTTTTTGTTCCCTGGAACAAAAAATAGAAATTTTGTTTATAAAAAAAGAAAAAGGAACATTAACAAACAGGCCCTAAGCTTACACTTAGCACAGACTCTTGATTATCCAATGAATGATCGACGAATCATTCAATTATTTTAAAACGGACATTTGTTTACACCAAAAAATGGACATTTTCTTTTACTAAGTTTTTTATTTTATTCCCCTTATTTTTCGGATAATTATTTTAAAAAAAAAAAAAAAAAAAGAGAGAGTGAGAGAGAGGACAAGGCCCATGCCCCACCCTCCTTCTTCTTTGTCTTCCGCGTGGGCTGAGACCCATCGGCCCCCTCACCTTTGCGACCCAGCCCGGCCCCCTCCTTCTTTCTTCTTCTTCCTTCCTTCTTCCCCTCTCTGCCTCTGTGCCTCACGCAGAGACTGACGACGCATGGAGGACAATCTACGGAGTGAGCTAGAGAGAGAGAGAGAGAGAGAGAGAGTCGCGAGCGTGAGCTCGCCGCGTGCAGCACCAGTCGCTTGGCCCGACGCCACAGCTGCTTCGCCACCGACGACGCCATCTGCTCACATCGTTCTCGTGGCCGCTCGCGTTTGGATCCACCAACGAACTCCAAGCGTTCGACGATTTGCCCGAGAAAATTGGTGGTCGGGATTTGGGTTGCTGTGACCATAGAGTGATGGTCGGTGATGGCGGCTAGCTAGGCGGAGGCTGAGTCGGCGGTCTGGGCTGGCCAAGGTGACGCTGGAGGAGGCGCTCGGCCGTCTCCATTGATCTCGCGAAAAGGGAGAACGGTGGTGACCGTGAACCGGGTCGATTCGCGGGTCTGCCTGACCCGATTTTCCTTGGTTCTAGGCTAGGGTCTTCAATGGGTCAGACCTAGTTAAAATATTAAAAATATTTTAATAATAGAAAATTCAAAAATAAGGAAAAAAATAAAAAAAATAACTCATATTTACATAAAAATCAGAAAACCCTTGAAAAACCCAAAAAAAAAAAAAAAAAAACAATCATGTTTAATTTCTTAAAAGCAAATATTGACTTATTTCCTTCATTCCAATTGTGCCTTCGTGATGCGTGGATTTCTATTTCTTCAGTCTGATTAGGAATTAAATCTTAGAGCCCGTGGTTGGTACAAAATGCTGAATAAATGTTTTACTTGACGCTTAAACAAGATTATGTACTAAAAGAGCATTAGTAGTTAACTTGTGTAATCAAGTCTCCGATCATAATTTCTCTGGTTGCGCAAGTGTGAATAATTTCTTCCAATATTTTACTTGGATTTCTAATCGATCCACCCCAAATCAATTAGTGGCGACTCTTATTTGAAATTAACTTGCAACTTAAAATCTTGAACCAAGTCATGAATCGGTGGGTTTGGGAGAGCCCGGGTTAAGCTTAATACTTAGTGAGCCATTAGCCTTCACTTGTGCCCATGCGTATGTGGGTGCCAAAAAAAAAAAGAGGTTGCAAGAGATACCACTTTACAACTTCACATTAATTATTTTTATTTCCCTGTTTACGAAAATGTCACTTTTTTTTTCCAAATAATGTTTATTCCCAAATCCTAAATTCTCACGCCAACCCAAACACTTCAAAGCAACTAAAACTAAACCACCTAAACCCTAAGCAAGATTCTAAAATGAGTATCCAAGAAGGGACAATTTGGTCTTTTCAAAGTAGGGTTTTATTTAGAGTTATGTAAATAGTATTTGAAAAGATAAATGTATGTAAAAGTGGTCATTGTTTAAAAATGAGGTATGTTTAAACGAACCTGCATTGTAAAATGTTTATGTGTTTTACACTCTTTTAGACTTTCCCTTATACTTGCTACACAAACACATGTATGCTTTTGGGCTATAGCTACTAAAGACAAAAAAAGAAGAAGAAGAAGAAGAAGAAGAAGAAGAAGAAGAAGAAGGAAATTAAAACATAATTGACTGATCATACAATTAAAGAATGTGTCGACAAACACATGTTTGGCCACAGCAAAACCACAATACAAATACAGTCGTGGAAAATAGACTATAAGTCTATGGAAAAAAAATTGAGATTGCATCACACTTTTTTTATTGACATCCTAATTTTTTCCTATGGGCATGACATATATACCTATCAATTTCTCCTAAGTAAAAGATCATTCTCATATTCAATTATATTTAAGTAGTGATTTGATAAAGTTGTCTTGTTCAAAGTGGTGATGATTATATAGGAACATTTTCAAAGTCTCATGAACAATCAATATATGAGCAATTGCTAGGCCTAGAGAAACTTAAATTGATAAAATAATTGAGGATTTGTGTCTCTAGAACTCGAGATCCATGGTTTGATTCTTACTCAATTTAACTGCTTTGAGCCATGTTTTAAAAATGTAATTCTTCATGAATCTCCTAGCATCGATCATATATGTTTATGACGGCATGCCTTTGACTAAAAAGGACTTAGTTTGATGCACAAAAATGGCTCAATATGTCACTTGAGCAGTACACAAAGATCATAATCATTAGGAGTATATATAGTATGATTTGAATTGCTTTGAGCTATGTTTCAAAAAACATAATTTGTAACAAATCTCCTAGCATCGATCATATATGTATGTACGGCATGCATATGAATAAATCGGAAAAGAACTTAGCTTGATGCATGAAAAACTAGTTGAATATATCACATGAGCAGTATACAAAGATAGTAATTGTTAAGAGTATATATAGTATGATTTGAACTAATTTATCAACCATTTTAAATCCAAACTCTAATAGTTTGGATTTTTGATTGGAAAATTGTAATATACTATCAATTTGTTTTGTTATGGGTTTGATTGAATAAATATTACCTTTAATCTTTCCCAACAATTATGCAAGAAGTTTAATATCTATATAATCTCAAAGTTTATATTTCCAATACCAAACAAGAAAGAAAGCGCTCCTCCATACATCCATAACAATTATGTAAACCAAAATAAGTATAGGATAGTTTGAGTGGAAGTAGCATGATTTTATTATTTTTCATTGCTCAAAATTCAAGTTTAAGCTCAATGTCAAGCTCTTTAGCTCCAGTTTGTGTTAAACTCGAGCTACGCAGTGAGATTTAATATTGGTAATCAACCTTAGAAAGTGAAGTTTTGGCTTCTAAAATATTTCATCAAGTAAAAGCTCTTAATCGATAGCTCATTTAAGCTTGAGGTGAGTGTCGCAGTCTCAAGTTATTGGAGCTAAGTCTTTGAATTTTAAGTCCTCTTGAGTCACATTGTCACAACCCAAATTCTACAATTGTAGGGGAAATGATTTAGTTGTCCTTCTACTCAAAGGATGAAGCCCCAATCCATGCCCAAAAAGTTGAGATCTCACAAGTCATTGTCGATAATACTCTCACTTTATTTGCCACTAACTAAGGAACCTAAAAAGATTGTAAAGGAATGGGATGAGCAACCACAACCTAGTCAGTAGTGCATATCTCTTCAAAGCAGATCGAGCAACTATTATGCATGTATAACGCAATACTAGAAACTCGTAATCCAAAGTCATGATATAATACATATATCAAATCAAATATGTATTGTTTCATTTCAACAAATCTTTATAGAAATAAAAAAATATTCATTTAAATCCACCATCGCAATACATAAATCAATAGTCAAGTTCATTGATCAAGCTCAAATCACGTGTTAATGGCCTATCCATTGACCTATATATTGCTCAATATCCTACCATACTCACGACACGACGCCTAGTGATAAGGCAATCAAGATTCTCCCTTTAGCAAAGTCTCCACCTACAAAACTGGTGGTTTAGTCTAGAAAGATATCCTAAATCGGTATGCATACCCACAAATCTCTCATCGGGTTCACAATTATATTGAGCATCAAACAACTATCTTCCAAAACTAGAAATCCAATCCGGAATTAAATCTTAGAAATCAAGTAAATAACTTTTCGTAGTCCATTCGCCATTTTCAACCATTTTTAAATCATTCATTAACCAGTTTGCAAAGTAGTTAATATATTACTTCACAACCCCTTGCATAACATGCTTTCTAAAGATTCATAAATATGAAGTAGTAAACACTTGATCTGGCTTTTTATACAACAATAATGCCATTTCTTAACTCGTACTATATATAATCTATATTGTTTTTGAAATATGAATTTACAAACTCAAAGAATAAAAAGTACTATTCGTCTCGAAATGCCTCTGATCAAACAACATAGTTATATGTGTTGAAAACCTCATAATCTTAACAATTAAACAAGAATCGATATCAAAACTGACTAAAATATTACAACAACTATGAAATGGCCATACTAAACTTAAACATTAACGAAACAACTCCTAGGCACTAACAAAGCTCTTAACCAAAGCGAGATATCCAAAGTTATTTGCAGCGCGAAACTTGAGTACAAAACTAAGTCACAACATAATTCTCTCCATCAAACTCCACTTCAAGTGAGCTTACAATCGAAAGACGATCTTTTGAAGCATTGGAATACCCATAACTTGGTCGACTCAAAATCAAGCCGAAAACCATCGAAATTTGGCCCTACTCTTGAGGGTTAAGAGTATGCTCCTAGATGCATATTGTGCTTTATTATTTCCATTCTCGCATTTGCATTGTTTAGTAGTTTTTGGAATTTGCTAAACTTGAAAGCCATTTTATTTAGTTCTTGCGCATTATTTTGAGAAATAAATGGAGTCTTTCCTTCGGCAAAAAAATAGTTGCAATTTATCAAATTGAATAAGACTTGATGTCACAAATCGAATAAGAATTGTTAACCGAAACTTAATTAGTAATCTCATCTAAAAAAGACTCGTATTTTCTCAAACAATGTTTGGTAATTTCGTATGAAATTTATAACCTGAAACATTATTAAATTAAAAGCCCAAAAGCTACTGGTTGCACATTGTTCATCATTTGTAGCCAACTTTTAATATATTTTTTTTCGAACAAACTATAAGTCTAGATTAAGTTTCGTTAAAATCTTATGATTTTACAACACCATAAACTATCATTTTTATATATATTCGCAGCTCAATGACTCCTTAATCGAACTTTATAGTTCAAAATTCATAAAATTCCAAATTTGTGTCCTCACCCCAAATGTTACTCCAATTAGATGAACAAAGGTGTGAGCAATTACCAAAAATTGCGATACATAGTTGAATAGGCTTGGTGAGACATCCGTGGCGCAAAATCCTCATCTCCTCTTTCCGTTTCATCCTTTTCTTTCTTCTTTCCTCCTCTTATTTTCCCTCTTATTCTCTTTTTCTCGAGTGTGCTCTCACTCACGCTCTCCTTTTCCCCTTTTATTTTCCCTCTTATTCTCTTTTTCTCGAGTGTGCTCTCACTCACGCTCTCCTTTTCCCCTTTTATTTCATTTTTTCTTTTCCTTTTTCTTTTTTTTGGGGCCCCACGCATGTCGACCAAGCAAAATAAAAATGTAACTTTTGCACACAAATCCAAGGAATCATTAAGCAATATGAGGCGTCGTAAGAAGATATGATGCTGCCAAGCTGAAGTGACATCATGTATTTAATAATCTCTCGGATAAGTTACAATCAATAAACATTTTCAAATGAGGAAAATTATCTAAAATGCCATAAACATATAGCACTTTTACCAATCCAACCTTAAACCTTTTAATGGTGCCAATTGGGTTTTAAATATTTTCATATTTTGCTAATTAAGTCTATTTAGGCTATTTTTACCAGAAATCACTAATGTAAACGCCGATTGTCCTACTTAATATGGTTGGCACTGAAGTTGATAATTTTTAATAATATTTTAAATTTTGTTTCAAATTTTTTGGATTACTTTTTGAATTTTTTTCTTTTATGCTTTCTCTATCTTTTTAAAACAAAATTAAAAAAAAAAAAAAAAAAAAAAAAAAAAACTCTAATTGGTAAGGGCTAGATGACCTCACCTCAATCTTATCGAGAGCGCAAAGGCCCTCGCCTTTGGCTTGCAAGGGTTGTGATGCCTCCTTCCCCCCCCCTCAAAAAAAAAAAAAAAAAAAAAGGCCTAGGCAAAGGGTTTGGCCTTGTGGATTGTGATGGTTGATTGATGACCTCACCAGCTGGAGTTGTAAAAAGAAAAGAAAAGAAAATGAATAAAAAGAAAAATGTAAATAAGTTAATAACAAATAGAAAAAAATTATTAAAATAATATTAAAAATTATCTACGTTAACGCCGACTATGTTACGCGGAATGATTGGCATCCGGATTTCTAGCTAAATTGGCTGGATGCACTTGATAAGCAAAACGCGAAAAAGTTTAGAACTCAATTGACATAATTAAGAAGTTTAGGATTGAATTGGTAAAAATTCAATAGATTTGGAACTTCTTGGACAACTTTCCCTTTCAAATGTCCCAATAAAACAAACTTTCTATCGCAAGTCTAGTACTTAGAATCTCATTCTTGTTGCAGCAAGCTTAATTTAATGAGTCGGTCAATTGAAAAAACCAAAAATTGGACCGACGCAAATAACATTTATTGAAGAGTTAAATGCACCACTTATGGGAGACGTACCAGTCGTGACGTCATTGCTTAAAAACCTAAGTTTTATATCAATAAATGAAATATTTAGATCTGAAAATTAGATATGCTTGACGGAAGACTATACTGCGGTGAAACTATAAATAACACTGCATATGGGAACACGGGGTTCGAATTGGTCTTTTCTCACCTAACCCATAAAATATGTCGGTAAACTATAATGTATTGCGGCTATAGTCGGATGCACCACGAGTAAAAAGACCTGCCTAGTTTCCGTAATACACGGGATGGGAAGTCAACAAATTCAATTCATGAAACTTACGCGTATAAGAAAAAGGGTAAATAGATGATAAGATGAAAGTGGTTAACTATATGAAAATCATTCAACTGGTGGAACCAATTTGACTAAGTAGATAATTGGAGACAAATTCTCATTATTATCGGGCAGCTATAAACATTCTGTGTATCTTATATATCTGTTTAAATCAAACTACGACATGGAGCTCACCTAAAATCACGCCTAAAATGACCTAGTCCAACACGAATTCTGTAAGAGCAAGCTGTTCTAGCTGCTCTTATCTTAACACGAGTAGTGTCAGACATGACTTTTTGTGAGTATCCTTCACTTCCAACATCCTATGAATCTGGAAGTAATCCCAGGCAATGAAGCCATATAAATCCTAAATAATCTAAGGAAGAAGTAAATCATGATAATGTAATTTGATGATCTGAAAACCATGACAAACACAAAAAGTAATGTGCAGGGCACACTGATCTCCCATTTTCTAAGGCTACCGTGGGTACAGCTCAGTCATAGAAGCCTCATTTTTCGAGAACTGGTTCGATTTGCTTCTTGATTCCTCGACCTCAGACACCCTCAAATTGTAATCTTGCATGGATGGCATATCAGAATCGACGTTGCTGTGTAAGTAGAATGCGGGTCTCGATGGCACTTGGAGAGTGACCGAGTGGCTGTTAAGCATGAGAAGGACCGAGGCCATTGTCGGCCTGCTAATCATATTTTCTTGGACACATAGTAGACCAACGTGGATGCACCTCGCAATTTCAATACTTGAACCAGAAGTTAAAGAGGGATCGGTAATGTTTGATAATGATCCTTCCCTCCAATTCTTCCATATCTGCAAACATTTGACAAACATTGAGCAGATTGATCTCTAGAATATTATGTGAAATGAGAAGGTATGTTCTTATACTCACATAGCTTATAAGGACTTCCGTGTCATTGCCCATGCGGAAAAGAGTGTTCCTTTGACCACTCACAATCTCCAAAACCAGCACTCCAAAACTGAACACATCTGACTTGATCGAGAAAGTTCCATGCATCGCATACTCCGGCGCCATATATCCACTGTCCATCACAATAAGTCCACCTTATTAGCTCTAAAGTTTGCTTTTCTCTTTTGATAAGCATTAGCTCTAGGAGATTGTGTCACTTACTAGGTCCCCACGATTCGGTTTGTCTTGGCCTGAGTTTGATCCAACTCAAACAGCCTCGCCATACCAAAATCTGATATCTTTGGATTCATTTCTGCGTCTAACAAAACGTTGCTAGCTTTGAGGTCCCGATGGATGATACGAAGTCGAGATTCTTCATGTAGATAAAGCATCCCTCGGGCAACGCCCATTATTATCTTGTGACGCGTATCCCAGTTGAGATTCGCACGCTTCAAGGGATCTACGCATTTTGGTGGAATCGCATTCTATAAGACGCCTATTAATCATTTTGTGAGGATATGATTTCATGAATGACAACCTAAGAAACATACCGAATATGAATTGATCAAGGCTCGAATTGGGCACAAACTCGTAAATGAGAAGCTGTTCAACTCCTTCCAGACAGAAACCTAGGAGCCTGACCAAGTTCCTATGTTGTAGCTTGGCTAGTAACATGAACTCGTTCTTGAACTCAACTTCCCCTTGGCTAGAATTCTGTGATAGTCGTTTCACCGCGATTTCTTGTCCGTTGGAGAGCTGACCCTGAAATTTCACCAAATTAGATCTTTGTGAGTATCAATTGGTACACTGAAGCCTTTCTAGGAGTATCAGATTGATATCATCTTTGACTATTTGGTTGCTTGAATTTTGAATACAAGAGTAGAGGATGTGCTTGGTTAATTATTACCATGTAGACAACACCAAAACCGCCTTGTCCAAGCATCCTGGAATCAGAGAAGTTATCCGTTGCTGCTTTGATAATGCTGAAATCAAATTGCAGTGACTCAGCCGTGCTAATTTCATGCACAACTTCCCCTAGAAAGACAAAAACGCTGTCATTCAGAGATCATTATCTTTTCATAGTTTTCATAATGAAAGTTTCACAAACTTTTAGTAAATGTAAACCCTAAACCTTTTAACCTTTATGAAGTTTTTGGCCTAATTGTCGAAAGCGATGCAGCTCTTGCTACTTTGTAGGTGCAAAAGCATAGTCATTAGTGAACTTAATTATTTTCGTAATCTTTTTTAACCTCATGAACAGTCGTTGTTCCAATGCAAAAGGATAACACTCGCCTTCAATACTTTCTCTGGCCTGCTTCTTCCTTTTCACATTGATCACAATGATCGCATGGAGCACGATGACAATGCTGATGACAAGTAGTGCAGAAATACTTGTGATGACCACAATGATCACAGTCCTCGTCGAATTGCTCTTTCCAACTGCAAGAGCAAAGGCACATTACGTTTATGATCATTGCTTGCTGCTTACTATGTGAAAGATACATCACACGATTCTCTGATAACTCCGGGGAAAGTGTTTCGGATTTCTGGATTTTGTCATCCTACCAATTTTCATTTAATATGATTCGGAATATATCACATTATTCCCTAAATTTTTAAGTTTTCGCGGATGCCTTTTTGACCTCAATTTCATTACTTTCATCAATTTCTTATGAAAATCAGGGTAAAGACGGTAAAATGGTTTACAGAAACAGAGTGGAGCAAGGAACATCCAATGCAAGTTCGCAAAATTTTTGCAGGGTTATTAGAAGCTCCCAATGTGCACATATAGGACCAATATATACATGCGGATCACGGCTATGGATCATAACCCTAGCTCGATTTAGATCTCTATCTCTCCCTTAGATGACATGACTGTGGTAGTTGACTAGTATCAATGAACTGACTGTGATAGTTGACTAGTATCCATGTAGATGCATCAATGACTAAACATATATTCTTCTGCCAAAAATATGGATCAACCCGTACCTTCTGACAAAAAGCATTTAAAAATTACATGATCTACTGAGCATATATTAATAAAAAGAATCTTGTGGTTTAACAGAGCATGTAGATTAAGCTTATATGAAGAATTTGATTGGGTGAATCTCACGCGAAACCTGCATATTTTTATAGAAAAGAAAAAGACTGAAACGCCGTGTACGTAACTCCCGAACAAGAGCCAACTTACCTGGTGGTGGAGGCATTGCATCTCCCCCCTGCGATGGTGGTGGCGGAGGCAGCGGAGGTGGCTCGCTTACTGGGTCGAAGAACCGATGATTGGTCTCGTACAGGATCAGGCAACTTGGCACCATGAACCGTCCTCCTTTGTGTCTGACACAGCAGCCCCTGATCTCCTCGACGCCTACAACCAAGCAGTCGCTGCATTGCTGCTCCGTCAAGTCTGGTGTGCACTGCACCAACGCATAGATCATGTCTGGCCCCACTGATTCGTTCCCTGATGCGTACTTTCTCAATGAGCCACCACGCGCCGCCTCAGCCAACAGACCGTTCAGGAGCTTCCTCATTGCTGCGTCGTATGTGTCTGGGCTGGAGACGTTGTCAGTGGTGCTTGCCAGGTAGGAGGGTCGTGTCACGACTACACCAAAGAACGAGGCGTCCGAGTACCGAATGATGCAGTTCCCGGTGTAGAGGAGTGCCTCCTTTTGTAGGGGGCAGAGGCGGCGCATGTCGGAGGCCAAGTCATCGAGGCAGGCGCGGCAGCTCAAGGCGGTTAAGTCACCGCGGCAGAGGCCAAAGACAGAGAGGGTTTGGGAGGCGCCGGAGATGGCAGCAGAGGCATTGAAGAAGCCGTAGGAGAGGGACGAGGAGTTGGAGATGGAGGAGACGAGGGTGGTGAGGGTGGTTTGGTAGGTGCTGTTGGCAGTGAAGTTGCCGGTCGAACCACAGTAGGTCGCCGGGAATTGGGCGTTTATGGTGGAAGCAAACATGAGAAGAAGCAAGAGGAGGAGATTTGGAGGATCCATTTTTTTCTCTTTGGGTGTCTCGGGTGTCTCTTTGAGAGACCCGACATAAACGAAGGGTTTAATCTTAGGAAATTAAATATGTTGAAACATCTAATGAAAATTTATCACGTCATCAATAACTCAGCCGAAAAAAAATATACACACACCCCACAATCAAAGAGAGACCCGAGACACCCAAAAAAAAACAGAGAGAGAGAGAAGAAAAATGGATCGTCCAAGTCTCCTCTCCTCGCTTCTCTCTCACCTTTACCAAACTGTTGCAGAGTGGGTGCAGAGTTGTCGTGTTTCTCATGGAGCAACGTTCGAGTCTCGAATAACTATTGACTCCTTTTACTGCGAGTATAAAAAGACGACCGGCGATTTCCAAGCAATGAGAAATGGAGTCTCGACGAAGCATCGACTCTAATGGAAAAGCAAAGTCTCCGTTGTACGGAGTCTCGGTCTTCCGCAATTATAGTAAAAAAGCGTTGACGCCTTCTGCCGAGTCCGTCTATTGCCCCGCAATTGCCGAGCAATGTGGAATCTTTACTAGTGAAACCATGACTAACAATATGATGAAACAGATGATTAACTATATGTCTAAGGAAATTTGTTCATCTGTGATTTTAGTTTCAAGTTTCGTTTAGAGCACTCCAAGAATAAAATGCCGAATGCATCAATTGACGTGGACAATATATCCTAAAGATCGCACGGGGAAGTGAATCACTCGAAATGTGCGAATGTTGATCCAAGCTTATCCAAACTTCACTTGCTCTGCTATACCCGAAAAAAATAGTTGAAAAATAATGTTGACACGACATTTTTTATATTACTTTGTTCAGTCACGGGAAACTTCCATTTAAATCTCCTTTCCTTAATTTAAAATTAGAAGCCTAGTGTGTAGTGCTAATGGGAATGGGAGAATTTGATATGGTACACCAAGGACGACCAAAAAGTCTCTTGAGCAAACCGATTTATTGCTAATGAAGAGATGAACTGTACTTTGATCTCCTAAGCGGAAGATTGACTCCAGATTTTGATTCCGGATTGACTATTAACCACTAATGATAAAAGTTTAGGGTTAAGGTACCACTATATATGTAATCTTTAACGGAGGTCATAGATCCTGTGAAATTATTTTTCAAGTTTGAGCTGTGTACACTAGTCTCACTTTTTAATTCGAATCAAATCTGGACTCTAGGGGCGGCAGAAGGTGGTTTCCCCCAGAAGGTGGTTTTCCAATATGTAGGAGAAGGTTATCTTCGATCAATTTAACTTTTTGTACTTTCTTTATATTGTGTACGTGTGTGTGTTTACACATGGGCCTTAAAAAGTTAGAGATAAAAGAAAGGGTAAACTATATCTGTTTATCGGTGGAGAGGATTGCCTCCTTCTGGAGGGGACAGAGGCTGCGCATGTCGGAGGCCAAGGACGCAGGCGCGACAGGTCACAGCGGTCAAGTCACCGCGGCAGAGGCCAAAAACATAGGGCGTCAGAGACGGCAGCAGAGACATTGAAGAAGCCGTAGGAGAGGGACGAGGAGCTGGTGGTGGAGATGGAGGAGAGGACGCTGGTGGGGGCCCCTTGGTAGGTGCTGTTGGCGGTAAGTTGCCAGTCGAACCACAGTAGATCGCTGGGAATTGGGCGTTTATGGTGGAAGTAAATAGGAGAAGAAGCAAGAGAATGAGAGTTGGAGGATCCAATTTTTTTTTTTTTTTTTTTTGGTGTTTCGGATCTCTCTTTGATGTAAGATTACTCAATAGGCTCGAGCCCTAGATAATATAAATACCATGATGGATAGGGTGCAAAATAAAACGTGTTGATTAATTTTATATAGGGGCGGCTACCATGTCTGGCATGCGAGACCTTATACATTTTTAGTTTCAATGCATATTATTTTACAAGATATTTAAAAAATATTTAATATTTTTCTATTTGGATCAACATTTTAGTTAAATGTTTAAAAGTTGTAAAGACCTTGAGTTTTAAATTTACATTGATGTAAGAATTCGTTCGAGATTACAAAAAGTTACCTCTTGCAAAACCTGAAAGAATCAAAGGCTAGAGCCACCGCTCACGTCACTAATTTTGGCCTAAAAGATCCATTACTGGGTTGGGTGGATTTGAAAAGGGTAGCCATAATACCATTCTAAAGAGCATTTAATGACCTAAAGAATTTGAATTTAGTTAATATGAAACCACACCAAATAAACGAAGAATTTAATCTTAAGAAAGTATCTGACTAAAAAAACTTAAGAAAGTAAATTTGTTGAAATATCTAATGAAAATTTACCAAGTCATCAATGCCTCAGCGAAAATAAAAAACAAAAATGACATCAACACGGATTGCCAAAGTTTTGCAACACGACAGCGCTGTCGTGTTTCTCAATGGGCAAAATTTGAGTCTCGGAAAAGCAATTACTCCTTTTTTTTCGGAAAAGCAATGACTCCTTTTTTCTGAATTCGTCTTTTGCAAGTATAAAAAGAAAAGCAAAGGAAACCGGCGATTTCAAGCAACGTGGGATTCGAGTCTCAAAGAAGCATTGACTCCTTTCACTCAGTAGAAAAGCGAAGAGAATGACGATTTCCAACCAAAGTGGAATCTTTGCTAAAGGTGATGTTTTGCTCAATAGATGATGGCAAGGAAATATACTCATCTTCTTGTGATTTTAGTTTCTTGTGTTATTGAGAGCACTTCAAAGGTAAAATCTTGACCGTATCAATTTGATGTGGGAGAACACGTCCTTAAGATCAAGCTTATCTGGGCTTCACCTAACCTGCTATATAAAAAAAGTTGAAAAATAATGTTGACACAGCATTTTTTATCACTTCATTCGGTTAGAGACAACTTTCACTTAAATTTCTTGTTCCGTACTTTTGTAAATGAGTCTTATAGAAGAACAATAATTTCCAAATGTGCTTAATTACAGTAGATCTATGTACGATTTAGCCTCAAATAGTAAGAAAACCTTAGAAGAATCAATAGCTATTATGGATTGCTTGTAGGGATTCCTCTCTTTTAGCACATGATTGCCGTAGAGCTTATTCTCAAAATACATTGATTTTTGCTTTTTGTTAATGAAAAATCTCATCTGAAGGCCAAGCATTCTCATTGCGAGACCATACATGAAGAAAGATTTCCGTCACACCACCATTCACCGGGGGTATAATTCGGTAATCGACATGCCATTGGTTGATAAAGGCATAGTCCTCCTGGTGGATTGCTCCAATTCAAGCTCTTCCATTGGGACTCTCTGTCCCCGTAAACTACTTTGGATGAAGAAGGCTGGATGTTGAGGCAAAGGTAGGTTAATGGAATTGCTACTGAGCATGAGAACTACGGTTGCCATAGTGGGTCTAATAGCCGGATCTTCTTGAATGCATAGTAAGCACATGTGTAGGCATCGAAGTACTTCGTCTCTTGAATATGAATCCTCTATAGTCGGGTCCAACACTTTCAAGGGCCTGCTGTCTCTCCACTGATTCCACACCTGCAAGAATAAGTTTGTAAAATCTTCACAGAATCGTGGCATTAATTCGATGACTCATCATGGAAAACATTTGAAACTTGAGAAAAAAACCATATATGACCACGGAACAAGAAAATAGTCACAAGTGTTTCTGCAGGCCAAAAGACTAAGTTTTACAGGAATTTCAATTTCACTTGGCGAAAGTTACAAAAAATTGCAATGTAAATATTTGTTGCAGTAGCATGGTGAAACTTACATAAGTAGCAAGATATTCACCCCCGTCCAATTGGGGATAGAAGTTATTCTTCTTGCCGCAAATGATCTCTAGAAGTAGTATGCCGAAACTATAAACATCGGATTTCACTGAGAACTCTCCATGCATTGCATATTCCGGAGACATGTAACCACTGCCAAATTGAATATTAGCTATAAGCATATTGTATATTTAGATGCAGATCGCTCAGCATCCTTAAATATATAAAATGAGAAAATCCAGCATCCATTTACAAAGTCAACCATTCACAAACTAAGACTTACAAAGTTCCCACAATTTTATTTGTGCTAGCTTGATTTTGATTGACTCCAAAAATCCTTGCCATGCCAAAATCCGAAATCTTTGGGTTCATTTCATTGTCCAACAAGATATTGCTACATTTTAGGTCACGATGGATGATCGGAAGTCGAGAATCTTCATGTAGATAAAGCATTCCTCGAGCGATTCCGGATATTATTTTATAACGTATGGGCCAATCCAATTGTCTCCTTTTTTCGAGATCTGCATGATTGCTCCCAAAATTCATTATTGTGCTAGCATGTGAACCTATTCAAAAACTCAAGGCGAAGTCCATAACACAATAGCAAAATATATTCATTCTCATTCATCAAATTTAGCTTAAAGAAAAAACCTATAATCAGCTGAAAGAGCAAAACACTCTTAGTTATAAAGTTTCCATGACTAGTGAGATCTCGACAACATTTGATTTCGAGCAAATTATAAATTATGCATATAAGAAGGTTAAATTGTAACATACCAAATAAGAAGTAATCAAGGCTTTTATTTGACACAAACTCGTAGGCCAATAGCTTTTCAGCTCCTTCCAAGCAAAATCCAAGCAATCATACAAGATTTCTGTGTTGAAGCTTGGCAACTAATAAAACTTCATTCTTGAATTCTTCATCACCCTGTCTTGAGCTTTGAGATAGCCTCTTCACCGCGATTTCTTGTCCATTAGGAAGTCTACCCTAAAGTTTTGTATAAATCATTTCATTCCTTATCACCACTTCTTAAAACTAACATAAAAATTTACATGTTTCTTTTTCTTCGAAATTGTCATGTTTAATTCATAGGCAAAGCATTCTTGACCGTTTCCAATCAATATGTAATAGGTACCTGGAAAACTTCACCAAATCCACCTTCACCCAATTTCTTTTCAGGAGCGAAATCATTTGTCGCAGATTGCATTGTAGCCAAATCAAATTGCAAGGACTCCATGGTGGTAAGTTCATTTGCACCTACATCACCAAACAAGTCAATGTGAATATCAAATTACATCGACGGTGGTTCCTAGTGGGGTTTATTGGGTTGTCGTGCTTTGGAACATATCACATCGAAGAGCACCAAACTAGACTGGCATGGTTGTGTCCCCCAACTCCAAAGCAATCTTTACTCTCTTGATTGGTAATGATGGGAAAAAAAGAAAAAGAAACAAAATCATCAATACTATAGAAGACAAAGTAATTAAATAAATCTCTCATCATGATCACTTCTTCATGTTGAGGGTAGTGTATGACTGATTGGATAATTTTTCCAAAGTTGTGCATTGGGGATTTCTATGATGGGTTGATTCTTGATCTAAACCTGCCTATTCCACCAACTCATTTTTATGTTTTGGTTCGAGATTATATCTATTAAAAATACAGAAAAGATGCATTATTTTACTACAAAACCGTCCTTAGTCAAGTGGTTGCGTGGTTCTTTGTCTATATTTAAGTCATGGTTTTAATCTTGGCGAGCACAATTTTTTTTTCTCCGTTGAAAGAGGCTTCAAAGCCAATTTAGTATGGATTCAACTTAGGATCCAGCCTGATTGGGGTACTGGCTCAGAACCAAATCAATCAGCCCCATTCCAGAGTCGAAATGGATCCAATGATCACTCCAAGTTGTATAGCAGCAGTACTAAATTGGCAAATTAGCAAAATTAAAAAAATTTAGCTACTAAATTGATTATCATATAATAAGTTTAGAACTTTTTGGATAATTATTCCATAAAACTAATGTAATTTGCAAGTTTTTCTTGTTTTAATATAACTGATGTAAAATCATGATAAACATTATTTTTCGGTTCGATTATAGGGGCACAACTTTTTTGAAGTACATATAAGAAAACGGTGTATTGCTAACAGAAGTTGACACTGGATTTTAGTCAAATGTTTCTGATATCAAATGTACTTTAGCTTTTAATATCAAGTTTAAAAGGGAAATTATTGTTATTTAATCATTGATAAATACAAAGGGGTGTCTAACGACAATACGTACCAGTGCGCATACAATGTTTTAAAAGCTTGTAATAAGGATTAGCTCCACCAGTTTGATATGGTACGGCTTGCCCGACCATCTTAAATAATGAAAAGGGGTGTTGGTGCAGTATCTATAAAATGTTCAACGAACATGTCATCGTTCTAGTAGATTAAACTAACTTTATGGAGTTGTCTTATCTAGTTTTATGGTATTTCAGCTTTTTAGACTATGTATTACCCAAATTCACAGATTGCACTCTTTCACGGCCAATTTTCAGCACAACATTGCTACACTGTAGCTGCAATTACGTCAAACGGACTGTTAATACGTATAATTCCTTATGGAAAATAAAGAAGTTTCATAATATGCTAAATTTATATAATATAGATAGTTTACGAGAAAATAATGGCAAATTGTCAATTTACCGGGGATTGCTTTGATGACTTCATGCGTCTTCTTTCCTTTTCTTCGAAGCCAACAACTAGTGAGAAAGAGAAGTACCATAACACCTCCAATAGGAACAGCAATGGCAATAGTTATCACGGTAGATTTGTTGCTTTTTCCTACTTTGTAGCTTATTCCTGCGAACGTACCATTATGTGAATGAGACAAGTGCCAAACTAATGTTACAGCTTTTTAGATGAAAGCATGACCAATATCTAAACATTCTAAATTTCTGCTTCACTAGGTCGGATTTTCACCTTAAGACTGAAGCGTGAATCGATTATCCTTTAGTTTTAGCATTTTTTTTTCAATTTTTTTTTTCATTTTATTTTTGGTTATCCCATCTATCTTATGTCCATGAAACACTTAAAAGTTCAGAATATGAATTTTTTAAAGTATTTTGCCAGACCAAAATATGAGATATAAAAGATGCGGAGGAATTTTTTATCCAACTTTTATGAGATAAGAGATTTTACTGAAACCCTCTTACTAAAAGATGTGGATTTGTTATTGATTGTTGATCATTTAATACATGGATCCCATTTATTTTAACACCTAAATAGGAGAATTTCCATTAAATTTCTCAGAATGTCTACCATTGCTAAGCAATCTTATACTGATTAGCTTCATTCTCGGACGATCAAATACAGTTAAGCCAAGTTTTAGCCTCTTTTTTTCCTTTGACGACAGATGCTATGAAGTTACAGCCATAATCGAAGATTTCATGTGGATTCGTGTCACCAATGTTTCAATTATGGCCTTGCAATTTTCTTTCCCTCTTCTTTTTGACTGAATGATGAGAAGTGACGAACATCTGCTATTGCTTCATTACATTCCCCCCAGACTCACAATCTCATATGACAACTTGAGAGCTATGAATGCCATAAGTTGTGATTCACTGAACTGACTGCGAGAGTCGACTGCCATCCATGTAGATGCATTAACGATTTTTCTTATTTTGATCTGAGTAGATGCATCAACGATTAAACATATCTCATTTTGCCGAAAATATGGACCAACCAACACCTTCTTTTTTGCCAAAAACATTTCTTCAATAACAATTACATGTCTGACAAAAAAATTAATAAAAATTACATGATTTTGACCAAAAAATAAAAACAAAAATTACACGATCTACTGAGCATATATCAATAAAAAAAATCTTATGGTTTGTAAAGCATGTAGATTAAGCTCATATGAAGAATTAAAAATGTGAATCTCACACAGAACCTGCATAATTTATAGAAGAAAAAAGGCAGAAGGGCCTTGGCAGAAACGCCTTGTACCAAACTCCTGAACAAGAGACAACATACCTGGTGGTGGAGGCCGCACATCTCCCTCCTGCGATGGAAGCGACGGTGGCCGCGGTGGTGCAAGTGGCTCACTGACTGAGTCCATGAACCGATTATTGGTCTCATACAGGATCCGACAACTTGGCAGCATGAACCGTCCTCCTGTGTACCTGACACAGCAGTCCCTGATGGCCTGGACGCCTACATCCAAGCAGTCGCTGCATTGCTGCTCCGTCAAGTCTGATGTGCACTGCACTGACGCGTAGATGATGTCAGGCCCCACTGATTCGTTCCCCGATGCGTACTTTCTCAGCAAGCCGCCACCCGCTGCCTCGGCCCGCAGACCGTTCAGGAGCTTCCTCATTGCTGCGTCGTATTTGTCTGGGCTCGAGACGTTGTCAGCGGTTCTTGCCAGGTAGAAGGGTTGTGTCACGACTACACCAAAGAACGAGGCGTCCGAGTACCGAATGATGCAGTTCCCGGTGTAGAGGAGTGCCTCCTTTTGTAGGGGGCAGGGACAGCTTCCGAGGGTTGAGTCACCGCGGCAGAGGCCATAGACATAGAGGGTTTTTGAGGAGCCGGAGATGGGAGCGGAGTTATTGAAAAAGCCGTAGGAGAGAAACAGGTCGCCGGTGGTGGAGATGGAGGAGAGGAGGGTGGTGAGGGTGGTTTGGTAGGTGCTGTTGGCAGTGAAGTTGCCGGTCGAACCACAGTAGGTCGCCGGGAATTGGGCGTTTATCGTGGAAGCAAACATGAGAAGAAGCAAGAGGAGGAGATTTGCAAGATCCATTTTTTTCTCTTTGGGTGTCTCGGGTCTCTTTGATAGACCCGACATGACCGAAGGGTTTAATCTTAAGAAATTAAATATTTGAAATATCTAATGAAAATTTATCACGTCAACAATACCTCAGCAAAAAAAAAAAAAAAAGTTACATACACGCACACCACATCAAAGAGAGACCTGAGACACCCAAAAAAAAATAAATAAATAAACAGAGAAGAAAAATGGATCCTCCAATTCTCCTCCCCTTGCTTCTTTCGTTTCCCAAACCGTTCCAGAGTGGTTTCAGAGTTGTCGTGTTTCTCATGGGGCAACGTGCGAGTCTCGGCGAAGCATCGACTCTGATGGAAAAGCAAAGTCTCCGTTCTACGGAGTCACAGAGTCTCGGTCTTCTGCAATTATAATAAATGAGCATTGACGCCTTCTGCCGAGTCCGTCTATTGCCCGGCAATTGCCAAGCAATGTGGGATCTTTACTAGTGAAACCATGACTAACAATATGATGTTTTTTAACAGATGATTAACTAGATGTCAAAGGAAATTTGCTCATCTCCTTGTGATAAACTGAGCACTCCAAGAATAAAATGCCGAATGCATCAATTGACGTAGACATTATATCCTAAAGATTGCATGGGGAAGTGAACCACTTGAAATGTGCGAATGTTGATCCGAGCTGATTCAAACTTCACTTGCTTTGCTATACCCAAAAAAATAGTTGAAAAATAATGTTGACACAACATTTTTTATATTACTTTGTTCGGTCACAGTGAAACTTCCATTTTAAATCTCCTATTCAATAATTTAAAATCAGAAGCCTTGTGTGTAGTGCTAATGGGAATGGGAAAATCGGATATGTTACACCGAGGATGACCAAAAAGTCTATTGAGCAATGACCCAACCGTTGATAGCTGTGTTGGTTGAGAGTCTCTCCCTCATCGCCGAGGTCGAGAGTTCGAAAGCCGCAGTTGCTAGCATTGTAAGTGGGGGGCCATGGTGTTGGGGTCCTGTGCTAGTCTCCCCCGAGGTATAGGGGCCTGGCCCTTCAGTGTCGTCCGGGCACGAGGGGCCCGTGGTGAAATCCTCGGTTATCAAAAAAAAAAAAAAAACTATATTTTGATCTCCTAAGCAGAAGATTGACTCTAGATTTGATTCCAGATTGACTATTAACCACTAATGATAAAAGATTAGGGTTAAGGTACCGCTATATATGTAATCTTTAAGATGCGGATTTGTTTTGCTTCTAAGACGATTTTTACATATACTTAATGGAGGTCATAGATCCTGTGAAATTGTTTTTCAAGTTTGAGCTGTGTACACTAGTCTCACTTTTTAATTCGAATCAAATCTGGATTCTAGGGGCGGCAGAAGGTGGTTTCCCCCATAAGGTGGTTTTCCAATCTGTGGGAGAAGGTTATCTTCGATCAATTTAACTTTTTGTACTTTCTTTATATTGCCAAAAACATAGAGGGTTTGGCAATATATGATTAAATCATCAAAAAGATTATGATTAAATTGGTAAATTGCAAAAATGTTTGTGACTAAATTGATAAATCGTCAAAATATTTAGGAGTAAATTGATAAATTATTGAAAGGTTTACGATTAAATTAGTAAAATTGAAATGTATTGGAATGAATTGGCCGTTGTACAATAGATTCACGATTTTTTTGAACAATTTTTTCACTTGAAAGGTTTAACGGTTCTAGAGAACCTTTTTCCCACTTATTACCTAACGACAATCGAAAAATGTTTTTACATATTAACATTAGCCTTTTCTTTTTGCAACTTCCCCCTCTCGCTCGATAATCGTCATTATGTTGAAAAGCTTTGCTTTTGAACGAATCAGAATGGTGTTCCTGAAGCGAGGCATGGGTTTTGGTTAACGTCAACATCCAATGTCAACATCTAATTTGTGTTCAAGGCTTATACAATCCGGACCGCTTAAAATATGTTTGTTATATACTCGATTTATCACGACGACATTTTAAATGTTATATAACTTAGAATGCACACGTCATAGAGCTCAGATTTCGAACACTTGCCCATAAAATTATGCGAAATATTCAATCATGCACAACAATCTGTTCCATAAAATCCCGACTTTTTCGCTCCTCTCGAAATTTTTTATGATGTTTTTTTGCATGAATCATCATGCCCACTTACCTATCATTGATGTTGACTTATGTGATAACAGGATTATCTTTGTCTCAAAGACTGGGCCACTACGATTCCATATTGACTTTAAGCAATTGCTACGAAGGTTGCAGAATATATTGCACATTATCTTATAACCGATGGTTGAGATTGGAGTAGACACGGACAATAACGAAAGTGGAAACAATAAATATTGACTCCTTTTACTGCGAGTATAAAAAGAAGACCGGGGATTTCCAAGCAATGAGCAACTGGAGTCTCGACGAAGCGTCGACTCTAATAGAAAAGCGTTGACGCCTTCTGCCGAGTCCGTCTATTGCCCCGCAATTGCCGAGCAATGTGGAATCTTTACTAGTGAAACCATGACTAACAATATGATGTTTTTAAACAGATGATTAACTAGATGTCAAAGGAAATTTGTTCATCTCCTTGTGATTTTAGTTTCGAATAGCACTCCAAGAATAAAATGCCTAATACATCAATTGACGTGGACAATGTATCTTAAAGATTGCACTGGGAAATGAATCACTTGAAATGTGTGAATGTTGATCCGAGGTGATCCAAACTTCACTTGCTCTGCTATACCCAAAAAAATAGTTGAAAAATAATGTTGACACGACATTTTTTTATATTACTTTGTTCGGTCACGGGAAACCTCCATTTAAATCTCCTATTCCATAATTTAAAATTAGAAGCCCAGTGTGTAATGTTAATGGGAATGGGAGAATCTGATATGGTACACCAAGGACGACCAAAAAATCTCTTGACCATTGGCTCAACATAAAATATTTTGGAAATGAGAAAGAAAGAACTTGCAAATTGATTTATTGCTAATGAAGAGATGAACTGTACTTTGATCTCCTAAGCGGAAGATCGACTCTAGATTTCGATTCCGGATTGACTATTAAACACTAATGATAAAA
This sequence comes from Eucalyptus marginata, assembly GCA_014182565.1. Lineage (NCBI taxonomy): Eukaryota > Viridiplantae > Streptophyta > Magnoliopsida > Myrtales > Myrtaceae > Eucalyptus > Eucalyptus marginata. The sequence continues at coordinate 46,422,889 of CM024589.1, read as the reverse complement.
GTTTAGGGTTGTACCGCTATATATGTAATCTTTAAGATGCGTATTTGTTTTGCTTCTAAGACGATTTTTACATATATTTAATGGAGGTCATAGATCCTGTGAAATTGTTTTTCAAGTTTGAGCTGTGTACACTAGTCTCACTTTTTAATTCGAATCAAATCTGGATTCTAGGAACGGCAGAAGGTGGTTTTCCAATCTGTGGGAGAAGGTTATCTTCGATCAATTTAACTTTTTGTACTTTCTTTATATTGCCAAAAACATAGAGGGTTTGGGAGGCGTCAGAGACGGCATCCGAGGCATTGAAGAAGCCGTAGGAGAGGGACGAGGAGTTGGTGGTGGAGATGGAGGAGAGGAGGCTGGTGAGGGCGCCTTGGTAGGTGCTCTTCGCGGTGAAGTTGCCAGTCGAACCACACGAGGTCGCTGGGAATTGGGTGTTTATGGTGGAAGTAAATAGGAGAAGAAGCGTTGGCTCCAGGCTGCTCCCCTAACGCAAGGGGAGAAGTTCGAATCCCAACGTTGTCGTTAGGGATTCTTAAGCGTGACGTCGTGGTGGTGAGTTCTGCGCTAGTGTCATTCCGGTTTACCTCGCCGACTGTATGGAGGTTCCCGGGTCTCCAAAAAAAATAATAATAATAATAATAGGAGAAGAAGCAAGAGATGGAGATTTGGAGGATCCATTTTATTTTATTTTTTGGTGTTTCAGATCTCTTTTGATGTAAGGATTACTCAATAGGCTCGAGCCCTAGATAATATAAATACCATGATGGATAGGGTGCAAAACAAAACGTGTTGATTAATTTTATATAGGGACGGCCACCATGCCTGGCACGCAGGTCGTTATACATTTTTAGTTTGAGTGCATATTATTTTACAAGATATTAAAAAAATCTTTTATACTTTTCTATTTGGATCGACATTTTAGTTAAATGTTTAAAAGTTGTAAAGACCTTAAGTTTTAAATTTATGTAAGAATTCGTTTGAGATCACAAAAAGTTACATCTTGCAAAACCTAAAAGAATCGAAGGCTAGAGCCATCGCTCACGTCAAGTGTCTAGGCTGTTCTTCTCCAAGAAAGAACATAAAGAACTCTGAAAATTGAAATTAGGAGAGAGAATTTTTAAGCAGGAGTCTAAGCATTCATTGTCGCGTCCTTTTCTGACAGCCAGCGTAAGGAATGAGAAAAAAAAAAACTCACCTTTTAAATTTTTCCATTTTGTGGCCGGTCCAGATCAGAAGCCACGTGTCGACCTTTCAATGTAGCCACTTCACCTCATGAGCGCCACGTAGGATGATGACCTGGTGGTTAGTAAACACTGAATATTTTCTCCTCCTGCGGACCCTGACCTTCGCCCAGCCAACAGACCCGCAGGAGCTAGGGGTGAGCGGTTCCAGGTTCCGGTTCGGTTCTGTCTGGAACCTGGAACCTACCCTCGAGTACGGGTTCCTCAAAATGAGGAACCCGGAACCCACTGTCGAAGAAGAGAACCTGGAACCTACCCCTGTCACAGGTTCCGGGTCGGTTCCGGTTCCAACGGGTTCTTTTTTTTTTTTTTTTTTTTTTAAATTTTCAGATTTGAACTATAACGTACGCGCACGTTACCAAAAAAAAAAAAAAACTATAACGTACGTGCATGTTACCGATAACGGGTGTTAGGTAAAACTAGCATAACTTAATCTCCAAACGAGAAATATGTGATTTATAAAGAAAGGCAATCTTCGGCGTCTTACTCGCCCCCTTAATTGACCTAGAATATGATAGAGGCGACTTGGCAGAGTGTGTGCAAGGCGTAAGCATCACCTCGTAAGAGGGTTATTCACTCATGTATACTAAACCATTAGTCCTTGGGATTCACTTGTGACATGCCAATAGAAAGTGAACTGATGAGGATATTAGAAGAAACAAACAACATTTGGGAGTATATTGATAAAAAAAAAAAAAAAAAAAAAAAGTGAGATGATTCTTATTCTATCTTAATTGTGATGTATAAGTTCACCACATCATTTTTTCGTACCATACATTTACGGGAGAGGTTCACTCCCATGGATAACAATCAGTGAAGTCTCAAGTGTTTTGATCAAGCCTACAAGGACCACTGGGCGTGATCTTCCAAACACAAATGTCACAATTTTTTCGTCCCTCTTTTGCACATATATATCAAATTTGTAAATATGATGACTATTCGGCCATTGAAAGCTACAAAAAAACAGTGTTATCCCCAGAAATGGGTCTAAATGAGAATCCTAACCGGTTACGAAACCGGTTCCGCGACCGGTTCCGGTTCCGCGACCGGTTCCGGTTCGGTTCGGTTCCGGTTCAGCGACCGGTTCCGGTTCCGGTTCCGGTTCCAAGTGGAACTATAACCGGAACCGGATCGCCGGTTCCCGGAAAAATGGAACCGGGAACCGAAACCGGTCCTTTAAGAACCGAGAACCGAATCGGAACCTCCGGTTCTCGGTTCTACCCGGGAACCGTGCTCACCCCTAGCAGGAGCCGAAGCCTAGCTCTCTGCGTGGAAAGGATTGGACTCATGCCCATGAATAGATAATAAAAAATAAAAATGGGCAAAGCCCATTTATTTGGTTCTGGGCGAGCCCAGAACCTTTCTTTCTTTGGTTCATGGGCGTAAGCCCAGAACCTTTATTTTGTTCTTGGTTCTGGGTTTACGCCCAGAACCTTTTTTTTTTAATTTTTAATGGGCGTGAGCCCAATTTAATGGCCCGACCCAGCTGGAGGTCTTCAACCTCCAGCCAGGTCACGAAGCCTACAAACCGGGTCATACGACCCGGTTTCAACCTGAACACAAAAAAAAGAATAATCATATTATCGTTGATTTTTGATGAAATTTATTCAAGGGTCTTGTTTCTAACATCATTATAAATTGATTAAAGTGAATTAAATGAAAAAAAAACAAGAAAATCTTCATATTCAAGCTTCAAGGTTTCGGATCTAAGCCTCCCATGGTCGAATTTTGGATTTCTCATGTTTAAGCCCAAAAAACTTATCTTAATGCAACAAAAAGATACTAAAGCATATATATAAGAATATCCATGCAACGATTTACAACAAACACCAATCAATTGCAAGTAATTTGAAAAATTCTAGAACTTTTTCGAGGTATAAACCCTAGAATTTCAAATTTTAAAATTCTAACTCAATTCTCCATGAAATTATACAAATTATATATGGTTGAAAAGATCTCGACATGTGGAACAAAAGCCCTAAGGTTTCAAGATCAATCGAGTAAAAATCCACACGAAAAAATAACGACTATAATCGACTCAAAGAGGAAATTTTCGAATTTGTTCATAAAAAAAAAAAAAAATTGATTTCTACAATCATATATGACGTGCTCTGATACCAAATGTAAAAAAATTATTTACATAAATAACTACTTAATCAAGAACAATCGGATCCATATATGACTGTAAAATACCGGAATCGATAAGCACAGCGGAATTAAAATGTACATGTTTGAGCATTGCTTTACTTGAAGAAAAATAAATCACTCTGATACCAGAGATCTATTGGAATACCAGATCTTCCTCTCTATGACTTATTTTAGTATAGCAACTTTCAATGGGATTAAGTAACTGATAAGTGTAACTTACCATTTTAAAGGCTAGAGAGAGGACCTAGCAAACCCTAATCAATAGCGTGTTAATTAGGCCCATTCTATTATGGACTTCAATTAAACACAATTGCCTATACTTTACGGCTCAACTAGGCCCGTTATTAATAGATGCCAAAACCCAGTTCAATAAATTCACTTTAAGGGTTTAACAAATATTGAAATATCTATTAACCCGATTATTTAAAATATAAAATCAATTAATTAATGTAAGCCTATATTATAAGAAATTTCCAACAATGTTCGCATAGCACTGGATGTCATATGCAATGTTACCCAAATAAGAATAATGCAGAAGAGAGATATTGGTTGTGTTATAATCAAAAGCGCATAAGCCTTATTTATGAGTCTAATTACATAATTATCTAAGGTAATATATTAATCAAGAATGTACATAATCAAATAAAGATATGGAGAATCTCCAAGCTTTATGTAACATTATGGGAGATATGGAACATCAACGGAAATATCCTAAAGCTCTATCATCCCCTCAAACTCAAATGACATAAAAGAAATCAACTTGAGTTTAGATAAAATATCCAACCAAAAAACAAAACAAAACAAAACACTCAGATGGAAAGCTGAAGCGGTTTGGTGTGCTGAAGAGAGAACCGATCGATCTTGATGTGACTGCTTACTTGGCTACTATGTGTTGTCGTGATTGCTATGCAAACTACGTAGCAAGAGGCTATCATTTGGACAAGATGCTGCTATAGAGGAGGCTGTTGTAACTATACAGCAGGAGGCTGTTGTCGCACAAGAGACCACTATCGCAATAGGAGGCTGCGTGGTTACTATGCAGGCTACACAGCTGGAGGCCATCATGGTGCTGAAAGTTGTCATGGCTGCTTTGTAACAAGTTGATGTTGTTACGAACTTGACAAACAATGTCGATGATCGATATTAAAAGAGGGATATCAACAATACTAGAAAAAAAAAAATGACATGACATGCAATCTGAGTAGTATCGAGATCGGCATGTGACATGATATCACACGACACGCTAACACATCATCTATCAAAAAACATAGAATTTTAACACGTAGGAACACGTGGTATATATATAATAAATTATCATTTTAATGATTATTTCAATCAAATTAATTTGATTTAAATTCATAAGTAAATAAAAAAAAAGTCTAGAATGAATATACACTAAAAATATTAATCATCATTTTTTTAAGAATATTCATTATTTCAATTTGACAAATTCAACTCCATTCTAATAATTCATAAAACTTGGAGAGAGAAAAAAAAAAGTAATTCACATTTTAAACTTGCGTGTTAGACAAGCGGAAGAGGAGGAAAAAAACTTGAGACATGAATTATGTATAACGGAAAGTGAGAGTTTGAAGAGAAGATAAGAGAATATTAAGTTTTTCTTCTTTCCCCATTTATTATTTTTATTATTGTTTTATATTTTTCACATATATGCATTTTCACCCCTTATTTATTGAAAATTTTTAAAATTAACCTCGCGTGTCGAAATTCCGACTCAAGTATCAGAGAATGTCAGGAAAGTTGACCAAATATCGGATTATCTAACATGTGTCAGCCAAATGTCGAAGTGTCCGACATGATATGAAGGCTCCCGAAGAGTGTCGGTGCTTCCTAGCATATAGTATATGCTCTAGCGTGTGCACTTGAGTGTGTAGCCGATGCACTCAAAGTTTATTGGGGATTGCCTAAACTAGATAAAGCGAAAACGATAATTGAGTAATTTTTGTACATTTCTATATTATGCGATGAAGAGTACATACAATCAAAGTAAGATATGGAGAAACTCCCAGATTTATACAACATCCCGAGAGATATGGACCATCAAGGAAATATCCTATATATCTAAAACGTTGAAATACCTGGACTATGAGACTTATATGCTTTTTATATACTTATAGTCTCCTTATACTTATTAATTTAAACTTTTAATGTAGACTTTCTAATGTAGTATCAAAGCCAAATTCTACCTTAGTTTGTTTGGTGCGTGTTTCTATCCCTTGTTTGCCAAATTCCAAATGTCATTCCTAATTTGGCTTGCACGTGAAAAGAGTATTAAAATATCCCAGATTGCTTGACTATGAGTGTATGTGCTCTTTTTATGGGAAAATTACCAAGAAAGTCCTAAACTTATTGCAATTTTTTTAATTTAGTCAAAAACCTTTTTTTTTTTTTGCCAATTTAGTCCTAAATCATTTGCAATTATGCTAATTCAGTCCATTTGGCCCATTTTGGCTTGCTGACACTAACATGGACAATATTTTAATAATATTTTATTTTTCAATTATTTTTTCTTTATCTTTTTTTTTTCTTCACTTCCTCCTCCTTCCTCTGACTAGAGGCAAGGCCGATGAGGGACCTCCTTAGCCTCGAGGAAGCTTGGCCGAGACTAGGCAACCTTGCCTAGGTTACTCACTGCCCTTGCTAGCCATGGACGAGGAACAACCTCACTAAAGGCCACAAGGTTGAGGGCTACAAATTCGCGCAACCTCGGCGAGGGCTACCAATGGTGGGGCGAGGCTCACCATCACTGGATCTAGTGAGAGTCAAGCCTCGTCGACCATGAGCAATGTCCATCCTCACTAGATCTAGCAAGGTGGTGCCTCGCGAGAGACTAAAGGGCTTTAGAGGAAATGCAAAGACTATTTGGTAAATTCTGCTTTGAAAAGCAACTTTGAGAGAAATGCTGTTTGGTAGAAAACAAATTTGCAAAGCCCATTTGGTGATTAATCTAAATGTTTTAATTTTTATTTGTTTAAAATTAAAAAAATAATGTTTGCGACTTTTTTAATTTATATTTAACAATAATGTTAAAGATGTTGTGTAAACAATTTTATTAAAATTAAAATTCCTTTTTTTGCTAAAAAAACATCAAATGAAAAAAATTTACGTGCTCTCTTTCTCAATTACAAGAAGAATACTTTCATTACAATAAAAACATGATAACATATGTTTTGAGGAAAGAAGCTCATTATCCTTAAAAATTACAAATATCCTTAATTACTTCCTAAATTCATACCTATTTGATCACGTAAACGTGTCATATCAAATGCTACATCATCATTTGAATCATTACCCTCCCCATTTACATCATCAGAATCCATTGTACATAAATTGGGATCCAAATCCACTCTAGCAAAATGTGCATCATTTAGGGCATTTCTATGTATATAATTGTGCAAAGTTATCGTTGCTATCACAATTTTCACTTGCTTAGTATATGGATAACTTGGCATACTTTTTAAAATCTTCCACTTCTTTTTCGTACTCAGGATCAAGAGTAAGGTAAGGGTTATTCCAGGCAGCCCACACCCCATTTCGCTGCAAATATGACATAGGATACATTTCATGAAAAAGCTTCTCCCACAATTGTGCAATTTCCTTAAGAAAAAGTAGCTCCTTTTCATTGAAACGTAAACTAGCTCCATCAGATAATGGATGAACAATCACAGCAAGAATTAAGCAGGGACTGAGCTTAAGGCTTCAGACCTTGAATAATGCCATCTGAGTTTTAAAAGTGGACTTGGCAAATTTCGCTGCCTTTCCTCTCAACTTAATTGGAGTGAGGTCTTTCCTGGCATCTTTGTCTAATGACTGTAGCACTACGATGAAGGTATAAATGAATGCGTGTCACTAGTCGGAAGTATTTCACATACACAAATACAAGGTTGTGCTCCACATATAACTGAAGTATACAGATATAACTTAAAAGTACATGCCTTTTAGTTCAATTGGTAGGCCATGGCAATCCCAACCAGGAACATAGTGTACTTTATAATTCTGAAGAAGCTGCAAAAGAAAACAAACAAAACTAAAATCATCACAAGTCCTATTGGAACAGAAATACAGGATCTTTGAACTTATGCAGAAACTAAAAGCAATGGGACGCAGAAGGTTGTTCTTCTTTATTTTCTTGAGATAAGACCAACATATCCTTCCACTCAAAATGATCTGATCCATCATAACGAACCATCATTTACGATGAAGTACTCATTGCTCGTTTGATAAGACTAGTTAACCAGCCACCTAAAATGCTTTGTCAGAGAATCTCGTTTATTTTCACTGTAATCTTTACTGGATTTTCGTCCCACGATTTCTGTATTTCTGGCTCTCTAACAGAAGCATTTGCTCTCATCCCAAAACTCGTCCTAGGTAGAGCAACTGTGTGCTCGTATCTGCCCTCATCTTGCTTACCTACTAAAAGATTCCAATTGAGGAAGAATAATTATAACTTGGAGTTGTATCTCAAAACTCAATAATAGCACAACTTAACAATCATGTGAAACTCGTCCAAAGACTGCATATCACAGACCAAATGTTCAAAATGATTTCCGAGACAAATCAATCCCGCAAATTTAAAATGCTCCAAGTACCTTCAGCAGCTTTCTTGGCTGCCATAACTGGCCCTCGAGACCTCCGCTTCGACGAAGGCACATCAGCACTTGAAAAACTACAAAATCTAAGCCTGCCCAACAACGAAAAATCTTCGAGAGAAGAGCTTCCCCTCAAGTAAAACAATTTGTTGACCGAAGCCGTCTTCCCCAATCACCACAACTTCAACAGCGGAAGCGAACTCCCCATGGGCAAAACTCAGATACGACTGGCAATTTGCGACAGGACGATAAACGATACACGCATTATTCTTTAAAAGCATTAAAAGAAGAAACTTCATCAGCAAAATAGAAAATTCAATGAAAACCAACTGAACCCATCTCAGAAAGCAAGAAAAAGAACTCAATCCCTCCATTTCATTGTGGTTGTCTGCCTAATCCTAACAGTTTAAGTAATTATTATCGAAAGAAAATGTACAATAATGCTAAGTTATCTTCTCAATTCCACCATCCAATAAAAATTGCAAATGTTTCCACACAAAATCAATGAATTTGTGGACTACCGTTGGCACGACACAGCGTACAATTCAAAAATTTGATGAAGGTCTAACTGCAGTGGGGCAGCAGAATTGCAGTAGCGCCTGGACTTGTGGCTTGAATCCTCATGTCTTAAATCAGACCAAATAGGGTAAGGCATGACCTTTCAAGAGTATCCTTCACTTCCGACATTCAATGATTCTGGATTCAATCCCAAGCCAATGAAGCCATATAACTCCTCAATAATCTAGAGGAAGGATTAAATCATGAGAATGTCATTTTTATGGTCCATAAACCATGATAAACATGAAATTTAGTGCACAATGCACATCGATCTCCCGTTTGTCAGGGCTACCGTGGATATGGATCGGTCACAGAGACCTAATTTTTCAAGAGGTGGTTCGATTCGACCTCAGATACCCTTGAACTATAATCCTGCGTAGATGACACATCCGATTCAGCACCCCTGTGTATGAAGAATGCTGGATGCAACGGCACTTGGAGAGTGACCGAGTGGCTATTAAGCATCAAAAGGACCGAGGCCATCGTTGGCCGGTCAGCCACGTTTTCTTGGACACATAGCAGTCCAATGTGGATGCACCTTGCGATTTCAGTACTAGAACCAGAAGTTATAGAGGGATCGATGATGTTTGTTATTGTTCCTTCCCTCCAACACTTCCAAACCTGCAAACAGTTGACAAACATTAAGCAAATTGACTCCCAAACATAACGCAAAATGGAAAGGTATGTTTTTGTACTCACATAGCTTGTAAGGACCTCTGTGTTATCACCCAAGCGGAAAAGATTGCTCTTCTGACCACTCACAATCTCCAAAATCAGTACTCCAAAACTAAAGACATCGGATTTGACAGAGAAGTTTCCGTGCATAGCATATTCCGGTGCCATATATCCGCTACACAATAAGTCCATCTTATTAGCTATATAGTTTTTTTTTGTTGTTATTTTGGTAAGCGTTAGCTATAGGAGGCTGTAGCACTTACTAGGTCCCCACTATACGATTTGTCTCGCCGAGTTTGGTCCAACTCGAACAGCCTCGCCATACCGAAATCCGATATCTTTGGATTCATGTTTGAGTCCAACAAAATGTTGCTAGCTTTGAGGTCCCGATGGATGATACGTAGTCGAGAGTCTTCATGTAGATAAAGTAGCCCTCGAGCAACACCCATTATTATCTTGTGACGACTATCCCAATCATGATTCGCACGTTTCAGGGGATCTACACATTTTGTTGAAAATGTTGTATTAGATGTCCCTTAATCATTTCATTATTATATGATTTATGGAATGACAACCCGAGAAACATACCGAAAATGAATTGATCAAGGCTTGAATTGGGCACAAACTCGTAAATGAGAAGCCGCTCAACTCCTTCCAAACAGAAACCCAGGAGCCTAACCAAGTTCCTATGTTGTAGCCTAACTAGTAACATGACCTCATTCTTGAATTCTACTTCTCCTTGACCAGAATTCTGCGACAACCGTTTCACTTTGCAATTTTCTGTTCATTGGAGAGCGACCCTGAAATTTCATCAAAGTAGGTCCTTGTGAGTACTGATAAGTAATTAAAGCATTTCGAAGAGTATCATATTGATGTTATCTATGATTATATTGTTGTTTAAATTTTGAACACGAGACTAGAGGGTGCTTTGTTAATTAATACCATGTATACAGCGCCAAAACCACCTTGTCCAAGCTTCTTGGAATCAGAGAAGTTATCAGTTGCAGCCTTGATAGTCCCAAAATCAAATTGCAGCGACTCCGCCGTTCTAATTTCATCCACTTCTCCTATAAAGAGAAATACATGGTCATTCAGGGCGTGATTGCCTTTATTTATAGTTTTTATAATGAAAGTTTCACAACTTTTAGTACAGTAGTTTGTGTTAACTACAGACGATGAGAAATGTATAATTGGACATGTACGAGAGGCGCGCATGAATGTAAAGATCAAAATATCAATTCCATGCTCTGGAATTCTCAACCCAATTTGTTAAAAAAAATTTAGCCTAATTGTCACTATTGTGTTGGTGCAAAGGCATAGTTATTAGTCTTCGTTATTTCAGGGTCGTTTTAAACTGATGAACAGTTGCTGTTCCAAAGCAAAAGATAAAGGCTCACCTTCAATTCTTTGTCTGGGCTTCTTCTTCTTCCTTTGCACTACCAGAAGTATGGCAATGCCGATAACGAGTACCACAGAAACACTTGTGGCGACTGCAATGATCACAGTCTTAGTTGAATTGCTCTTTCCACCTGCAAGAGCAAAGGCACAGATTACAAAGTAATACACTGGAGAAATCACTAAAGCCCATTTTGAATGCGGAAACGAAAGGCGTGTTAAATATACATTACCCCATTCACTAATAATTCGAGTGGAAGTAACTCAAATTTCTGGATGTTATCTTGCCAGGTCTCGTCTGAGTAAGAGTTTGACATTTGAAAAATATCACATTATTCTCCAGAATTTAAAATTTTGGGGTATAATCGGTTACCTTTTCAGTTTCAGGTTCATTACTTTCCATGAATTTCTTACGGAAATCAAGGTAATGACAGTGCAATGGTCTATAGAAACAGAGTGGAGCAAGGAACAACAAATTCTAGTTTGCAGACGTTCTAGTCAAAAATTTCTGCAGAGTTATTAGCTGCTCCCCATGTGCACATATGGGACCACTATATGCATGAGGACTACCAACGAAAAGGATATAAGAGAAGGGACAAAATTAATTACAATTTATTGTTAATTAGGGATAAAAGAACCGTAATAGATGACTATCTATGCCTATTTTCTACATTTTTCCAAATCAAAACGTAAGATATTAAAAATGCAGTGGAATTTCTTATCCAACTCAATCTCGAGAATGCTATACGGAATAAGAGACCTTATTGGAACCCTCTTATTAAGTGATTTGCCGATTTTTTTTTTTTATTGGTTGTCGATTATTAAATGCACAGATCGCACTCAGTTGAACCCCCATTATTGCCACATCATTTAGTAAGAGGATTTGGGCAAAACTTCCTAGAATGTCTAAGAGCACTGCCAGCATCACCGTGTAACGTGTAACGGTCACTTCCATTTTTTTCTTTTCCATCCCTAACATTTGTGGTTGAAGCATGACTTGTTACACGGTTATGCAAGCATTTCTCAATCTTGTCTAGAGTACTGTTAGCATGACCGTGCAACAAAGATCCGCTAACGAACCATTACTCTTAGCCTAGACTCACTTTTTATTATTCGATTTGAAAATCTCATATGACAGCTTGTGAGCTATGGATGGCAGTAATTACGATTCAACTAACTGACTGTGATAGTTGACTAGTAGCCATGTGGAAGCATTAAAGGTTGGAGATATGAACCCTTACTTTCTTCGGCCGAAATCATGGACCAACGCACACCTTCTTTATGGCAACAAAGCATTTATCAACGTACCGATCCAAACGAAAAGGAAAATTGCATGATCTAAAGGGCGTGTAAATTAAACTCATTTGACAGACCAAAAGAACTATTAATCGTGTGAATCTCGTGTGGAACCTGCACAATCAATTATAAGAGACAGAGACATAGTCGCTAAACAAGAGCCAACGTACCCGGTGGTGGAGGTGGTGGTGCGGGCGCCGGGGGAAGTGGCTCACCGACCAGGTCAAAGAACCGAGCATTGGTCTCGTACCGGAATCGGCAACTCGGTGCCATGATATTCACTCCCAACTTCCCGACACAGCACTGCCCAAACATCCCGACGACTTTCACCAGGCAGTCGCTGCAATCCTGCTCCGTCAAGTCCGGCGTGCATTGTGTCATCGCGTAGATCGTGTTGAAACCCACCGATGTGTCTCCCGTCGCATACTTCCTCAGCGAGCCACCGCCCGCTGCCTCGCCCTGCAGACTACCCAGCAGTGTCCTCAGTGCCGCGTTGTACGTGTCCGGGCTCGCGACATTGTTAACGTTGGCCAGCTGGTAGGGGGGGTCGGTTGTGACCGCGCCGACGATCGAGACATTAGAGTACCGGACGGTGCAGTTCTCATTGTAGAGGACCGCCTCCTTCTGAAGGGGGCAGAGCTCACGAATGTCAAAGGCCGAGGCATTGAGGCAGGTGCGGCAGCTCTCGGCAGTGAGGTCGCCGCGGCAGGAGCCGATGACATAGAGGGTTTGGGAGGTACCAGAGACGGCGGCGGTGTTATTGAAGAAGCCATAGGTGAGGGACAAGGAGTTAGTGGTGGAGATAGAGGAGAGGAGGGCGGTGAGGGTAGTTTGGTAGGTGCTGTCGGCGGTGAAGTTGCCAGTCGAACCACAGTAGGGAGCTGGGAAATATTGGCCGTTAATGGTGGAAACCAAGGTGAGAAGAAGCAAGAGAGGGAGATTTGGAGGATCCATCTCTTTCCCGTTTCTTTGGTGTTTCGGGTCCTTCTTAGATTAATGTCGATAGGCTAATAATTTGTGAATATATTGCTTGTGCGGCCCCTATACAAGTTGCTTCGTCGAAACCTCTATTTCGTCTACGACTTTTATTATGGCCTGGAGGTCGTGGCGGCTTGAATTTTGATACAAATGAAACCATTGAATCTTTCTCGTTCTTTATGGTCTAAAAACCATGATAAACATGAAATTTAGTGCACAATGCACACCGATCTCCCGTTTGTCAGGGCTACCGTGGATATGGATCGGTCACAGAGACCTCATTTTTCAAGAGGTGGTTCGATTCGACCTCAGATACCCTTGAACTATAATCCTGCGTAGATGACACATCCGATTCAGCACCCCTGTGTACGAAGAATGCGGGATGCAACGGCACTTGGAGAGTGACCGAGTGGCTATTAAGCATCAAAAGGACCGAGGCCATCGTTGGCCGGTCAGCCACATTTTCTTGGACACATAGCAGTCCAATGTGGATGCACCTTGCGATTTCAGTACTTGAAGCAGAAGTTATAGAGGGATCGATGATGTTTGATATTGTTCCTTCCCTCCAACACTTCCAAACCTGCAAACAGTTGACAAACATTGAGCAGATTGATCTCCCAAACATTATGCGAAATGAGAAGGTATGTTTTTATACTCACATAGCTTGTAAGGACCTCCGTGCTGTCACCCACGCGGAAAAGATTATTCTTCTGACCACTCACGATCTCCAAAATCAGTACTCCAAAACTGAAGACATCGGACTTGACAGAGAAGTTTCCGTGCATAGCATACTCCGGTGCCATATATCCGCTGTGCATCACAATAGGTCCATCTTATTAGCTCTATAGTTTGCCCATGTTATTTTGATAAGCATTAGCTACAGGTGGTTGCGGCACTTACTAGGTCCCCACGACTCGGTTTGTCTCTGCTTGAGTTTGGTCCAACTCGAATAGCCTCGCCATACCAAAATCTGATATTTTAGGATTCATGTCCGAGTCCAACAAAATGTTGCTGGCTTTGAGGTCCCGATGGATGATACGAAGTCGAGAGTCCTCGTGTAGGTAAAGCATCCCTCGAGCAACACCCATTATTATCTTGTGGCGCCTATCCCGGTCGAGATTTGCACGCTTCAGAGGATCTACACATTTTGTTGAAAATCACATTCTATAAAAAGTCCCTTAATCATTTCATGAGGACCCGATTTCAGGAATGACAACTTGAGAAACATACCGAATATGAACTGGTCAAGGCTTGAATTGGGCACAAACTCGTAAATGAGAAGCCGCTCAACTCCTTCTAGGCAAAAACCAAGGAGCCTGACCAAGTTCCTATGTTGTAGCCTAGCTAATAACATGACCTCGTTCTTGAATTCTATTTCTCCTTGGCCAGAATTATGCGACAACCGTTTTACCGCGATTTCTTGTCCGTTGGAGAGCCGACCCTAAATTTTCATCAAAGTAGATCCTTATGAGTATCTATATGTAATTGAAGCATTTAGAAGAGTATCACATTGATGTCATCTATGACTATTTTGTCACTTGAATTTTGAAAAAAAGTGACTAGAGGATGCTTTGTTAATTAGTACCATGTAGACAACACCAAAACCGCCTTGTCCAAGCTTCTTGGAATCGAGAAGTTATCGGTTGCCGCTCTAATAGTGCCGAAATCATAGTGCAGTGACTCTGCCGTGCTTATTTCATCCTCAACTTCACCTAGAAAGAGAAATATGACGTCATTCAGAGCATGAATGTCTTTATCATAGTGTTTATAATAAAAGCTCGTCAAACTTTTAGTATATAGAGTTGCACCTCCAGGGATAACTATCAACTTCCTATTTTGGCCTGCTCAATCAGTTTATGCTAACCACAGTCAATGAGAAATGTGTAATTGGACATGTCCAAGCGGTGCGCATGAATGTAAAGTTCGAAATATCAATTCCATGTTCTGGAATTCTCAACCCAATTTGTTTGGAAAATGTAGGCCTAATTGTCAATATCGTAGGCTGGTACAAAAGCATAGTAAATAGTCAACTTCATTAATTTCGTGATCCTTTAAACCTCATGGACAGTAGCTGTTCCAATGCCAAAAGACAGACTCACCTTCAACTCTTTGTCTGGGCTGCTTCTTCTTCCTTTTCATTATCAGGAATATGACAACGCCGATAACAAGGACCGCAGAAGCACTTGTCGCAACTGCAATGATCACAGTCTTCGTTGAATTGCTCTTTCCACCTGCTTGAGCAAAGGCACATCATGTTTAGGATCATTGCTTACCGATTACATAGTGATACACTAGAGAAATCACTCAAGCGCCATTTCGAACGTGGAAACGAAACACATTTTAAACATACATCGTACCATTCTTTGATAACTCGAGGGAAAGTTATTTGGATTTCTGGATTTTGTCGTTTTACCAAGATTCGTCTAATGGAGAGCGTTAACACTTGAAAAATAACACATTATTCTCCAGAATTTGAAGTTTTCGGGTATAATCGGTTACCTTTTCAACCACAAGTTCATTACTTTCATGAATTTCTAACGGAAATCAGAGTAATGGCAGTGCAACGGTTTACAGAAGCCCAGTGGAGCTAGGAACTACCAATGCTGGTTTGCAAATGCTCAGGTCAAAGATTTCTGCCGAGTTATTAGATGCTCCCCGTATGCACATACGGGACCACTAAATACATGAGGAACACCAACGAAGAGGATAAAAGAGGAGAGAAAAATTAATGTTAATCCTAATTAACATTACAACTTTGATTCATTGCTCTATTACTGTGATGGAGACGACAACAATCACGCCGGTCGTTGCCGGGTTGGGCCAATCTCACGGCAGCTGTATTCGAATCCATCGTGCTTTGGTCTTAGTTTTCATTTATTTGATTTGATTTTTTTTAAATCTTGGCCCGTCCTATCTTATCATTATAAAACACTTGGAAGGTCAGAATACATGCGTCTATCTTTAGGATTAAGACCAAATAATTAGATATAAAAATATAGAGGAATTTCTTATCTAACTCAATCTCGAGGAATGCTTTATGTAATAAGAGATCTTACCAAAACCCTCTGATTAAATGACGTGCTGATTTCTAATTGGTTGCTGATCATTTAATGCATCATCGGTCCAATTTATTTCAGCGCCCAATAAAAGTTCGCCACGTTATTTAAATAAAAAGCTTTCAGTAAAACTTCTTAGAATGTCTAACATTGCTAATCAATCTAATTCTTTTTAACTTCATTTTCAGACGATGAAGCTCAATTAAGGTAAGTTTCGGCCTCTCTTTTCCTTTGACGTCTGATACTGCAAAGTTCTAGTAATAACCTAAAGATCTCATGCAAGTGCATGTCACGAATGTTTCAATTATGGCCTCGAAATTTTCTCTCCCATTTTTTTCGCTGTGTCAAAGAACTTTTTGCGTTTATATTAATTGACAAAAAGGGGTGACTGACTGATGAGATGTAAGGAAGATCTGCTAATGATTCATTACCCTAGCCTGGACTCACTTCGTTATTAATTTTAAAAATCTCATGACAGCTTGGAGATGCATCAATGATTAGAGTTAGGGACCCATTTCTTCTTTCGTCGAAAATATGGACCAACCCAACCGTGTTTGGCAAAAAAGTGTTTATCCAACCAAAAAAATTACATGATATAAAGAACATCTAAATTGAGCATATTTGAACGGTTTACGGTGTAAATGTCACGTGAAATCCACATAATTAATAATATAGATGCTTTTAATCCACTCAAATTATAGAAAAAAATAACACAAACCTGGCGGTGGAGGCGGTGCATCTGCTGCCGGTGATAGCGGTGCAGGCGGTGGCGGAAGTGGCTCACCCACCGGATCGAAGAACCGACCATTGGTCTCGTACCGGAACTGGCAACTCGGGGCCATGATCCTCACTCCCATCTTCCCAGCACAGCACTGCCCAAGTCTCCCGATGGCTGTCACCAGGCAGTCGCTGCATTGCTGGTCGGTCAAGTCCGGCGTGCATTGTGTCATCGCGTAGATCGTGTTGAAACCCACCGATGTGTTGCCCGTCGCGTACTTCCTCAGCGAGCCGCCGCCCGCCGCCTCGCCCCGCAGACGGTCCAGCAGCGTCTGCAGCGCAGCGTTGTACGTGTCTGGGCTCGTGACGTTGTTGACGTTGAACAGCTCGTAGTCAGGGTCGGTTTTGACTGTGCGGAAGATCGAGGTGTTGGAGTAACGGACGGAGCAGTTCTCGCTGTAGAGGACCGCCTCCTTCTGGAGGGGGCAGAGGCGGCGGATGTCAGAGGCTGAGCCATCGAGGCAGGTGCGGCAGCTCTCGGCGGTGAGGTCGCCGCGGCAGGAGCCGATGACATAGAGGGTCTGGGAGGCGCCGGAGACGGCGGAGGAGGCGTTGAAGAAGCCGTAGGTGAGGGACAAGGAGTTGGTGGTGGAGATGGAGGAGAGGAGGGCGGTGAGGGTGGTTTGGTAGGTGCTGTCGGCGGTGAAGTTGCCAGTCGAACCACAGTACGGCTTTGGGAAGAGATCTTGGGCGTCGATGGTGGAAGCCAAGGTGAGAAGAAGCAAGAGAGGGAGATTTGGAGGATCCATCTCTTTCCCGTTTCTTTGGTGTTTCGGGTCCTTCTTAGATTAATGTCGATAGGCTAATAATTTGTG
Organism: Eucalyptus marginata; assembly: GCA_014182565.1. Classification (NCBI taxonomy): domain Eukaryota; kingdom Viridiplantae; phylum Streptophyta; class Magnoliopsida; order Myrtales; family Myrtaceae; genus Eucalyptus; species Eucalyptus marginata. The sequence goes on along the minus strand of CM024589.1, from coordinate 46,405,340 downwards.
AATATATAGCTCGTGCGGCCCTATACAAGTTGCTTCGTCGAAATCTCTATTTCGTCTACGACTTTTATTATGACCTGGAGGTTGTGGCGGCTTGAATTTTGGTACAAAGGAAACCATTGAATCCTTCTCGTTCTTTGCCAGAAAACGAACGATTGAGAAAAGTCAGATGGATGACTTTTTCAAGAGTATCATTCAATATTCGTACATTTCTACTTTTTGAAAAAGTAACCGAATGGAGGCCGGGTGGATCTTTTTCTTGGCCATCCATTTTCACATTTTTCGTAGTCAAGCTGCTTTTATTGTCTTCCATGTCTATCAGCCAGCACCGAAGGTAGACCCAAAGTACAATAGACACCGTGAGGGGAGCAAGTCATGAGCCATGGTAGAAAGAATGGGGAAGCACGAAATTTTGCTCTGTGACCAACTTCAGAATGTCAACATTGTCTTCACCAACTTTTTAAATGTATTTGGAGTAGCTTGCCTTTAAGTACATCTTAACCGTACTAGTAGATGACAAGGAAGGACTAGCGAAAGATAACCATAAGGATTTCTAGGCACTACTCAATGAGCACACTATCTCCACCCACAGGGTGAAGTTCATCGTATGGACTCAATTGGTATATGCATCATACATATTTCGGAACCAATTCCTCATCAGTCCCAATGTCTATTCCATCTGGACCCCCCTCACATAACCCCAAATTTTTGTAAGAGGGAGCAAAGCAGAGTTTCGAGTTCCTTCGACTTAAACCTCGAACCCAAGATAATAGACAAAAAATAGGCGCAATTTTCTTGTACAATTTAAGAGAAGAAACTGGTTACTTTCAGAAAATCGCCATATGTTTGCTCATTAAGATCAACCTGAGCCTCTAGGGTAGTAAACAAGGGCAAAGGAAATTGAAATATGACAAATCACATTAATCTATTTACACCAGTAGCTCAGGCAAAACAAATGTCTCCCCTAATATGTATTCTATCTACTGCGTTTTCTGCCCCTATCACTTCCAGATGATTCGGAAGAAGAAGAGCTCGAACTTCCCAAGTCATCATCTGAGCTTGATGATGCTTGCTGCTGCTGCTGCTGCTGCTGCTGCAGCATGATGAGACGCGGCATGTTCTTCAAATACTCACGCAAGTTCTCAGTTATGCCACCAAGTCCAATGGATGTGAAGAAGTTGATGGAGAACCTTGTGTTCTTTGGATTGTCTTTAGGGAAAATTGATTCAAAAGAGTCCCGCATCGATGGATCGTTCAAGCGTTCATTCAGCAAACGGATCCCCAGATGCTCTGACAGTTCCTACAAGAGGGAAAGTGATGTCAATGAAAGCCTATCTCAGGGAACGATAATTAAGTTAGCACTCAGAGGTACTTAATTTGAGATTATAATGAGAACTAACTGACATTTGCCAATGAACAGAGCAAACTAAAAGGATTACCAGAAAACATAACAATCTTTGTGGTGCATCTATCTAGAACTTAGATGGAGACCACGATCAGGATTGCATACATTCTGCCCAGCATAAATATTCTTGGATACTATAAGGAAACATGCCACATAAACTTTTTTAATGGGCCAAATACATATTTTGCCAACATCATAGTGGTGAGACCTGACCATCAGTAATTTCTTCCCACCAAAGCAAGTAAATAACAAATAGTCTTCTTTAGAGAATTCACAAGTTGTTTCTACCATTGTCATTTTAGTAAAAGAAACCAACAGTAAGTCTGAAATTTTATCAGTTGGGTTTTCACTAACCTGAAAGAGAATTTTGATGAATATTCGTGATGATGAAGTGGTGTCCTCCTCAGTCAAATGTATGTACGCCAAGACATGCCAGGATAGAGCATCGGCACCAAGTAAGTGCGCAAAAAACTTTGCCACATTTCTTAGCTTGTTTGTTTCCAGACGGTGAATTATTGAGTATTGCTGAACAAGGCACTTCTCCAAGTTCTCTTGATAGACTTTGTTGATTATGCAAAACTGCTGTGCCAGCGGACCATGGTAGCGGAGGTAAGTTCTCTCTTGACTGCAGCACTCCAACATCATTATACATAATTCCATCTGCACGCCCCAAAGAAAAAAGACAGTAAGTAAAGAAGACAACTAGTTTCAAGGACAGCAAATGAAGCAGCCGATGGACTAAAATAGGAATTCTAAAAGTCCATGATGTAAAGGAGGCAAAAACACAAAGGAAGAAGGAAAAATGTTGAAAAGAATCTTTATATGAACTTCTCTAACAAATTAGCACGAGAAACTACGAGCAACAAATAAATCATTACGATTAGCGTCATCGATGAAAGTTGCAATCAAAGATATTAACCGAATCCACCATCTAGCTAAGAATAAGCTTAGCACCCCCTTTAAAAGTTCTCACCCCAGTTGGCCTTTAAACTAGTCAATTTTAGAAATCTCTACACTCCGCGGAAACTCAACCCCAGACGCATAGTCACACAACCAAGCAAAACTTCACTAATGCAGCATTATGCGCCATCTACCATACTAATTGCAGAAACGGTGAAACATTAAATGCTTCCAAATAAAAGGATTCTACTTTTAAGCTATTTGGTCTAAGCTACCATATGCCTTATCAGCTGAGTCAAATGAAAATGATGAAGCAAAATATACTAAGGAGATGAAAAACCAGAAGTGCCAACAAGATCTCAAATTTTCATCTACTCCATATCTACTCAAAACTCATGTGGCACAAGTATCGCGCAAGAAAGTCCTCAAATAACCATACATGTAAGTACAAAGTTGATCACTTCATAGTGGGAGCATATGAAATACAAAGACAAATTAAGAAAAGCAAAAGCACCATTTTTGCATCCATGCATAAAAAATTGGACATAGATATTTTCAATTGCCGCAGTTTCAAAGTTGGTGCAATACACAGAGGCCACACCGGTCTATCCTCGTTTACAGATGAATCATAACATGCAAAGGAATCAGCTCTAAAAGTTCAGGCCTAAAAGCAAGTTCAAAAGTAATATTGTCCTCATCTAACTACACAGCTTGTTTGGGAACAAAATCAGCCATATTTAGTAATATTATTAATATCACCAGACATGAGTAATCAACCTTCTTAGAAATCAAGGGCAAGAAATAAGATAGGTATTCAAATTCGGCTGCAACAAATGAAATGTTGTCTCACCTCTTGTCCAGCTTCCAGTTTAATTTTTAATAGTTTATGCCCTGCTTCCTCGAAATCGACACTGGACATAATCGTCAGATATATCGTTCTCCGGAGATTAACAAGACTTGTCTCTGTCTCATCTTTAATTTTCATCTGTTCATCCTCTTCATCGTCAAATTCCTCGGCAGATCCGTCTTCTGAGACTTCTTCAGAATCTTTTTCCTCCTCAAACTCATCTCTGCCATCCATTCCCTGTTTCTCGCCGTCTCTTCCCTTTCCCTCTTTCTCGTTCTGCTTCAGGTCACTATCATACCTCCGTCTTCTTTCCCGTCCATCTCTCCTCCCATCGTCTTCCATTACTCGATGAGATCCTTTCCCCATGTGTTGCTGCTGGAAAGATCACCACAGCCTGAGAAGATGGAAAAGAGAATGATACTCACTAGGGTGATCTCTTCTCACGGTGACAAATCCAAAATAAAGGAATGAATTTCTGATTACTAGAAACAAGAATGACTCAGCAGCAACCATCAATCATAACAGATTACTACTAAAAACAAGACAGCCCAATTCACAGAGCAAACTCACGAGTGCCAAGATTATCTAGTAGGAGTGAGATCATGGATGGAACAAACTTCCAAATTACCACCGACTAAGCACGCGAGTTAGAACAACTTTGGCCACTACCATCAGGACGATTGAACGGGAAATCTGACCCAAAACGTATGCATACTTTTAAAGAGTCAATACTTGCAGAGAATTTTAAGGAAAAAAAGATAAAAAAAGAGTCAACATCATGGAAAATCAAAGATAGACCACTTTCCACCATCGATTCTGTCCGAGCAAGCATGTCATGCAATTGCGAATGAGGGGTTGGGGGGGAAAAAGAAGTTGGGTTTTCATCACATTACCGCAGTCGTATTCAACCCACAAAAGTAAAACAGAAAATTTTCAATGGCGGAGAGAATTTCCCATACCTGCGACCCTCTGACGCGACGGATAGAAGCAAGTGAGACGAGATACGAAGAAAGCGAGAGACTTTCCACACCCGTTTTCTTGCACCGCAGTATATATCTTCAAGCGTGACGCCACCCAAGGACAACATCCTTAATTATATTTAGATAGCCACCGCCTGAAAGAGTCAAAAATTCGGTCAACAAAGTCCACCAATTTGACTTTCCTTTTTTGTCTTCTTTCTTCACCGAGTCGAACTTGTAAACGGAAACAAAATACGTGCTCGATGGCGACACCAATGAAGGTGAGGTTTCCCTATTATGTAAGATCCTATCTTAAACTTTCGTTTGAATGAATTCAAATTCAAGATATTTTTAATAATGAGACACAACGCGACATGTCTAATTTTATATGTGGAGACGAATTGACATAAATAAATTTTATGTAAAATAATGTAAATTAGTATGAATGTTGAGTAAAAGTATGAAGTGCCACGACAAAAGTGAGTCAGGGGGAGAAGGAGCTTGAGAAGGTGGCTGGCCGTCATCGGAGGTCGGTCCACTAGCCCCTGTCCGCCGCGGGCTCTCCCTAAACCATGTAGGTCTTTACCCCCGAGCGTAGGTGCCCTGTTTGTTTTGGGGGGCGTCAGGTTGGAGCTCGAGGCCAACCAAGTTCGCGCGAGTTTCGATCCCGACGGTCCTCCACGAAACCTACTATGTGCTCTAGAATGCAAGTTAGGAAGTTAGGTCCGTGTCCGAGTCTCCATCGAGTCCGAAATCCCTCGATTTGGTAGCGCACGCCAAGCGCTTGTGAAAATGTCTCTGTTGGATCCGTGGCCACATCCTCTGACCTTGGTTTGCTTTTGAAGTGCTGGTTATTGTGCGAGTCTCGATCCCATCCACGTGGTGCTATGCTGTGTTCCAGTTTTGCGCATCGGTTGTTAGATATTTCGGTGCGTTTGGAGCCTTGGTTGATCCCGTGTGCTCTCTTCGATTGATGCCCGTTAAGTGTTCGTTAAAATGTTTGACTGAGTTTGTGTGGATTTTCTTTGATTTACGCTTACTTCCGTACATCGGCTTGTCATTTGATGCAGTGTGTCCATGAGGCAGTGGTTGGCATGCGTCGATGGCATAAGGTGTTAGCCGAAGTGGGCGTCTTTTTTGGTTCTGGCTCGACGAAGGAGATGATCGGCAAAGGAGGCATATGGTTTGGGTGAGCTTCGGTGAAAATGTTGCGGAAAAAATAATAGGAAACTGGAAAAAGGAAGATGGGGCTGGTTTTGTTTAAGTGCTGGGCCGAATCCTTTATGGACTAGGGAGAGTTGGCCCAAGAATAGAAGACTGGAGGGGGAGGAAGGCTAAGTGGGCCTTAGGGGCGACCCTCTTTTGGTCCAACCCGGACCGATAGGATCCGGGTCGGTTTGATCGGGCTTGGTCCCTTGACCCGGTCCCACTTCCCTTTTCATAATATTAGAATTTAATAAAAAATATTAAATTAATTACAAATTTTAAATTTAAAAATGTTTTAAAAAATTATAACAAAATTAAAAAAATGCAAAAATGCTGCAAAATTCGAAAATTCATTAAAAAAAAAAAAAAAAATTTCAAAAGTTCCCAAAAAATTCCAAAAATATTAGGACTCTTTGAAAAGTTTTAAAATAGACTTTTTGGAATGCTTTATTGTAAAAAGAAAGTGGAAGCCTTGTGATTTTAAAATTCTACTAAAATTGAACAAGTCCTTAAGGCTCTACCTTAGGTTTTTGATTGTCCTCAAAGACTATTGCCTTTGGTTGCACAATATTAATACATTGGTGTTGGCCTCACTTTAGACTAGTTAGGATTGTCATTTATCTTTTTCCTTAGTCTGAGGTGTCCATGTAATACATTTAATGCTTTCATTAGCTGTTGATTGTTATATTAATGATTGCGTACTCATATAATCACCTCACGTATTAGTAAATAGGTATAAAATCAATCTAGATTGCTTGATAAAATCCTTTTTTTTAAATGAACAAAATTATGTACTAAAAGGGCACTTATTAATTAATTAGTGTAATCAAGTCTCCGATCCTAGATTATTTGATTACGTAAGAAGTGAAGTATGCTTCCACACTTCACTTTGTTTCTCCCTAACCTTAATAGATTAGTGACGACTCATTTTTAGAAAATTTTCATACCATCAATTTGAACAACTAACGCTATGCAAAGTATGGGCTTGAGAAAGCCTATGTCTAAATCATGGGCTATTGGGCTCGTCTTTTAGGCAATATCTTTAAACTTATATTCTCTCTCATAAGGAGTAGGTCACGACACATAAGGCGACAAAAAACTTACTTTTTTCTCGATGTAGGAGAAACTCCTCTAAAAAGTCCTAAGTTTATTATATTTTGTCCAATTTAGTCATAAACTTTTTGTTGTATCAATTGAGTCTATGCAATCAATTTTGACCAGAAAATAGTAACATGGTGGTCCATTCAATGTAAGTCATTATATGTGGTGTATCAATGCTGAAATGGATAATTTTTTAAAATTTCCTAAATTTTTTCAATTTTTATTTTTCCAATTTTTTTTTTTCCTTTTTGCCGGCCAACCATTGGTGATGGCTGAAGAGGGCTAAGCAAGGTCGCCCTTGCTTGATTTGGTGAGGGCCACCCTCACTGACCACAAGTGAGGGATGGCTTCACCTAGGCAACGGTCGCCCTCGCCATACTCGAGCGACACCGTCCATTGATGGCCACAATCCAGCCTCGCTTGGACCACAGTCATCCTCGCGCAATCTAGCGAGGGCTGCGGTAGCCATTGGTGAGGCCACTTATGGAAGTGCAAAGGACTTAGAACAGGGACCAAATATGATTTGATCAACATCATCTTCAGCTTGGCATATAAACTCGAGGGAGAGTATACCTTTTCGCTCAAGTTTTCAAAGGGCGGTGATTGTTCAGTGACCCATAAACAAAAGGAAAGCAGACCTAACACTGAACTCATGCATCTTCTAAGAAAATCATTTCAAAAATTAAGTTCATTGATAACGGCAGTAATTGACCCCTGTGAAAAGCAATCAGTTTATATGACCTTGCATTCCTTGTTCTCGTCGCATTCCTTCTTCACTGATATGAAGTTCAACGAAAATTTCCAATTGTAAGACCAAATTGTCCTCTAAAAACTCCTAGTTCATCACTTTTCAAAATTTAATCATCCACCTCAAAAATACTCAAAGCCAAAATAGGGATCGCTATTAATACTTTTCTAGATCTTTTCAAATATTTCAATCTTTAGGTTATTTTACGTTGTTTATATTATTTACTAACATCTTTTTATTTTGTTAATTTACATTTCTAATTCAATATAAAATTCTATCCAAGTAACATATTCATATAGAGAGCCTAAATTAGGTTAAAACAGCGGGTTTGAGTTTTCATAGGTTAGATTAAATAAGAATGTGCTTTAATAATTTGGGTTGGGTGGGGTCACTAACTTTGCATCACCTATAGATAAGCCAGAACAGGTTAATCTTGTTTAGACCATGTTCAAACTAACATAAACCTGACCCGACCTTACCATTTGACGATATAATTCTACGTCCCACAAAACTACATGTACTATGAAAATTGAAGTTTCTTGTAATTTGTAGACAAAAACCTTTGTCCAGGTGTATTTTTTTTCCCAATTAACGGACATGCAGATATGTTTAATTTGGATACTTCTCAATCTTCATTTGATTCATTGCACATCAAGTTTCAATCAGGCACGATGGTTTTTTACCTCCCAAGACTTTGTTCTTTGAGAACCTGGACTCACAAACTGTTGCTCCTGATCAAGCTATAGAAAACTTGTTATTGTGATTTTTGGCAATTATTTTCTTCTACGCTAGTCAAAGTATAGTAACATTTCTTGACTAAATGACAACACCTATCGTGGCTTAGTTATTAATGTAACTTTTACAATAGTGAAAAATTATGTATTGGTAAATCTGGTCCATGCGATATAGAATTGTAGCCCATTAAATCCGGAAGAAAATCGTCAATTACGAACTGCCAACACTAGGCAGAGTTCTAAATTCGATTAATCAATGGAAATGAAAATTTCCCTAGCTGTCATAATTCATTGTATCTGCTTCTAATGATCATAAGTGTCATCGTAAGAATCATGCTTTTTCTACCATTTTGTTGTACGTATTGTTTTCGATGAGAATATTGACCAGTTTCTTTGATGGAAAGACTAGAATTTACAGAACGCTTCCCTGTTTCACATATGCTGTAACTCCACTGCATAATTTCGAATTTGCAACTTGAATTTCTATTAAAAATAACTATATGAACAACATTTAGTTCTGGACAAAATATGCCTATTTAAAAAAAAAAAGTTGATATTATTTAAACTCAAGAGTTCTTAAACAAAAAGCCCGACATAGGGGCATCCAAACTTTTCCTCAACCTTTTGCCATAGGGGAAGTTTGGAGCTACTCTCACTCTCTCCTCTCTGTTTTGTTGATTTTGTATGAGTTTTATTGTTCTTTTCTTGCTTTTTCTTCTTTCCCAATTTAGATTAGGGAGCTCTTTTCTCCTGATCTAGTTCTCGATTTGAGAGTTTGAACTCTCCCAATCTAGTTCTAACTTTGGGTGTTATCCTCTCTTGATCTAGATCTAGGAATTTAATAAATATACTTTTGAAGATTCGACACTCTTCTGCTCTATTCATGTACAGGTTCTCTACCTCCAACCTCAATGATGATCGCAGGAGTTTTGACTTCTTGTTGAATTATGGAGATTTGCTCATCCACATGTCAAATCTGTGTTTGTTTAATCTATTTTGGTTATCTCCATACAATGATGGTGTAAAGGAAACTAAATTTAGTCGTGCACCGCCAATTAGCAATGTCATAATTATTAGAGAAGAAATTTCCGACATGTGCTCATTATTGACAAAGATATGAGATCTAATGATCGGTTGCCGATTTTGTTTGACAGATATGTTTTTGTGAAAGGAGTTCATGATTAACTTTGCCGGTGCTCCATCAATCCTCCTTCTTTTCTAAATTTGGCTTTGTTTTTCAGCATTAATGCTCTATTTCGATTTACTTTGTTTTGAAGACTATGTATTTATGTAATTTTGTTTAGTAATAAATACAATTTTCTTTTGACCAAGAAAAACATATGAGCTACCATAGAATTTGTGGAGGACGAGCTAATCAAAAAGAGGAAAGGATATTCAAACGTTGCGCCTGTGCGACCCAATCGACTATTGGATTTGCGGAATGGCAACATTGGGCCAAGGAATTTTTGCAAATTGGTCCAAAAGGAGCCGAGCCTCTTCTATTAAGATTTCCAGCTCCCACCGCACACGTACTTTCCTCCGCACCGAATCAATTAACTCTACATAGTCCGACTCTATCACAAGCTTGCTCTCTCTACTCAATTGAAATCGCTTCAAAGCTTCAATCAGAGCCAAAGTCTCCGTCTAAAGCGCCAACTGAGCTCCCGTTTCATCTTGGAGGACCCCCGAAATAGCTCCTTCAGTTGCGCCTTCAAGAGAAGCTCTCTCTAAATTAATTTTGAAGGTAAGGTTTTCAGTGGGATTCAATTCTTTGTCGATCGAGTCGTTTCTATGTAAAGTTTCGCACTTTGATTGTTCCACTCGTTGGAATTTCTGAGCATCGTCCACACAGAGTCGATTAGGATTCTCGGATTTAAGGGTTTCCTTCGAAATACAAAATCATTCCTCGCTTTCCAGATAAACCATAAGAGACCCATGACTTCATCGAAGGTAAGTGGGTTACTTGGCTATAAAATTTGATCTTGGAACCATAACTCGGTTCGCGTTAGACTTTGACAAGAGATTTGAATATTTACTTTTAGCATCTGTCCAAATTAAGAGTTTCCTTTGAATACAAAATCATTCCTCGCTTTCCGGATAAACCATAAGAGGGCCATGACTTCATCGAAGGTAAGTGGGTTACTTGGCTATAAAATTTGATCTTGGAACCATACCTTGATTCGCGTTAGATTTTGACACGAGACTTGAATATTTACTTTTAGGATCTGTCTAAATTGAGTTTGTCCAAGAATAGAACAATAATAGGTGTCCCACTGATTCCACTTCTTGATCACAGAAAAGGCATGCTGGCATATGTATGATTTTTCGCCCGCAAAGGTTTGCTGTTGTAGGAAGTGCATTTTAACACATGCTTCATAGAAATTTTTTAACTTTGGGGGGCGGGGGGTGGTCTTAGTTTGCGAGATGGCTGGAAAGATCATGTTGCTTGCATGCTATGTTATGGGTTGTCCTTCTCTCTAATCAAATTGTAGGAAGCTTTAACCGAATAGGAACTTGAGTTTATAACTGTCCATATCAGTTTATCCTGTGTAGCTTGAGGATTGAGGAGCATGGCTAGGACTTCATTCACTGTTTGTTCATCAAAAAGTCTTCTGAGTTTGTGGGTATCCCAACTCCTCTCTTCTTGTATGACTTATTCAGCAACTCTTGTGGAGTCACTCAAATTAGCGGTCCCCCTATAATTCCTCTTTTAGCCATCTATCTTCCCAAATGTTAATGCTTTCTCTTGTACCCACTGGCCTTATCACTGATTCTGTGATATTTTCTCTACCCATCAACAAACTTTGCCTACCCCAAAAGGGGTGAGAACCTCTCCCTGCATGCCGGAATGAGCTTGAAGGAAAATAAATTTATTTTAGAATTTGGCACCATAAAGATGACTTATTGTGAGATAGCATTCATGCTTGTTTTCCAAGAATTGCTTTGTTAAAAGCTACTAAGGCCTTGTTTGGTAATCGGTCAAATAATATATGATTTGATTATTTTATTCTCTCAAAAAAAAAAAATCCAATCGGTAATTTTTCTGTTCTCGGGAATAGATTTGGAACCAAATCAAGAAGTAAAAAAAGTTACTTCATTGTTCCTGAGAACAAATCTAGAATCAAGCTCACTTTTTTTTTTTTTCCTCTCTTTTATTTTATCTTCTTTTCCTTTTAATCTTCTTCTTCATTTCGCCAGTTGTTGGCCTCAACGATGGCTGGCGGCCTCTTTGGAGCCTTGTCACCTCAACGATGGCCGGTGGCCTCTCTTGAGCCTCATCGGCCAAGCCTTGCCTAGCTGCTGCGAGGTCGGCGTTGCCATGGCCAGGCAATGCCACCTTCACGGTGGTTGGGCAAGGCTCACCTCACTGATTGCTAGGCGTGGTCGAGCCTCGCCCAACTACTAGTGAAACTCAGCCAACAAGGCTCAACCAGTGAGGCTTTGATGAGGCCAGTGGCCCTTTGTCTAGCCAGTCATCAGTCATCGTCAAGGTTGGCGACCGGCAAAAGGAAGAAGAACAAAAAAAAAAGAAAAAAAAAAGAAAAAAGAGAGAAAGATGAATAAAATTATTTTAAAAACTAAAAGAAATTCTAAGTCACAAAAGAATTTGAGTCATATAAAATGCATTTCTATTTTGAAAATAAAATTTTTGTTTAATTACCAAACGCCTTCAAATGCTCAAAAACTTATCCATATAACAAAAATCACAAAAAATCATTTCTGAACAGAAATTGTTTTTGGGAACATGATGGTTACCAAATGCACCCTAAAACTTTGAATCCCCTCCTCTATCTTTTCTTGAGCACCGCCCATCTATTCCAATATAGACATCTTCGTGATTACCCACTCTTCCACCAAACGTGGCAATTCTTTTTTCTATAGACTGACAAATCAACACTAGAATTTTGAAGATAGACATCATGTATTGAGGAAGAGCTTTTATCACAACTTTGATGAAAATCTCCTTCCTTGCCTTCAAAATTAATTTTTCTTTTCATCCCTCTAATTTCCAGTTTACTCTTGCTAAAATCCACACTAACATTTATTTTTTAGAGACACCCCAATCCGAAGGAATCCTTAAATATTGTCAAGTCTCTTCTATTTTAGGGACTCAAAGTTTAGCTACCACGTTTCTTATTAAGGACCGTGGGCAATTTGAGTAAAAGGATATGCAAGATTTGTTTAAGTTTATTGCTTGCCTAGACGGCAAAGCGACATTGATTCAATTTCATGACTAAATTTTGACATTTTTTCATATTTTCATCTAAGAAAAAAATTGAGTTAAGCAAAAAGAATGGGAAAGGACTGGACAAAACCCGTTTAAACTTATTCCCATTAATGTCGCCTTTTGAATTGCTTTTGTCATCACCATAATAACTTCCGATAAGCTGTTGACAATGCCATATCACTTCCCTCACGCACTTTGCTATGTTGTGCTTAGCAGATGGAGATAACCGGAGAAGAGTTTGCTTTGCCTATCAATGATTTTTAATTTAAGTAGGGATAGTGGCATAAATGGTCACTGAACTTTTAATTTATTCAATATGACCCATGAACTTTTAATTTATTTAATGTGATCCCTGAACTTTTAATATATGTTCAATTTAGTCATTGAATTATATGAAAATATTCAATATTGTCATTTCAATAATTCAAGTTCGGGGACAACAATAAACATTTTCTTATAGTTCAAGGACTAAATTGAACATGTACCAATAGCTCATAGACCACATTGAGCAATTTAAAAGTTTAGGGATTACATTACACATTAAACTAAAGTTCAACAACCACATTAAAAAAATTAAAAGTTAATGAACCTCATTACAGCCAAAATTAATTGATCATTTGTGTCATTTTCCCTTTCAGTATCATGTATATCAGGATATATTTTTCCTCAGTTTTCCACTAACATATTGGGTAAAAAGGATGCCATATGTAGGTGCAATTTGCTAAGATTTCTTGTATTATTCATTAGCTCTATTTGTGCTTAGTTGTACACAAAAACCACGCCTAGCTATTATCTCACCATATGAATTAATCTCATCAGTTACGTTAACATAGCACTCGATGTCATATGCGATGTTACCCGCAATGGCGGAAGCGTGGAACAAATGCAAATAATTCAAGCGAGAAACTAACACAGAAAATAAACCCGACAGAGAGGATATATGTAGTTTGGCTAGGCATGCTTACCTTAGGGAAGAGATCCACGAGACGTTCCCCTAAATCAAAAGGAAGAGATTATAGTCATTTGAAATGCATAACTCTCAAATGATCCCGAGATCCCAATCACACCCAAAAAGGCTCATATAATTTCCCAAACAAAATGGGAAGTGTTGACCTCACAACAATGATACTATCATCGGCCCATTGAGCTCTATGTTGACTTTGGGCTCTCGTTGTATGAGATATTGGGTTGAACATGTCTATAAAAAATATTCAGGTGCGTGTTCGTACGCCCTTCCGAAATGGGTTGGACCCTGGAATTTCTGGGCTAAATTCCCACTTCCTCAATCTGCTCTGGCCAGTCCAAGTCTGATGTCTGGCCCAGCTTTGGTCGAACGTTTCAATTCCAACTCCGGACATCAAACGAACGTCCAGTCTTGAGCCGAGTCAAAAACATGGGGCCGACACTTTCGCCATGAGCGGTGGGTGCGGATCAGCATGTCCATCTCCTCTAATGCCTTGTCCAACCTCTTAATTTTGCCAATGAGTCCTAAATCTTTTCACATTTTGCAAATTGAGTCAATCCGGCTAATTTTAGCTTGAAATCGCTAACGTGGATGTAGCTTATCCTATGTGGTACGATTAGTGCTAACGTTGACAATTTAATTAAGATTTTCACATTTTATAGATTTTTAATTATTTTTTGAATTTTTGTTTTATTTTCCTTTTTTTTTATTTCCAACCATTGCTAGCTGCGTAGGCTTCTCTTGCACTAGGTAAGAGCCACCTTACCCTTGGCCAATTGAGCCGCAGAGGCTCTAAGCAAGGTAGCCCTTGACTGCGAAGCCCTTGCCCAAAGCCATTGTGGCCTTGCCAACTGTGGATGAGGTCATGAAGGCCCTTGCTAGATATGGGTGAGTTGCCTCGCCTGTGGCTAGTGGGGATGCCTTGGCGGCGGCCAACGAGGCCATGAAGGCCCTCAGCATCACAGAAAAAAAAATAATAATAGAAGGAAAAGAAAAAATTCAATAAAAAAAAGTAAAATATTATTGAAAATTGTCTACATTAGCACCCGCCATGTCATGTAGAACATTTAACATTCACATCATTGATTTTAAGTCAATATTGACTTGATTGGCTCAATTTGCAAAATGTGAAAATTTAGTATTCAATTGATAAAATTGAGAAAGTGCAATAGGTTAATGACTTTTTGGACAAATTTTCCATGTTAATTTTACATAAGAACTAGTGTTGCCTTAATCAAAGTTGAACACATTATAGGTAATATATATATATATATATATATATATATATATATATATATATATGATAATAACTCTAGATAATTCGGTTAAACCTAGGCATAAACTTAATAATTTAAAAGAAAAAAAGATATTCTAAGAATATATAATTCCATTATATCTATGGAATTTATCATAGATACGGCTCTCTACTTTGTAAATTTGTAATGCATCACGGAGTCCGATCAAGTTCTTGCCTCAAAGACCAATGGAAAAGCAAGTTAATTGCGTTCTCAACGTGTAAATTATTATTGACAAAAAAAAAGTGTAAATTGCATATAATGCAAAAGTAAATTCATATAGTAACATGTTCAGAGATATCATCTGCTTATTTTATCCTCAATCAAATTTAATGAAAAAAAAAATGTACGTAACAATCATATGTTAGTAAATTGATGAAACTGAAGCAATCAAAAAGCATTTGACGTAATTACATTAGTCTTATTGATAAGTTCAGTTTCGCTCTTCTTGCGTGTTATTAGTGTTGCCCAAAATCAAACATGAGTGAAATATTCAAGCACGTGAACTCTCCTTGTGCTGTAGGTATCAATATCATAATCGAACCACGTAAATATCTAATTTTTTGGTTGTTCCTCGTTTGAATTCTTAGGTGATTTCATTATCTTGCATTGATTTAAGTGCGGGAAAATTACAAAAAAAATTCCTAAGTCTATAGTAATTATGTCAATTTAATACCTTTTTTTTTATCAATTGAGTGATAAACCTTTTGTATTTATGCCAATTCAATCTATCTAGCCAATTTTGACTATAAATTAATGGTATGGATGCTGGCCATCTTACTTGGCACGGCTGATGTATGTAGACAATTTTAAATAATATTTTGATAATTTTAGAATTTTGGAATTTTTAATAGTTTTAATCTCTCTCTCTCTCTCTCTCTCTCTCTCTCTCTCTCTCTCTCAATGAGGCTGACCTCACGTACCGACGGGCGTTTGAGAAAAAAAAAAAAAAAAGAAAGATAAAGAGAAGAAATAAGGAAAAAGAGAAGGACTTTTTTTTTTTCTTGTAAAATTAATCAGCAAAAAAAAAAAAAATTAGCACAATTGCAATAGGTTTATAACTTTTATTTTTTTGGCAATTTTCTCATTTGATTGCAAGATCAGTTAGCATTCCACTTTGACTTTACAACAAATGGCATGTGGTTTATATTTTTTATTTTATTTTATTTTATTATGTAGGACTAGTTGTCTTCATTGTTTCTTAATATGTGATTGATTTGATTTATTAGACTAATTCTAAGTAATAATTTCTCCTCTATCATACAGTCTACGCAACATGTAAGCAATGGATTGTATATGATATAGGTCCTTATCAGATTAGGAGCACCAAAGTAAAATCTGAGAAATTTTACGATCACATTCTTTTTTGGGGAGAATATAATCGACATTAGGTTGAACAGTAGAAACAAAATTTGGAAGGTGAAATATCAATTTTACGATCACATTCTTTTAATGAAAATTTAATACAAGGTGCACCATAGCAAATTAATATTGTAGGATAAGTTTTCAACAATTAAAATTTGAAATTTTAATGCACGACATGTTTAAAATCATGAAACATATAAAAATTGATATCTTAAATCATGAAAAACTATTGTATAGGATACATTTGTTTCATTGAAAATTTCTTGATAAAGAAAAATAAATTCCATAGAAAACTTTTTCAACAAAAATTGTTTGTTTTATTATTTATTCGGTGATTTAGGGATAGTGATTTCCTTCTACTAGAAGTAGAATAGGAAGTCATTTTCTCCCAATCTAAGCTTGTTATTTTCAGTTAATGACAAACATTTTCCATAAATCGATTAGTTTAATATCAGCCAATACCGGAAAAGTAAGAAAATAATTTTCCAGAAACAGCTTTCTTTCAAATAGATAGACCCAGACTGTTAGTTTCAATGGGAAAGTCAAATAACACATAACACCATTACTAGAATGAGCCTATATAATTCGATACTTTTCTACGTTGTTATAAGGAATGCATCATGATAAGCACGATTTATTACGTGACAATGTCAACGAGGGAGATCATAAAGGCAAAAGTGGTTAAGCAACTAGGCAGGAGCTTAAAAGAGAATAAGCAAATGAAGAAGTAGGGAAGGGCAAAGGCAAAGGAATCAATTCTTTTATGGTTAAAGCATTTGTAATTCAGCAATTAAAAAATGTAATCGGAGGATTTGGGTCATACTTGGGGGCGATGATCCTTAAAAGTTTGAATGATGGCCATGACCTATAATTGCAAGACTAAACTTACATGCTTTGAACTAATTTGCAGGGAGTACGATCTGTCTATTCGAGTTTGAATGAAGGCAAATTTTCTTTTCTTTTTTTAGGGAGAAGGGGGGGTGTTGGGCTCTATAGGTTTTATGCCTGCACCTAATTACCTATTTAATAATCATGGAATTAGAGGACTTTCATGGTCAGAGAAACCCTTTTTTGGGTCGTTAGGTCGGAGAAACCTTACAATGTGAGAAACTGAGGTTTTTTCTTTCCCCATGTATTTATTTTTGCAGTGGAGAGAAATTAGAGATCGATATTTGTCTTGCAAGCTTTGTTTACAGGGGGAGCTGGTGAGGAATGTAAGATCAGCAATTCAAATTGAAATTTTACTGTTTCCGTCGCATTGAGATTATTAAAGGTTACGGCTACGTCCACTATCATTTTATGCTAATTGAAATCTCGAGCAAGTCGTTTAATCAAAGCTGAATATCGTTAAATGCACTAGAACTCGTTTGTTAAACTATAACTAGTAATAATGAGCATACCCCTAAAGTATAGAAGAAAGGTGAGAGAGAATTGATGGACACGCGGTGGAGCAAAAGTCTGGCAAAAATAATTAAGCATCAGCAAAGTGCCTTATCTTTAAAATTTGACCCTAAAATTGAAGTTGATCTCAATCTTGCAAGTAACGATGTAAATTTGAATCAACCGTGATCTTAGTTCTTCATAAAGATTGGAAGCTCTATACATACTTGGCAGGAGTATATGTGCCAAAGTTATACATCTCTCACATCTCTCCTGATTAGATACATAAATATAACGACAGCTTCATTCACCATTTCAAAGTTACAATTCTCAAATTCTTATTTCTCGGGGAATTATTTAGGTTACGTTTGGTAGTTAGGATAAAAATTTAGGTTAAGATAAAATTTATTCTACCTTACGTTTGATGCCTACTCAAGACAAAATCAAGTCAAATATAAGAGGGATATATAGCTCATATAAAATTATTCCATGAAGGAGATAAGATAAAAGTGAATATAGTTGTTAATATCCATAATAAGAAAGTTATTTTTCTCGAATAACAAATTTCTTAAATTAATAAAATAAAAATTACATTCCAATATTATAATATTTGAATTCTAATAGAAGAAATTCAAAATAACAAAAAAATAACAATTTATTTTTTATTAAATTAAATTTTTATTTATATATTCGAATTTAATTATATCTTATTATATAAATTCATATAAAATATATATTTATCACATATTTTAGGTGTTTTAGTGTTTTAGATATATTAGTACAATTTACTATTTAATAAAATTTTATTAGAGAATGATGGAAGGGAAAAAAGATATAAAATAAAAAAAAAAAGAGGGGAAAAAATAAAAATAAAATATGTCAGAGTGTCACAAGAGAGTTTTACCTTCTCCGCTTGTGAACTTTTTGGTTTCTTTACACTGATATGCTGTTTATACTAAATAATGTTCATATCAATATATTCGACTTAATTACTTCAATTCACCAAGTAATGGATAAGTGTCGTGACCTATTTTTTCTTGTATGAGGGGGAAAATATATAGGTTCAAGGGTATTACCTAAAAGGTGGGCTTACAACTCTTGATTAGGCACAGACTTTTCCAAGTTCATACCTTGCTCAACGTTGGGATATTCATTTTAAAGAACAACTTAAATAGTTCTAAAAGCCGCCACTAGCTTATTGTGGCCGATTAGAAACCAATCGAGACGCAGAAGTGTCATCTCAATTCCTACACAACTAGAGATTTTAGAGTTGAAGACTTGATTACGCTAATGTCTATTAGTGTCTTTTTTGTATTAATAATTTGAAAGGTTGTTATCTAAGTGATCACGCTATCTTGATTGCCATTTATAGTTCTAAAGGCATCGAAGTTTTTTTTGGTAAGGTCTAAAGGCATCAAAGTTGATAAATGATCATGCAAATGTTTTTGTAGCTTTCCTTTATGGTCTTAAACTAGACTAACATGAACTAGGAAAGCAATTAACAAACAAAGTATTGAAGTGCAATGTGGGAATTAAACCTCCAACGTAGTGAAATTGCACCTATCTAAGTGCATGAAAAGTAAACTCACCACTCATTGGGTAACAAATATTAACATGGCCTCAATATAAGATTCGAGATATGAAACCCCTAGAAAGCTTGCTATTTTGAACTAAGGCGAACCCAAGTCTAAATATATTATGATGTTGCCCTTTTTTACGTCCTAACTTGGAAATGAACATAGGTCGAAGCTTATACTTCGATTTTGGAGTGTATTCATCCTCTTATCCTTGGACGATCACAAAAAATGGAGTACGAACAATAAGGCTCTTAATTTGAATTTGAGAGTTAAATGGAAATGGGCCGGCACATGGTGCTCTGGTGGTCGGTTCGGCAAGCCACCATGGCTTTGCGTCGGGGGTGGCCAGAAACCAGCCGAGAACTGGTCGGCGAAAATGACATGCGGGATCACGTCTTTTTGGCCGAGAGAGAGAAGACCAGGAGAGAGAAATATGTGATTAGCTGATGGCTAGGGCTTTGTCCGAAGTTTTTTTGGTCCTTTTGCACATTAGGCTTTCAATTGTGGCCCTACGATTGATCTAAGGGTCCATATTTGGGCTTGGTGAACAAGAAATGATGTGATTAGCTCACTTAAGGTGACATGTCATCTTAGATGGCCATGATCACATGTCTAATGAATGGCCAAGATTGGACCCTTATATGAATTTAAAAAAAGTACAGGGGCATTTTGGTCGTTCCGGGCCATGGCTGGCCGAACTTGGCTGTCATTTTCCGGACCGAGTGGAGTTCGGTCAAAACCGGGTTGACCCAACTCACATCCGAGCTACGATCTGTCCCAAACCGGTTGTCTATGTGCACATAATGCAATCTGTGGGCATGTCCCAACTCGTAACATTATTCGTGTTTTCGAAAAACTTCATGTTTGAACGATTCAAAGTGGTGTTCCCAAAGCGAAGCGTGGAATCTTTTCAACGTTAGCATTTGATCTCTAACAGCAAATATTTGTGGACTTATACACTTCCTAGTTCCTACGGCTTAAAGTAAGTTCATTATATAATTGACAATTGGTACGAAGGTCCAGATTATATGATAAAATATTATTTTTTAATGAGGATTGGAGAAGATAAGGACAATAAAAAAAGAAGAAAAAAAAACAGACAATAGAAAATTCCTACACGGACTGTTCTGGCGCAAGTCAAAGCTCACCTTCTTTTAGTCGACAACTTTTTTAAACCTTAAACATCTGAGATTTTCATAATGTAATGAAAATGCCAAATGCCAAAAGCTGTCTTCCATTCTTACTTTCGATCTTTCTTAGGTCGTCCGTCTGATCCCTTCCCTCTTTCCCCGTGAACGCTTAAGGCGACATTAGTCAAACATCCGTTATGTATGTTCCATTAGTCGATGGTTCCATTAGTGGGATGTTTGACTGCCCATTAGTCAAACATCCGCTATGGATGGTTCCATTAGTGGGATGTTTGGCTGCAGAGGGATCACCACAGCGTTGTTTTCCAAGAGAGCCAAAGTCCGAGCTAGTCAATATATCCAGTTGGACTCACTTTCATTTAAAAAATTAAATTAATGAGTTATGGGCCAATTATGATATATTAACTACTCTATACCACATCAATTCTCTGCTATGAGATTTCTCTAATACAACTCACTTGCACGTGCATCCTAACAACTTAAGAGTATGAAATATCTGAGCACGTGAGCTTTTCTCATTGGATCAAATTGTGCAAATATCCAATGTTTTAGTTGTTCCTCTTTTAAATTCTTTGGTGATTTTATTTTCTCGCATTGATTTAATTTCTAGATTGGCTAGTGCGCCACATCGATTTTATAACAAATGGCATGCGGTTTGTGTTTTTAACGTTGGACTAGTTGTTCTCATCGTTTCTGAATATCCTAAATGATTTCATTTACTAGACTAATTCTACGTAAATAGTTTTTTCCTCTATCATGCAGTCTCCACTAGGACATGTAAATGACGGATGGGCTGGTGAGGGCGGCCCTCGTTGGGGTGGGGTGAGGGTGGCCCTCCCTTGGGTTGGGCTAGGATAGGCCTCACTAGATCCGGCAAGGGCAACCCTCGCCCGACGTAGGCGAGGGCGGCCCTCACCGATGCCGACGAGGGCATTCCTCACCAGATTCTACTCAAGTGAGGGCCGCCCCCTCGCTGCGTCGGGCGAGGGTTGCCCTCGCCGGATCTGGCGAGGGCTTTCCTCACCCGATCTAGGGGAGGGTGGCCCCTGCTTGAGCCAGCTAGAAGGGAGAAGAAGAGAAAAGAAAAAGGAAAGAAAAAGAAAAAGAATTTAAAAATTGAAAGATGAAAATGCCCTTCGAGTCGTAAAATTGGGGTAAATATGTCACAACCGGGTGAAGTTTGGGGGTATTTTTTGTTTCACAAAAAAAAAATTCAGGATAAATTTATCGCATTGGGTAAAGTTTAGAGTTTTTTTATAGCTTTTTCCCCTTCCTTTTTGAGTTGGTTCAATCATGTTCACATTGCCTTCCCTTTGACTCTGATAAAGAGTAAGAGTCAAATTGAAGCACGTGAATGCAATGTAGATTTTGTTTGATTTATCTTCGGGTTTTGACTTTTGCATCCCGTGCCCTTTTTAGTTAAACCATGATGGTATTGATTACTGTCTTTCATGTGCCTGTAAAACTGATTTAAGGTCTGGATCATAAGTAGCTATATCTATTGCATGTTTATTTCCTTCTAGTCTTATAGTATGAAGCACATGAGAAATTTAATCAATAAAAAACATACCCAAGATTAGCTTATAAAAAGGCATGATCCCATCAAAGGGTGGGATATCATATATTTTGGCCAAAAACTAATGAGGAAGAGTCTTCATCTCTAAGGCCTTGTCTATAGAAAAAAGCTGGTCCAAACTCGTAATGTTTTAGGTAGACGAATCTTGACGACTAATTGGCATGTCCCAAACCGGTTGTCTATGTGCACATAATGCGATCTGTTGCCATGTCCCAACCCGTAACATTATTCGTGTTTTCGAAAAACTCATGTTTGAACGATTCAAAGTGGTGTTCCCGAAGCGAAGCGTGGCATCTTTTCAACCTCAACATTTGATCTCTAAGAGCAAACATTTGTGGACTTATGCACTTCCTACAGCTTAAAGTAAGTTTATTATATATTTGACAATTGGTACGACGGTCCAGATTAATATGATAAAATATTATATTTTAATGAATATTGGAGAGGATAAGGACAATAAAAGAAAGCAAGTAATAGAAAATTCCAACACGGACTCTTCTGGCGCAAGTCAAAGCTCACCTTCTTTTAGTCGACTACTTTTTTTAACCTCAAACATCTGAGATTTTCATAACATGTAATGATGGACATGTAGATTCGCCTATGTAAAATTTGTCTATATTGTTTTGAGATTTAAATAGTATTTTCAATTTCAATGGGACAGTAAAAATACTTCTTTTTTTTTTTCACAAACTCCATATTTTGCTGTTGCAAAACTGCTATATAACTCTTTTAGGTTGGACAATATTTTACTCATCAGCTTATAAATCTATTCCATCTTCTGAAAAGAATATGTAGGAATTATTACATCATTATTGGCGGAAAAAATCGAGAAAGTGGTAGCGTAAGTGGGAATAGGAGAGAAACCCAGGACGACCGAAAAGTCCCTCGAGCAATAATTCAACATAAAAGACATCTGAAATGAAAAAGCAAGAACTTGCAATTCGAATGATTCCTAATGAATGGATCAACGGTATATTAAACTCCTAAGTGTAACATTGACCCCAAATTCCAATTTTCTATTGGCTATTAACCACTAATGATAATTTACGATTAAGATACGGCTCTATATGTAGTCTTTGAGATGCGATCTTTTGCTTTTAAGACGATACGTTTATTCTACCGAGACCATGAATCCAACATTTTATAATATTGAAACTCATTATGATATGTCAAAACTTAGTAACACTGCATATTTAAAAGAAATGATTTCTAGGTTTTAGTGAACCGAGATTTCTAATGTAACATCCCTAATTTGATTTAGCTTTGTTGCGACCTTCCCAGAGATATCACTAAGGACAGTTAATGGATTACAAAGTACATACTTGGCGCGACTCTCTCAAACCCATACTGATGGTAGCTTAGTGGTTGTTATATTAAATAGGCGAATTAATTCATTTTGGAGTTGCTACTAATCTATTATTGGTCGATTAGAAACTTATGTGGGTGAACATTTTACTTCGAGAACAAGAGATTTTATTGATATTGAATTTGGTTACACTAGATAAATCTAACACACTTTTAATACATTTTCTGTTTACTTAAAAGATATTTTTGCAAGCAATCTTAATCGATTTAAATTTTTAGCTACTAACATGTGATGGGCAATCAACGGGAATTTGGCACTTAAAAATCAAAGTGATAAATACATTGTATAAAAAAATTGGCAAAAACCTTGATGCGCTAAGCAATTCAAAAGCAAAACTTTATTATCATCTCGCACATCAATTGTTATGCATAACTTTAACTAAAGACCAAACAATGATTCGATATATGCATGAACTAGGCCAATGTAATTATTCTTCTTGGGTTTTTCTTTGAAATTAGCGTGAATTAATTTAAATGCTAGTTTATGTAAGTTCTAAATTAACATGCATTGATGAACTAACCAATTCTATATGAGATATTCATGCACTACTTTTTAGATTTTCTTTATGAGTTAGAATAGGAAACTAACTAAACCTACATGATGACTTAGTTTAAATTAAGCAATAATTTTTATTAAATCTTAATCTAAATTAGGTGATTTCCTAGGTCATTACATGATTCCTTATGCCTTATGCACTTGAGATATGGATTTCTAAATTAGGGAATATGCATGAATGTAATATAAACTGAATGCAATGCACTTTATATATATATACGTATTTAATGTAACACCTATATGATTTATGATTATATTATATATTACCACGCCCAAATAAGGAAAAAAAATCTAATTGAGTTGGAAACACTTAAAATGTCGGAAAAACCTTGTTACATGGTGGGATAGATTATGTAATAGGAAAAGAAAAGGAGTTCCTACTTTTTCTTAGAAAGAATCCATTTACATTTCACCTATGTCCATTTCAATTGAATATATTATCATCTAAAAATTATATTTGAAAGGCGAAAATGTAATTACCATAAAAATCTACAGTTGAATCCCCAACAACTTAACAATTCTTTGTGCATTCACACGCATTGCGAGAAAATTTTCACCTATAGGCGTTCAATATCAATCAAGATTAAATTAAGAGGAAAGAATTTTTTTTTTTAATAAAATGCTCACCATCAATCAAAGTTAACTTAACGGCAAGTTCTTGGGATCGGACCAAATTGTCGTGGCCGCCTGAGGCCACCAACAACCAGACGGTGGTCGCTTGAGTTTGGTGATCCCCGCGTGCTGGTCGCTCAACGATTAACGCTGGAGAAGGACAGCAAGGTGACGAAGGAATCACACGAGCATCACCTGAACTCGCACTTGGGAGACTCGACCCATTGTGACTTAGGTGGTGATCGATCGAGCATGCAATGCGGGTCAGTCACCAGTGGTCAATTTAGACTGTCCTCCACCTATCTAAAGAAAAAAAAAAAAAAAAAAAACTCTAGAACGCACGCTCAAGCTCAAGAAATCACGGTGACAATTCGGTGTGGTTGCCGGGAGACACGATCACTATCACGATAGTTGCCTGTTAAAGAAATCTTAATTACATCTCGTGCATAATGTTCTTGTCCATCACTAGTAGAAGGGACTTCATGCTTCGAGAGCACTTGAAAATCCTTATTCAGTGTGAGGATGAGAAAGTTAACTTCAACCTTATAGGGCATCTTCTTTATTCATATGCTATTAAGTTGGGTGCGCAATCCTTTACTCAAAGTACTTAAATTATTTGAGGACCATGCAAAATACATGTCATATATTAACGATTTTGGTTTCTCCTTCTCGAGGGTCGTTTCAATGAAGTATTTGCACCATTTGAAAGAGCTGGCTGATGCGACGAAAAATTCTTTGTTTCTTTTAGTCCAAACCGTGAGTATATTGACGTTTGACGTGCGAGTTGGTATTGATTTACGACATTGATTTACAATATTTAGAATTGAGATTTACGAAATTTAGTTTCTTAGTGTTTTTCATTTGATCCACAAGAGAAATATATTCAATACTATATGAAAGGATGGCACCTTACTTTATAAACCAATGTTATGAATCATTTCAATATACAAAATATTATTCATTATCCTATTGCAGTTATTTGATGAAAAATTCAAAGGTATAAGCATCACCAATATCCCTTTCATCGTCATCCTTCTAACCCAAATATTATCGATGTAAATTAACTTGACCCTAAAATGGTTTGCTAATATAATGACCTCGTACGATGGCAAATGCCAAAAGCTGTCTTCCATTCTTACTTTCGATCTTGTGTCGTCCGTCTGATCCCTTCCCTGTGTCTCCATGAACGCTTGAGGCCTCATTAGTCTAACATCCGTCATGGATTAGTCGATGGTTCCATTGGTCAAACATCGCTAATGGATGGTTCTATTAGGGATGTTTGACTACAGAGCACAATGCAACATTAAGGATTTAGTTGTAACTTATGTTAGAAGTGTGCAGAAGAAATTCAATACCACAATTTAGGGAAATCGCCAAGAGATAGCTCAAGTCCGAACCGCTCAGTATATTTAATTGGACTCACATTCACTTAAAAATTTAAGCTACTAAGTTTTGAGTCAATTAGAATATGTTAACTACTTTACATCACATCAATTCTTCGATATAGGATTTCTCTAACACAACACACTCACACGTGTGTCCTAACGACTTAAGAGTGTGAAATATCTTAGCATGTGAGCTTTCCTCGTTAGATCGAGCAGCGTGAACATCCAATATTTTTGTTGTTCCTTGTTTAAATTCTTTGGTGATTTTATTTTCTAATGTTGATTTAATTTCTAGATTGGCTAGTGCTCCGCATCGATTTTACAACAAATGGCATGCGGTTTGTGTTTTTAACATAGGACTAGTTGTTCTCATCGTTTCTGAATATCCTGATTGATTTCATTTACTAGACTAATTTTATGTAAATAGTTTTTTCCTCTACCATGTAGTCTCGACTAGGACATGTAAATGACGGATGGTATATGATATAGATCCTTACCAAAGTGAAATTTGAGCAATTTTACGATCGCGCACTTTTTATGGGAAAATATAATCGAGATTAGGTGGAACATTGAAATATCATTATAATCGGCATTGATCTCCGAGCCTGTCAACTAAGACCATTTATTAAATGAGGCCTATATTTTTGCGGACTTTTTCTACGTCGTGCACCATGGTCAAAAGATGTTGAAGTGACAACGTCCCCAAAGGAGATACAAAAGGACAAAAGAAACAAGTTCTTTGAAAGAGGGCTTTTACCTACAGAGAAGATGTTGGTTCACATAGAATTATAGGAGAAAGAAACAAAAGGGAGCTGTGTGGACGAGTCTTCGTGCGGAGATTGATGAATGGTTCGGATGTCCCCACAGGCGTTGTTGACCTGTCAAAAGCTAGTCCCCTTGATTTTCGCCGAAACGGAGTAATATCGGAAGGCTTCACGGTTCTCTTTTTCTTGCCAGAAGAGCACTCACCTTGGGCCGCCCCGCCTACAAGGTTATCCCAATGAACTAACAGGATTAAGTGCTTTATTTTTTACGTGTCGATGTCTACATGCTCAGTACCTTCCTAATTCCTTTTCATTTTTTATTTTTTTTGCTTTTTCAAGAGAACTGAATACCCCATTATTGTCTCACGACCAAAGGTCATCGAGGTCTACAATGACTCTTCGGATGTAGCAGTTTAAACTTGTACTAAGGTGTTGGGATCATCGGATCCCCGAAAACGGATTCGGCACTTAAACCGAACCCCTAAATCAGACGCGGAAGATAAGCCCGGGAAAACGTCATGTATCACCGATCAAAAGCACACCACGGATTCGAGCGTACGCTTATTGGCCACCCGAGATTGAACACCGACGCCGTAAAGAGGATGAGGATTCAGTCTGTTCGATCCGATGTCGAAATCCGTCGTAAAGGGAAGATGGCGTCGCTTCTTCGACTTTTCTGAGAGAGAGAATTCTTGAAGAGAAAGAGAACGTACGTACAAAATGCCAAAATGTGTCTTCTCCTTCTCTCTCATCCCTTTTATAGGTTCCTCTTTCCACGGGCCTAATTCCCCGTGGGCCGGACCTTTAGGCCCATCGTGGCCGGGCCAACTTAGGCCCATGATTAAATCCATCATCTCCCACTCGCACATGGTGGACCAAAACCAACATGGGCGGATAGGCCCAACTTAGGCCCATCAATTGAAAATCCTCTTTTCCTCTTTCAACATTCATACCGGTGAATAATCCGTGCGGCCAAAGATACTTTGAGAGCTCGTTGCTATACATCTGTTAGGAATATATAGCAGCTCATAATTGGGCGTCACATTCCGAGTAAATTTAGTATGCAGTACCCTAGATCGATCGATCACATTTATATCTCTCTTAATCTCATTTAAACAATGATATATATATATTGTATTCACAATTATGATTATCCCAAAGACAGTCATAATTGGTCGACCAGTGAATACAAAACCACAATGTGATTTATCAAATCCGATCTTCCTCTTTCCTTCAAACTCTCAATTTCAGTTCAACTTGCTTTTCTAGAAATGTCCCATTAGATCGAATCAACTCATGACCATTGGCAACATTCTAAGATAGCAAACACTAAATAGAAATCTTGAGAATAAGTAAGAGTCATGAGGGCACTTAAATTGAGGAACTCTATTCCTCAAGAGTCTCACACGTCATAAAAGTTGAGATCAAACTTTTGCCACTCTTATAGGTCGTCTCATGCATACGTAGTATGAAATACGTATTACGGTATTTACTCCTTTCCCATGGAGCGTATGTCTACACCATCAATACCGTACAGATGATAGTTCAGACATACCCAATGTCTAACTTGAGTTCTCGTATTTACTCATTCACAAAATTCGTCAGAACTCACATCTGGCATCTTAGACAGATAAAGTAAAATGTGTGGGTTATTTTACTTTCGGACATCGTAAGTATTATGTCCTCATCTTAATACTCAGTTAAGGCGACATATTTATTTTAAACTTGAGCTCTTGATTATCACCTAGATAATAAGCTTAAAAACCGTCTCATCTCTATTTATCACATAGTAAATAGAGGCGATTACCCGTGTGAGTGGGCTAATCTCTTATCTGTCCGACATACTTTCTCAATATAATA
Source organism: Eucalyptus marginata (assembly GCA_014182565.1). Classification (NCBI taxonomy): domain Eukaryota; kingdom Viridiplantae; phylum Streptophyta; class Magnoliopsida; order Myrtales; family Myrtaceae; genus Eucalyptus; species Eucalyptus marginata. Next base: position 46,377,368 of record CM024589.1, on the reverse strand, counting down.
TAATGCACTGAGCATTAAGATGCATAAAGATCAAACAAAAGATTCATAGGCATTAATGATGAAAACACAAATTCATTAAATGTGAACTACTCAGGGAAATTACAATATTCAGTACATCAGACTCTACGCAATCCTAGAGATTTTACATGACCACAAAACACATCTCTAGGTATTGGCTTTGTCATAGGATCTGCTACCATTCTATGCGTAGATATGTACTGTAAGTTCACATCCTTTCGTGCAACCATATCTTTTATAAAATTATACTTGGTATCTATATGTTTGGTCTTGCCATGATATTTTGAATCTTTGGTGTACGCTATAGCTGCTTGGCTATCACAATTAACTAATAATGGATTTGCAGCTTTCTCAATAACACCTAAATGATCCAAAAAATCTCTTAAGCCAAACTCCTTCTTGTATTACTGCTGATAATGCCACGAACTTAGATTCCAATGTGGACAAGGCTATACACGTTTGTTTCTTACTGCTCCAACATATGGTGCCATTATTCAATAAGAAAACAAACCCAGAGGTAGATTTCCTTTTGTCTAAATCTCCTCCCTAATCAGTTTCATAATAGCCTTCGAGTCGCAGATCCTTGCCTTGATAACTCAGCGTATAATCAGCAGTTCCCTTTAGATACCTCAGTATTCTCTTAACGGCTTTCCAATGTGCTTGACCTGGATTGGATTGGTATCTACTCACCATTCCAAATACAAAACATATGTCGGTCTTGTACACATCATAGCGTACATCAAGCTCCCAACAGCACTAGCATAAGGAACATATTTGTTCTTTTCTTGTGGAGTCCTTGGACACGATCTATGGCTCAATGCTTCACCTTTCGCAATAGGAGTGTCTATGGGTTTACAATCTTGCTTACGAAATCGTTCAAGAAACTTATTTATATATGTTTCTTGCGAAAGAGACAACGATCTCTTCGAACGATCTCTTGAAATCTTAATTCCAAGAATGTATGCAGCCTCACCCATATCTTTCATCTCAAAGTTGGAAGATAACCAACTCTTAACAGTATTAACAAACTCCATATTGCCAGAATAATGCGAATCGAGGTAAATCTCACTATAGGAGAAAATGTTTCTTCATAATCAATTCCTTTCTTTTGATTATACCCCTTCGCCACAAGGCGAGCCTTATGCCTTTCTATCGAGCCATCAGCTTTTCGCTTTATTTTGAGAACCCACTTGTTCCCAATAGCTCTGCGTCCTTTTGGAAGATCAACCAGTTCCCAGACTTGGTTTGATTTCATTGACTCAATTTCCTCTTTCATTGCATGGATCCATTTTTCCTTACTAGGGCAATTCAGAGCCTCATTTATATTTCTAGGCTCATCTTCATCTTGTGGAGCAACCATAAAAGTTTCCCCTTCAATGTCAAAACGTCGACGGGGAATACTTTGGCGACTTGTTCGCCGTATGGGAGATTGTACACTTTGCACATCATTCCCCATTATGCTCCCTCTTGGATTAGATAATGATGATGTCGTCTCATTATGTGGTTGCAATTGAGAATGAGTTGAATTCAATTCATCACTTCTCATATTACTCCCACTTGGACGAACTCCACTAAGATCATTATCTTGATCCGAGGTTTCGAATAGGGAGTTGTCTTCCCCTATTTCGCCCTTCTTAGGAAATTCATCCTCCAAGAATGTGACATCCCTTGATTCAAATTCAGTTATACTCCCACTTTCCTGCTCACCTATGAACACATACCCTTTTCAGTGTTCCGAGTATCTTATGAAAATACTCTTCTTTTCTCTGGGACCCAATTTCCCAAACTTGTGAGAGGACTCATGCGTATAGGCAGCACAACCCCATGGCTTAAGAAAACTTAAGTCCGGTTTTCTACATGTCCATAACTCATATGGAGTGGAAGTAACTGATTTGGAAGGCACTCGGTTAAGTATATAGGCAGCAGTTAACAACGCATCACTCCAGAAGGTGATAGGTAAGTTAGCATGCGCCATCATGGACCTAACCATTTCCGGTAGGGTTCTTTTCTTCTCTCCGCAACACCATTTTGTTGAGGAGTATATGGAATAGATAACTGTCTTTCTATTCCTTTTTCATCACATAATTTTCTGAACTCATCGAGATAAATATTCTCGACCTCGATCGGATCTCAATGCTTTTATTTTCTTGTCTAATTGATTCTCTACCAGGTTCATAAACCTTTTGAAACAACTTATTGCTTCAGATTTATGAGAAATCAAATAGACATATCCGAATCGAGTATAATCATTTATAAAAGTGATGAAATAAACAGCCCCGTGCCTTCCTCTCACATTCATTGGACCACATACATCAGAATGGATTAAATGCAGAGGAAATTCAGCTCTTTTACCCTTTCCAAATGGTTTCCTTGTCGTTTTCCCTTCTAAGCAATGCTTACAGATGGACAAATCGACTTTTTCAATGTTGCCCAACAAGCCCTCTTTGGCTAGTCTATTCATGCGCTGTTGGCCAATGTGACCAAGCCTAGCATGCCATACTTTCACATCGTTATCATATGAATTAGGAGATGTGAGAAGGGAATAACAAACATTTGCATTAACATAATCAATGTCTAATACAATGAAACCATCCAGAAAATAACCACGACCATAGTAGTTTGTATCCATATACAAATCTACACCTCTATTATTGAAGTTCACATTAAAACCTAGCTTGACCAACAATAAAACAGACACTAAATTCCGACGAATCTCCGGAGCATACAACACTTCATGATGGAACAAAGTGCGTCCACCACGCATATTCAGTTGGCATGTGCCAATTCCTTTCACTTCAGCTCTGGAGTTGTTTCCCACATAGATCCACTTAGTTCCAGTTGGTACTCATCGAAATTCCACGAAGGATTCTTTATCCTTTGCTACATGGTCCGTTGTTCCTGAATCTACAGTCCACAAAGGATTAGACTCAGGCAAAAATACAGAACTTGACACATAGGCAAAGTTCTGAAAAGCACAAGAGGTGTATACCTTCTTTGGCTCACGACAATCGCGAGCATAGTGACCCTTCTTGTCACAATTGTAACACTTCACCCTTGTCAGCTTCTTCATTCGAGGACGTTTTCCTCTGTCATGTTGGTCAACCTTTGGCTTCTTCCCTGAAGAACCTGCTCCCTTGCCTTTCCTTTTATCAAACCAGTTAGGGCGCTTGCGCTTGGAGCCCGAAGCTCCATTTGAGCTAGAACTAGCATGATAGAGTTCAGTATCCGGCTTAGCCGCCAACAGGCGGTCCTCTTCCAGCTCAAGATGACGCATTGCATCCTCGAAGGTTTTGATATTTTCATTATGAGTCAGGTGCACCTTCATATGCTCCCAACTCTAGGGCAAGGAACGAATCACTGCTTGCACTTGCTGCTCATTTGTCAGGACATGGCCAGCATCTTTCAGCTCATTTATCATGTTTGACATCTTTCTAAGATGTTGCTTCATGGTCTGACCATGAGGCTTCTTATAAGAGTCAAACCTAATAGTGAGCTGCCTCAGTCTGGTCACCGAAGTATGACCAAATCTTGCAGCCAATGCTTCCCACATGTCTTTGGCATTGTCAAAATGCCTAAACTCTCGCATGACGTCATTTTCCATGCTGCTCAGCAACGTGATGCGAGCAAGAGAGTTCTTTCTTTTCCACGCAGCATAAGCTTCCTTGTCTCTTTTGTGCTGTGCAGTGTTTCCATCTTCAGGTTCTACCATGGTCAGGTTAAGAGCCTCTAGTGCTTCTTGCTCTTCCAGCACATACTGGATTTTCATATGCCAAATTTCATAGTTGTCACCATTGAGCTTTTCACCTTTGTTCAGCTCGGCAACTATGCTCTTTGTGGCTGAAGCCATTGATCTGAACACATCAGACATATATGCACGAATATTAATGCCTATCACTTATGCATCTATTTTGCACAAACCCATCATATTAATTAATAATTTTAAGTAAGGTTTCAGAATCAAAAGGTCACTATGTTTCCAATCATCCTCCAAAAAATCCTAACTTAAAACTATCATTAATATGATTGTCATATGCAAAATCTATACTATGAAGCTACAAAAACTTCTATATCTACCCACTAACTACCCACAAAGAACCAAAATAATGAAAGCAACGAGATAATTGACATACAATATATATAAAAATGCTTTCAAATAATACTGCTAACATATAGGTTGTTACATCAACAACAGTCAGGTAGTTAACATTACATAATATGTCCACAAAGAACACTAAACCAAAAAACAGCCAATACATCTAACGCCAAGCCGACACGAACCGGAAAGATCCTCTTTCATTCAAATTCTGGATCTTTTCCCTTGTAACAATGCAGTAATATTCTTTAACAAAAATCATCACAATTTTCTTGTATGAAGCAGCTCCGTTGACATCCCATATGCGATTCAACACATCTTGCCATTCAGGTGGAAGAGTGTTAATGAAAAATCGCACCATTTCGACGTGGCATGGGACGACCATTCCATATGACCTCTTGTATCTTCCCGTTGACTTCAAGAACATGATCAATTAAGTCACCATTCTCCCATCGATATTCAGTCAGTTCAGCTATCAACCTAGAAAGTCTTGCCTTTTGTTTATCGGTAATTACACGAATAGGCGTACGTAACTGAAGGGGAGGCATTGTTCCTGCAACAAATGCAGAACAAATATGGGATTACATATAATCCACATTGACTCAATTGGGAAAAGAAACAAATCCTTTTTTTTTTTTTTTTTTTTTGGGTCAACGGTCAACGGAAGTCAACGGTCGCGGTCAACGGTCAACGGTCAACCGAGGTCAACGGTCAACGGGTTGATCGCCGGGTCGGGCCGGGCCGGTCGGGTCGGACCGGTCGGACCGGTCGCGTCGGTCGGACGGCCGACCGCACGTCGTGCCGTGCGCGTGCGCGGGGCGACGTCACGCGACGCGTCGGCCGGCACGTGCGCGCGCGTGCAAGCGTCCGCGAGTCGGGTCGGGTCGCGGCTGTGACCGTCCGGCCAGCGACGTCGGCGCGACGTCGCGATGACGTCACCCGGCGGTTACCGACCGTTGGGTGACGTCATGCTTGCGCACGACGCTGCTCGTCCGTGGACCGCGTGCGGGTTGCCGCCGGGCGGCGCGCGGCGCGCCGGTTCGCCACCGGCGCGTGTGCCGCACGCGCCCAGACGAACCAGCCGCGTGCAGGCGCGTCGCGCCACGCGCAGCGGCTTCTGGCCGCGCGTGTGGGCGCGTGCGGCGTCCCCCGGCGGCGCGCGACATATCGCCGGACTCGTCTCGACGTCGCCTTCCTCCCTATGCCATCAGATTTTGATTTCGACTTACGAAAAATCGGAAAAATGGGCGAACATGCTCGGGTGTCGGGATTTCTCGCCCCGATCCGTACGGCCGAAGTGCTTTTTGCGAAAAATCAATCATCAAACAACAAACAAGTCGGGAAAACGCGAACACGGGCTCTGATACCAATGTTGGGATCATCGATCCCAAAACGGTTCGGCACTTAAACCGAACCCCTAAATCGACGCGGAAGATAAGCCGGGAAAACGTCACGTATCACCGATCAAAAGCACACCACGGATTCGAGCGTACCTTATTGGCCACATTAGACACCGACGCCGTAAAGAGGATGAGGATTCAGTCCTGTTCGATCCGATGTCGAAATCCGCCGTGAAGGGAAGATGGCGTCGCTTCTTCGACTTTTCTGAGAGAGAGAATTCTTGAAGAGAAAGAGAACGTACGTAGAAAATGCCAAAAAAGGTGTCTTCTCCTTCTCTCTCATCCCTTTTATAGGTTCCTCTTTCCACGGGCCTAATTCCCGTGGGCCGGACCTTTAGGCCCATCGTGGCCGGGCCAACTTAGGCCCATGATTAAATCCATCATAAGGTCCAAGCATAGGAATGATGATAAGGGTAGAGAGAGAAAGGAGGGGGGGAAGCCAGATCGAGAGAGAGGGGAAAGCCGTGTCCGATGGTGCAGTTTCGAGTGATCGCAGGTTGAATACGACAAAGGAGAGTGGTCCGGGGGTGACAAATGAATTTCAGTAATGTGGCTTTCTTAATTACGCATATGATATGATTTTATAGACAAGGAAAGCAATTGAGGTTGGTCTCGCGGACGTGTGAGGGGTCGCGAGCGTCAGCGAGATTATTTTGCTTTGAAAAATAAATTGGTACAACACTTATGGGCTAGTTCTCTTCGTCTATAAATCACTTGCACTTGCAAGGGATTCATCAATCTAGCAAATCATAACTTCTTGCTTCATCATCTCCCTCTCTCTCCTTCTCCTTCTTCGTCAACATTTTCAATACTCAATTCATTTTGGATTTGCTACTAATCTATTATGAGTTGATTAGAAACCTACATCGATGAACATTATACTTTGCAAACCAGAGTTTTTATGGATACGAGATTTGATTACACTAGATAATTATAATGCACTTTTAATACATTTTCTCTTTATTTTAAAAATATTTTTGTAAGCAATCTTGATTGATTTAAATCTTTAGCCACTAACATGTGATGAGTGATCATGCGAATGTGCAAACAGAAATTTTACACTTGATAATTAAGGCGATAAATATATTGTTAGAAAATGGGTAAAAACCTTGATGCGCTAAGCAATTCGAAAGTGAAACTTTTTATCATCTCACACATCAAGTGTTCTACGTAACTTAACTATAGACCAAACAATGATGCGATATATGCATGACCAAACAATGATGTGATATATGCATGAACTAGGCTAATGTAATTATTCTTTTTGGGTTTTTCTTTGAAACTAGGGTGAATTAATTTAGATGCTAGTTTATATGAGTTCTAAATTAACATGCATTCATGAATAAACTAATTCTATATGAGATATGCAATGCACTATTCTTTAGAGTTTCGTTATGAGTTAAATCAGGAAACTAACTAAATCTATATGATGACTTAGTTTGAATTAGGAAATGATTTATTATTAATCCTAATCTAAATTAGTTAATTTCCTAGGTTATTACATGATTCCTAATGCACTTAAGATATGGATTTCTAAATTAGGGAATATGCATGAATGTAATATAAACTGAATGCAATGTACTGTTCTTTTATATATTTTATAAAACGCATCTGCCTAATCTAATGACGTATATAATGTAACACCTTTATAATTTATGATTATATTAGATATTACCACGCCCAAATAAGGGAACAAAATCTAACTGAGTTGGAAACACTTAAAATGTCGGAAAAACCTTTTTACATGGTGGGATAGATTATGTAATAGGAAAAGAAAAGGAGTTCCTACTTTTTCTTAGAAAGAATCCATTTACATTTCACCTATGTCCATTTCAATTGAATATATTATCATCTAAAAATTATATTTGAAAGAAGAAAATGTAATTACCATAAAATCTTAAAATCTTCACCTATAGGCGTTCACTATCAATCAAGATTAAATTTAGAGGAAATAATTTTTTTTCAATAAAATGCTCACTATCAATCAAAGCTAACTTAACAGCAAGTGCTTGGGATCAGACCAAATTGTCGTGGCCGCCTGAGTCCACCAACAACCGCACAATGGTCCCTTGAGTTTGGTGATCACCAGCGTGGTGGTCGCTCAACGCTTAACACTGGAGAAGGATAGCAAGGTCAGGAAGGAATTACACGAGCATCACCTGAACTCGCACTTGGGAGACTCGACCCGTTGTGATCTTAGGTGGTGATCGACCGAGCATGCAATGCGAGTCAGTATGGTTAATTGACACTGTCCTCCACATATCTACAGAAAAAAAGAAAAAAAGAAAAAGAAAAAACTAGATCGCACGCTCAAGCTCGAGAATTCATGGCGACCGTTGAATGTTTGTTTCTCCTTTGTAAGTCGTTTGGACCATTTGACCTTTATTTCAATAAGGTAATTGCACATTTGAAAGAGCTGACAGATGCGATGGAAAATTTTCTGTTTCTTTTAGTCCAAACCTTGACTATATCAACGTTTGACATACGAATTGGTATTGATTTACGAAATTGATTTACAATATTCAGAATTGTAATATACGAAATTTAGTTTCTAAGGGTTTTTCATTTGATCCACAAGAAAAGTATATTCAATACTATATAAAAGGATGGCACCTTACTTTATAAACCAATGTTATGAATCATTTTAATATCCGAAATATTATTCATTATCCTATTGCAGTCATTTGATGAAAAATTCAAAGCTATAAGCATAACCAATATCCCTTTCATCCTCATCCCCCTACCCAAATATTATCGATGTAAATTAACTTGACCCTAAAATGGTTTCCTAATATAATCTAACAACGGATACGTATTTCGACTTAGCTTCTTAGCCGTCTACGCGAAGGAACCAAAAAGAATGCAACTCACCTTATTGATTTAGTCAATGACCACGTAAGATGGCAAAAGCTGTCTTCCATCCTTACTTTCGATCTTATCTCGTCCCTACTCTCCCTTCCCTCTGTCCCCATGACCACTGAAGGCCTAATGTTGCTTTGCGCTCCGTAAAAACAACCCTCCCTCTAATCAAACATCCCTCCACATTTCTTCGTCCGAACATCGCTATGTAGTCAAACGACAGAGGGATCAACATTTTCACTATTCATGGGGACGGAAGGATCGTTTCTCTTTTGCCCCACAGCACGGAAACCTCACCGTATATGGTAGATTTGTGCTTCATCTGAGTTAGTTATTTGTAAACATTGTGGATTTAGTTGTAACTTAAGCGTGTCAAATATCTAAGCATGTGAGTGTTGACGCCTAAATTTTCATTTTAATTAGGTTTTACTTTATTTTAGTTCATTTTATCTTTTTCGGATAATAAATAATAATAATAACAAAACAGAAAACAAAGCAAAACAAAAATAAAAGAAGCAAAAGCAAAAGCCCTTCCGCGCGGGCCCTAGGCCCACTCTCCTCCTTCTTCACCCCCTCGCCCGGCCCCTTTCTCTCTTCTTCTTCCTCCTTCCCTCTCCTTCGCCGCTGCAACTCACGCGCGTGAGGGAGGCCGACGCGCGAAGGACGGCCTACGACTGAGGAGAGTAGGTCGACGTCGGCCGGAAAGGATAAGATCTCAGGCGCTGTTAATGCTGAGTAGGCTTCGCTGGAAAGCTCGATGGGACACCGGTTCAGCCAAGGGGAACCGGTGGGCAAGCTGGAAGCCGGCGGTCGAGGCCCTCCGTCGACCGGTTTTTCTTCGTCTATAAATAGGCGGCCTCAAGCTCCGTCGGACGGCACGGCGAGCTCGGAGATCTTCCTTTGAGAGACTTCAAGGATAGATTGAAGAGTGAGCACGCGAGAGATCGGGTCGCGAAGCTCGAACGACCTCCCTCCGAGAGACTTCGGGGGAGGCCGTCGACGGGCGATCTCGAGGGGAAGAGATCCGAGCGAGAGGGAAACCGGAGAGGGAGGGTCGTCATCTTGAGCTCAGCCGTCGCCATCCCGACGCACACTGCCACCGTTCGCCACCGCAGACAGGTAGGGGTGGGTTCATCCGCGTCGTTTTGCCCCATTTTCTTCCAAAACCCTAGTCTCGGCCTCGGCCCCGTTTTGGCCGAAGGGCTCCACGTTGCTGCCACACCGCCCTGTTGAGTTAGTCGGCCGTTGCTGTCGCCGCCGCATCACGGATCCGCCGCCGCCATCACCGCCGTTGCCGCCGCATCGATCCACCTCTCTTCTTCCTCGGCGCCGGAATTTGCGGAAACCTTAGGGTTTCGATTTTCCGGTCACGACCCCGGTTGTCGGGTCGGACTCGGATCGGGAACCGGGTAGGGATTCCGCAAATTCCGGGCGGCGGAAGTCGGGTCGCGAGTCGGAGCCGGGTCGGGTAGGGTTCCGAGGGAACGGGTCGTGGCCGGATCCGGTTGGGGGAACCGGGTAGGGTTTTGCCGGTTCCCCCAAACGGCGCCGTTTATAAATAAATAAAAAAAAAAAAAAAAAGCGCGAAAAATCCGAGTCGGGCCCGTCCGCGGTCTTTTTTTTTTTTTTAATTTTTTTAATTTTTTTAATTTTTTTAAATAATATTTTAAATAAATAAAAAATAATTTATTTATTTTTCGAAAAAAAAAAAAATCAAAAAATACTTTATTTTCCAAAAAATATTAAAAAATATTTTACTTTCCAAAAATATATATATATATATATCAAAAATATCAAAAATATTCCATATTTTCCAAAAATGCCAAAAATCCAAAAAAAAAGGTCATTTTTATGTCAAAAAAATTAAAAAAACTCAAAAATGTTTTTCCTCCCAAAATGCATGGAAAATCCCTAAAACATCCAAAAAACCTCAGGGTTTAAACAAGATTAGGTACCGAAAGGGCATTAGTGATTAACTAGTGTAATCAAGTCCCCGATCCTAATTTCTCTGGTTGCGCAAGAGCGAGTATTTCTCCCAATACTTCGCATGGGTTTCTAATCAACCCACCCCAAATTGATTAGTGGCGACTCCGTTTTAAAAATTAACTTACAGGTTAAAAACTTAGACTATTAAAGTCGTGAATTGGTGGACTTGGGAGAGTCCGGGCTTAGTAAATTCAGCCGAGCCATTAGCCTCCGCTAGGCGCCCACCCCGATCGGGCGCCGAAAAAAAGAGGTCGCGACAGCTTGGCGACTCTGCTGGGGACCTTGAGGACTTAGGCCTTTTTTGTCTTGTTTAATTTCTTTACTGACTTAGGTTTTTCTTTATGCAGGTTAGTAACTTAGAAATTTATTTTTATTTTGCCTAAAATAGATTATCTTGTGATTATAAACTGTTGTGCACGTTTTACTGTTTTAACACTACACATGGCACACACAACCCGGCCGCCGGACCTAGGCCGCCATAGGATATCTAGGATGGTGTCAAGAAAGATACGACCTCGAACGCGAGACTGCGATGTAGAGGTTGCCTTTCTTTTCCCCGAATTTCTCTAGCCGAGGTTAGGAGGGAATGCTGCTAATGCGAGACTGCAACGGGCGGATACCCTTCTAATTTCAACAAGCCTTCTCAGTTAGAAATCGAGCTGCACGTCCCATGTGCATGTTTCTGTGCTTGCCATTTTCTTTAAAATCAAAGTAATTTATTTACTTTTACTCAGTCTTTTTATTGGCTCATGGCATAGGATCAGGTCGTGTAACTCCCTTTCTCATATGTGATGGGAAGAATCGATATCCAGTTCATTCCTACTCCCAAGAAAGAGCTCCTCAAATGGTGGAATCAGTTAGATCAGATCAGCCAGGAGCGTGTCAAAGCAAGCATCGGTCATCTCCTTCCATTGCTCCAAATCAATATCCACTGCGAGTCATGCAAGCACTACCACATTTCTGGTGTCCGGAAACATCCACCTTCGTGTTCGGCAATTTTGAACCCGACTCCCGACCCCCGGAAGAATACAGTCTTGCCATAGGAATGCCCCTGGAGAAGGAGCTTGCCAAGCCACTGATCAACATTGACCTTGTGGTTAGTCTATCACGGTTTTTAAAAAATCATTCGGTAAGAGAAATAGTTGAAGCCAACAACAATGCTTTCCCGCTATCATCTTTAACTGAATGTTTTGAAAAACAATCAATGAACCAAAAAGCAAGATCTTCCTCTTAGCGTTCTTTGGATTTATTATCTTCCCCTCTAGGAAAAATGCCATAAATCCTTCAATGGCAGGGGTGATAAATCAAGTCACTTTTGGAGCAGGATACGTGAACATGGTTTTAGCCGAAACATTTTTATCTCTTAATCGTTTTAAGGAAAACAAAGGAAAAATCATGAGGGCCGCCCCGGAAATTCTACAAATGTGGTTCTTTTCCCATATCAAAGGATTTGGGCACCTCATGCAAATATTTGAAATCAACAAATCCAAACATCCACTTCAAAAGTTTCAAAGCTTGGAAAAATACTCTCCCAGCGAGGAATATTCTCGATGGATTAACTTATTAAAAAAACCTATCCCCGAGACATTCCTATGGCGAGCTAAATGGTTCATTGCAGGAGAGGCGCGTTTTGCGCTTGATTATTACGACCCCATCCCGCTGCTGGGCCTCTCTCGGAGCTACCTCATATTATCCACATAGGGTGGCTCGTCGTCACAGGGGTCCTCCAAGAAATTCCGCCGCCGCTCAAACCAGGGATTGTTCCGAATCCTTTTCACCCATACTAGCTATGACTACTCGGAGGGATTCGTATAATCCAAGATGCATGGAGTAGATGTCACACAAAAAGATTGTCGTACCCCGGAAGATTGAAGGGGCAAGAAAAAGCCCATCACGCATCCACATTCTACATCCTCAACCACATGATTCCCAAAGAACTGCGGCCAGTAATCCCTGATGTGGCTGATAAGCTTACTTTGCAAGGACGAATTGAATCTCTTGAAAAAAGTTTGGAGACAAGCAGGAAACACATATCTAAGCTAGCACGAAAAAGCAAGCGGCTTCACAAGACTGGAACTTCCCATCACATATGAAAATAGGCGTTCGGTTTTAATGTGAATATGTCTAAATGTGAATAGTTAGGGTCGTTCTATCTTTTATGCCTTGTTTAAAGAGCCCTTTCGGCATTGTATATTTCCCCTGTTAATAAATAAAAATGACTCGACCCTTGCCATGGGCCAATGTTCCATTTGTTTCCCTCGCTTATGTTCTTTCCATTTTGCGTAAATACGGTAATTACGACATAACGCATTCAAAAGCCGAATGGCTGAAGAAAACGTACCAAGCCGTGTCGAGATCATGGAAAATGAAATGAAGCGGGTCTTCAATGTGCTCCAGCAACTCTCAAAACGAATAGATTCCATTCGGGGCAAGCCGGCTCCCGCCCCGCCTCAATCAAGTGCTGTTACCACAATCATCCATTCGAGGTGATCAAGGAATAGATACCGATGATAACATGCCTGAATTGGAAGACGATCTGCACCAAACCGTGATTGAAAAGTTAAGCCGTGGTAGTTTGTCTAAAATCGAGCATGACAAACGCCTCGAAAAGCTTGAGGAAAGACTGAAACAACTGCAAGGCCTCCAAGATCCTACTATGACAGATCTCTCCATTTATTCCAAAGTCAAAATGCCAGAAAAATTCAAAATACCCGAGTTTGAGAAGTACGATGGCACGACTTGCCCAAAAGCTCATTTGCAAATGTACTTGGTTCGAATGACCCAATATGTTAATAATGCACCATTGATGATTCAGTTGTTCCAGTCAAGTCTAATAGGCCCTGCCCTGAGGTGGTATATCACAAAAAATATAAACCTCCTCGAAGCATGGAGTGAAGTAAGTGAGGCATTCCTCAAGCAGTACAAATTTATAATGGACATTACCCCTTCTCGTGAGGATCTAGAGCGTACGGAAAAGAAAAAGCATGAATCCTTCAAAGAATATGCCATTAGATGGAGGAATCTGGCCGCCCAAATCAGTCCTGAACCAACTGATTTCGAACTAAGAAAAATGTTCATCAAAACCCTCCCCTATGAATACCGCAACCGTATGGTAACTACGATCGCTGAATCATTCAATCAACTCATTCCAGTAGGAGAACAGATTGAGATAGGATTAAGGGATGGCTGGTTCACTGAGCCTGCACCCATCAGCAGAAGGCTCAACATGAAAAAAGACAAAGAACCCTTGGTTGATGTTAATGCAACCTACACTACAAACACCGGTCACTTCCCGACTGTTGAAACAAGCACAGGACAACAACAGACCACCAATCGTCAACCGCCTCAGCGCTACAACAACAGGAGACAGTTCACTCCGCTTCCCGGATCTCCATCACAAGTTCTGGCAATCCTCCGAAACAAAAACCTCCTCTCAACCGAGCCAAAGAGACCCAACGCTGAAAGCTTCTCCAGCTATAACCCGTCCAAAAAATGTGACTATCACATGGGAGAAGTAGGCCACTCAACTTGATGGATACTAAGGCGTTCTCATTCCAAACTACAAAACCAAATGTCCAAAGCAATCCACTCCCTGATCACGCCGACATTCAGTTCAGAGGCCGGTCAAATCAGAAATGCCAAAGTACCTACTGTTGACATCTATCGAGGGCTAGTAGAAGCTGGGTATTATTCAAGCAATGGGATACCACCTCTTGCAATAATGGAGGAAAGGGTATTAAGAATGATAGAGGCCGGCATAATCGTGTACGCTGGCCACGCCAGCATAGTTTCCACCATATCGCAAGTCCTCATCAACTGGGAGGAAGAATTTGCCGCGCTAAATGTAGAAAATGAAAAGAAAAATCCCACCTCACCTGAGAGCGTCTTTGAAAGGAAGGGAGCCATTGTTCAAGCATCAACAACAGAAACAGCTATAGTCATCGAGGTTCCCCAACCTTACAAATACGAATACAACAATGCAGTACCATGGTCTTATGACCTTGATGTTGGTTTAGTCACAAGATTTGGGCGAACCTATGCTCAAGCAAACACTCGGTCGCTAAGCCCGTCACTGACGAAGAAGCCAAGGAGTTTTTGGCCGTAGTTAAGGCCAGCGAATATAATGTGGTGGAACAGTTATGAAAATCACCGGCACAGATCTCTCTGTTGGAATTGCTTCAGACATTTGTCAAGCACCAGAAGTCCCTCATGAAAGTGCTAAGTGAGGTACATGTCCCTGAAACGATTGAACATGACAAGCTCGAGGAATTTGTCAGTACCATCCTTTTAAAAGATCAAATGGCATTTTCCGATGAAGAAATTCCTGAGGAGGGTAGAGGACACACCAAGGGCCTCTACATATCAAGTCAAGTGCAACGCATCTCACGTCGCTCGAGTGCCGATTGACAATGGATGCTCTTAACATATGTCCACTAGCGACACTCGTCGCCTTAAAATAGAGAGTCATGGATCCAAGTACCCAAGACTTCCGTTCGAGCATTCGATGGAACGAAGAAGGAAACAGTGGGAGAGATTGAACTCGACGTTCAAATAGGCCTAACCATGTTCAAAATTTTGTTCCAAGTGATGGATATCCCCACTGCGTTCAATTTCCTCTTAGGACGCCCATGGATCCACGTCGCAGGAGCAGTACCTTCAAGCCTCCACCAAAGTGTGAAGTTCGTGGTTGGAGGAAAACTGATCACGGTCCGAGGAGAAGAAGATCACCGTATCTACCATGATACAGCCATCCCTATGTTGAACCTAGTGACAAAAACGAAGCCAGCTATCAATCGTTCGAGCTCGTGTCTACTATACACGAAACTCGAGGGACTTTGCCCCTCGTCCCCGAGGTATCAAGCGCTGCAATCATGGTAGGAAAAATCATGGTTGGACACGGTTTCATTCCAGGACAAGGGCTTGGTAGAAGAGGCCAGGGCATCCGTCAGCCTATTAAAGCCTTGAAGAGACCATATACTATCGGTTTAGGATATCCCCCGGATAGAAAAGCAAAGAAGAAAGTCGGCCTTATATATCCCCGTCTCGAGGAAACTTTCCCAGGCCCAGCCAGAATGATGCATGAGGAAGAAGAAGTAAATACTTCAAAATGGTTCAACTCCGAAAGCGTGAAATTGCCCACGATCCAGGAAGACACAATTCAGCCCATACTTACAAAGGAAGAAGAGCCGACAAAGGTGACTACCATATTTGGAGACCTTTTTGTAGGTGCCATTGATGAGGAACAATTAGAAGAAACAGCGATAACTTCTCGTTCGCCCAACTTCAACGTCAAGTCGATGAGCTACACGAGACAGTACACCACTTGACGGAAAATTTCGCCCAAGTTGCCCGTACATTCCTCTCTCATCACAATGAGGAGTTGGCAGCCAAAGTAAACGAAGAAGACCTTACTGACACGAGCTGGCAAGGGGCTCGGCTACCCCCCCTCAAGAAACACGCGACCATATTCGCCTCTTCCTAAATCGATGGCCATCATCTTCCCCATCCTCCTAGAGCAAGGAATAATCTCTAGGGAACTGAGATGTCCTACTCCCGAATACTTTCTTGATTATGATCCATCCAAGTACTGTGACTATCATTCGGGGGAATTAGGACACTTGCTAGATGACTGTACCATCCTAAAAGACAAGATTCAGGATCTTTTGGATGCTGGGGTATTCACTTTCCGCTCCCCATGGCTATGTTATGGCAAAGAAGATCTCCTCGTGGTACCTAGCACCCGTACCATGTTCCCTGAGCATGCTAAAGAAGCGCATAGAGGAAAGGCGATCATGGACACTTTGGGCCAACCGAGTGGTAAATTTGACTACTATGTCAACTATTCAATCCCCCAAAGTTTCTATGACCATCATTAGAGCATCGTCCCTGATGGATGGGGAGGCATGGATGATATGAAGTTCACAAAGCTGGGAGCACAAGGAGGCGAAACTGGTGACTGGTATGAAGACTTCTTCGTGGGCGTTATCAACGAAGGACCGTAAGGGGAATTGGGTGCAGGCCCGCTCAAGTAGAACCCTTTTTATTTCCCTCGCGTACTCCCCTATGTGGGAACTTGTACATATTTCTTAAGTCTGGCTTGGTTTGTTTCAAATATCAGTTCCACTTAAGGAACTAACTTTTGAAATCACTCTTCCAAAATGTAAATTCGCCTACTATTAAATAAAGTTGGAAACGTTTTGAAAGCATGAGGAGGCACTCCAAACCGGCCCGTTGATGATATCCGGCCGCAAAATGAAAGAAGAAATCGAGGCCGGGTCTCCTCATGCTTCCTCATCTTAAAGAACAATTTATCACCTTTTCAAAAGAAAGAAGCATGCATGCTTTGTTAACCTTATTTGTCCCCTTAACCTATCTACTCTATGATACAGGAGTAATCTAGCAGCAGGCGAGGGTATGGGAACGGTCCAAACCAACACCGTAAGTAACCATTCTGATAACTCAGATGACGATTTTGATGATTCCGACGAAATTCAACGGAGATGGGAGCGACACGAAGAAACAAAGCCCCCTACTACTGAAGACACCGTCGCTGTCAATTTAGGCAGCACAGAAGATCCAAGGGAGATAAAGATCGGCGCGAACCTTCCTACAGAAGAAGCCACAAGCTTAATCGCCCTCCTAAAGAGATATCAAGATGTATTCGCATGGTCATATGCCGATATGCCAGGCCTCGATCCGATGATTGTGGAGCATAGCTTGCCAACCAACCCCGATGTAGCCCCCAAGAAGCAACGGCTAAGGAGAACTAAACCAGAGTTGTCAAAAAAGATTGAAGAAGAAGTGATGAAGCTCCTGGAAGTAGGCTTCCTCGAAGTCTCGCAATACCCTAGTTGGGTAGCGAACATTGTACCAAAGAAAGAAGAAAGACGGTCGAATCCGAGTTTGTGTCGACTACCGTGATTTGAACAAAGCAAGCCCAAAAGATGATTTCCCGCTACCCCATATAGACGTTCTGGTAGATAGTACGGCTGGATTTAAGCTTTTCTCTTTCATGAATGGATTCTCAGGATACAACCAAATAAAAATGAAAAAAGAGGACAAGGAAAAAACAGCATTCATTACTCCATGGGGAACTTTTCACTATAAGGTCATGCCTTTTGGCCTGAAAAATGCCGGAGCAACTTACCAACGTGCCATGGTTACCCTTTTCCATGACATGATGCACAAAGAAATTGAAGTATATGTTGATGACATGATCGCCAAAACCAGACATGGAGAAGACCATGTGAAAACCCCGGAGAAATTATTCGACCGACTCCGCCGCCAGCAAGTTGCGCTTGAACCCAGCAAAATGTGTGTTCGGGGCAACTTCGGCAAATTACTTGGGTTCATTGTGAGCTGTGAAGGGATAGAAGTAGACCCGTCAAAACCAAGGCAATATTTGAGATGCCTCATCCCTCGACTGTAAAGGAAGTCCTGGAGCCTCCTAGGAAGATTAAATTATATCGCGCGGTTCATTTCCCAACTTTCTGAAACTGCAAAACCTTTCTTTAAACTTCTCAGGAAGGATGCACAAATTAAGTGGGATGATGATTGCCAACTAGCATTCGAAAATCTAAAGTGCACGATGAAGCCCCCGATTCTCGGTACCTCCGATCCCGGCACCCTTTAATCCTCTACCTTACTATCAACAACGAATCCTTAGGTGCAATGCTTGCACAGGAAGGACCCCATGACGGGAAGGAGCGAGCCATCTACTATTTGAGTAAAAAGTTCACCACGTCGGAACAAAACTACTCCAAATCAGAAAAAACATGCGCTGCATTGGTATGGGTGTTGCACGTACTCCGGCAATATACCTTGCACTACCAAACGTTCCTCGTAATCGAGAGTGACCCGATCCGGTATTTGCTCGGTCGCTCGGCCTTGGTAGGAAAATTGGCCAAATGGCAAATCCTAATCTCAGAATTCGACATCCAAGTGATGTCGCGAAAATCAGTTAAAGGTCGAGTGATTGCTGATATGTTAGTAGATCGCCCTAAGGAGGTACACGAGGATAATTCGCCAGACGACCGGATTTCAACGATAGAAGAAGACACATGGACTATGTTTTTCGATGGAGCCGTAAATTTGTCAGGCTCCGGCACCGGGGCAGTTTTGATATCCCCAAATGGACAGCATTATCCTGTGGCTGCAAAATTGATTTTTCCATGCACCAACAATATAGCCGAATATGAAGCATGCATCCTCGGGCTGCAAGCGGCTATTGGAATGGAAGTGACAAAACTAAAGGTGTTCGGTGACTCCGCCTTAATCATCCTCCAGACTGTGGGTGAATGGAAGACGAGAGATGCCAAACTTGTGCCTTATCACGACTACTTGGAAAAATTGGTGGAAAAATTTCAGGACATCTCGTTTGAATACCTACCTAGAGTTCATAATCGGTTAGACGCGCCGGCAACACCGTCATCTATGTTGCAAGTAACGAAAGGGTTAGAAGTAGAACCTTTGAAGATCGAAGTTCTGACAAGACAGGCCCACTGCATGATTATAACCGAAGAACCCGACGGAAGACCTTGGTATTACGATATCATGAAATACATCCAGAGGCAGGAATTCCCTGAAGAAAGCACTCACTCTGATCGAAAATACCTAATGAAAATGGCCTCAAGGTTCTTCGTCAGCGGTGAAAATCTGTACAAAAGATCATATGATTCAGTCCTGCTAAGGTGTGTTGATGCAACTGAAGCCACACGGATAATGCAGGAAATACATGAGGGAGTATGTGGCCCTCACATGAATGGACGCATGTTGGCCAAGAAAATAATGAGATTGGGTTATTATTGGCTCCCTTTGGAAGGCGATTGTGCCCAACATGTGCGAAGCTGTCATCGTTGTCAGATTCACGGGAACAAGATAAATGTCCCTCCAACCGAACTGCATCAATTATATGAGCCGTGGCCATTTTCAATGTGGGGCATTGATGTAATTGGCCCAATCAATCCGAAGGCATCAAATGGGCATCGGTTTATTTTGGTTGCAATCGATTACTTCTCAAAATGGATCGAGGCCACATCCTATGCAAGCGTAACTACGCGGAACGTTATGAAGTTCATCAGACGTGACATAATCGCTCGTTATGGCGTGCCAGAAGCTATCATCACCGACAATGGGTCAAACCTGAACAACAAGTTAATTGATCAATTGTTCTCTGAGTTCAAAATCCAACATCTGAACTCATCCCCTTATCGTCCACAAATGAATGGAGCCGTGGAAGCCGCCAACAAGAACATCAAGAGAATCCTAGCCAAGACAGCTGAAAACTACCGCGACGGCATGAAAGGTTACCCTTCGCACTAACAAAGCATATCGAACTTCGATTCGAACTTCCACCGGGGCAACCCCTTTTCCCCGGTTTACGGCATGGAAGCGGTTTTGCCCATAGAAGTAGAAATCCCATCCCTACGAATTTTATCCCAGGTAGGATTGTCTGAGGAAGAGTGGACACAACAAAGGCTCGAGCAACTGAATATGATCGATGAAAAATGGTTGAAAGCCCTCTGTCATGGTCAGTGTTATCAACAGAAAGTAGCCCGATCATTCAATCAGAAAGTGCGACCTAGGAACTTCGAAGTAAATGAGCTAGTCTTGAGAAAGACACTGCCAATCTTCCCGGAGCCTGGTGGCAAGTTTGCCCCAAATTACAAGGGTCCTTATGTGATAAAGAAGATACTCCCTGGAGGAGCCTTGATCCTAACTGAAATGGATGGGCGGGAATTCTCTAAGCCGGTTAATTCTGATGCTGTAAAAAAGTACTACCCTTGAAAGATGTTCATTGCCTGGCATTGCCAAGCATTCCTTTATCAAAATGAAAATGCCTATGCGCCTTTTATGAGTGATGTATTTACACCGTCATAAAAATGTGTTTGGTTGATTCAGCAAAGAAGAATGAATGGTAATCACTAGCATTTAAGGGAGTGTCGAGAATCAAGCAGCAAACTTGATGGAATAATCGATACTACCCAGGCAAACGCATAGGAGTGACCCATATCGATTTACCTAACTGGATATGAAAGGACGTGTCGTCCAAGAGCCGGTTCGGTTAAATAAAAAAGGAAGCGCCTCCTGCAAACATTGTCGGCGCCTCTAGCCGAGTGCTACCCGAGAAGAAGCAAAATGGTCCGAAGTCAAGGGTTCAAATCCTCGACGCGACCATTAACCGCTTAAATGATAATTTGCTTCTCTTGCACCTGCAAATTACAAGAACGCAAATGACCTAACGGAGTAAAAATTACAGGAATTCATATCCTCCTCGTACTTCAGGTCTATTCAAACATTTGTAAACCAGTGAAGGGTAATGTTGTATCACTTCCAAGTTATTCGACTCTTGAAAGAGCTTCTGACTAGCATGATCCCTCTTGTCTGTTGCAGGATCACCTGATCGTCAAAGATGTAGAAAACAAATCAATGAGAGGCATGTCAGACTATGATAAACTCTCCCAAACCAAATGGCGTCTCAAGTATCGCCAAAGCAGATGACGGAAACCTTTCAGGCCTCAAATCACGTGTGATATTTGACCCTACTAATTGATCTATTTCCACATCTCCTCTTTTGCAGGGGCAAAAGCAGAAGGGCCATCAAATCGATGATCAGATCCCCAATCCCAGCTGATCCCTCTTGTGTCATTTCCCTACTTAATAAAGACAATCCATTGACACCCCTTTGTGAATAACTCTTTTGATATTCAAAAGTCAGTATATTTGTAAATACAATTTCACCAAGTGAACACCCCTAAAGTTGTCAATAGGGTTTCTTGAGTAAAAAAATCATTCATTTGTTTTGAGAGTACAAACTCTCTCATACTTAAAAATGCTGCATGCCTTTCTCCAAATGGATTTTTGCATGATAATTCTGTCTGTCTAAATCGCTGATTCCATTGGGAATTATTAGAATAGACAGCTAAGTGAAGAATACAAGATTAGTTGAGCATGTTGGATGAGGCGCGTCAGAATGATGACAGGCAAGCCATATCCTACACACAGTCCCCCATCTATACACTTGTGAGATGAGTGCATAAAATTCCATGACTGCAGGGTAAAGAGTTCTCTCGCGAATGGTACGATAACCAAAATAGTGAGAGGCATTTCATTGCTCACCCCCCTTTGAGCCCCATACACCGGTGAAGCTTCTCTCATCAAAAATCACCCCACACTGGAGCATGTCAAAGACAAGGCAAATCAACATTACAAGGTGAGAAGAGGGATATAAATTCTCTTGCTCGCACTTGCATCAATCTTCGAGTGTCTTTATTGCATATGAACACTCGCGTTAATTTAAGTGCCTTAGAATGACGAAGAGCAATTCCTTTTCTATGCATTTGTATACGTTGTACAACCCAAGTGAGTTTGTAATTTTACCCTCACATTGAGACAAAGCAGAAGTTATTGCCATAGCCTAGAGCGCTGGTTGAAAATGAAGACTCAAAGCCTAAATAATGGTGCTTCGATTGAACTCGCCTAGATCAGTTCCTCAAGCAACAAAAATGAAAAAGCAGGGGCATAAAAAAGCAATGTACCTAGTAAAAGCAAGGTCAATGCCCATAAACGAGGAACTGGAATAAAAGGGGGCATAAAAAAGCGTGTGCCTGGTAAAAGCAAGGCCAATGCCCCCTACCAAAAATACAGCCGAGAAAAAGTTGTGGTTGTAAAATCTCCATTTGACAAGTAAGAAGAAAGACCAGCGACGAATACTGAGACAGTCACCAACTCTCACCCTTCTATATGTGAGCCAAGTCTACGTTATATTCCCATTGTAAAAGGTCTCTTCAGACTAGGGGCACTTCAATTAACGTAAGATTTCATATGTGCATAAATATCGCTCGAAGAAGTACGAGCAAGATTACTCTATCTCTTTTCGCAGGGTTCCTGACTTGTAAACCCGGAGAGGATCTTGCAACATTTTCGTCCATCAACTTCAACCTTGATGGTCCCCTTTGATGAGCTGCTAACCAAGTCTTCATCACAATTTCAACAAAGACCTCTCACATTGGTAAAGTCGTACCACTTGCGAGAATACTCGGACCCCTGCTGACATGATGACAGTAAGAAGTATGATCCTTATAAATCTTGCATCAATGGTCAGGATAAAACAGCCCTTCCATGAGAGTGAGTGAAAAGTCCTTTCAAACTGAAAGTCCCTCATCTGGCATGCTCAAGACATCTACATTCTAAATGAGGGTTGTCCTTCAAAATATTCCCCAGTGGAATTCAGATGATACAAAACTGACGAAATTGTCATGCATAAATCACATTTGAATTTACAGCATATACAATCATTGTGTACATGTCTGCATATTGTGTAAATAGTGAACATACTCTCAGTAATCAGAGATATTGCCAGGTAAGCATATCCCTATCCCCATCTATCTTAAAGTACCTACCACTGTCCAGGTACTCTCTTCTTGTCACTCGACCTATTCGAGTCATCCCCTGAGTTTGGGTGCTTGCGTCAGTCTAAGTATCCCCTTGTCTTTGAGTACCCTCCATTTGCCGGGTGCTCCCTCTCATTGACACTCGACCTGTTCAAGTTGTCCCCAGGGTATTAATATTTGCAACTGTCCAGATATCCCCCTGTTTTTGAGTGCTTGCCATTACTCACGTACTCCCTTTCCGTGACACTCGACTTGTCCGAGTTGTCCTCAAAATTGTATATTTGAATACTAGCAGTTACTCATCTATTCTACCACGTTATGCGCCTGCGATCACCCAGGTATGCTTTCTTACACTTGGACCAGCTAAGTGTTCCCTGATTGTGCTCATTAAATATTTGTGTACTTTGTACACCTGTGTGCCTGCGGCCATCCAGGTAAGTCTTGTGCTACATTCAAATTCTCAATTACCAGGAGGTGAGAGACCTTCACGAATATGCGAGATACGTCCTCGATATTCTCAATTTCCGAAAGGTGAGAAACCTTCACGAATATCCAAGGTACGTCCTCGATATTCCCTATACCAGGAGGTGAGAGACCTTCACGAATACCTCAGGTATGTCCTCGATATTCTCAACTACCAGGAGGTGAGGGACCTTCATAAATATGCGAGGTACGTCTTTGATATTCCCTAAATTCCAGAAGGTGAGAGAGCTTCACGAATATACGAGGTACGTCCTCGATATTCCCTAATTGTTAGGAGGTGAGAGACCTTCACGTATCCAAGGTACGTCCTCGATATTCCCCGTAACCAAAAGGTGAGAAACCTTCACGAATATGCAAGGCACGTCCTCGATATTCCCCAATTATCAAAAGGTGAGAGACCTCCACGAATGTGCGAGACCCATCCTCGATATTTCCGTTTGCCAGGTATTTTTTAGAAATTCGTACTTGTGATCATCCAAGTACCTCTTCAACGCCTGCGAACGTTCAGGCATCCTTTAAAGTCCGTACTTGTTAACATCCAAGTGCTCTTTTAACACTTGCAAGCAATCAGGTATTTTCCAGCATCTAGTACTTGTGATCATACAGGTACCCCTTCGATATCTGCAAATATCCAGGTATCCTCTAAGAGTTTGTACTTGTGGTCATCCAAGTATCCCTCCGACGCCTGCAAAGGCCCAAATATCCTCCAAGTTAGTACTTGTGAATATCCAGGTACCCTTTAAATGCCTGTGAATGTCCAGGTACCTTCCACAAATCGATGCCCTGAGAAAGGTCAGTGCATCCCCCGAGAAAAGTCGGGTTCCAGCTGGTGTCCTTGACAGAGGTCAGACACCCCCAACAAATTGATGCCCTAAGAAAGGTTGGCGCATCCCCCGAGAAAAGTCGGGTTCCAACTGGTGTCCTTGAAAAAGATCAGGCACCCCACAAATCGATGCCTTGAGAAAGGTCAGTGCATCCCCCGAGAAAAGTCGGGTTCCAACAGGTGTCTTTGACAGAGGTCAGACATCCCTACAAAATAGATGCCCTGAGAAAGGTCAGTGCATCCCCCGAGAAAAGTCGGGTAGCAACAGGTGTCCTTGATTGAAGTCAGGCACCCCACAAATCGATGCCCTGAGAAAGGTCGGTGCATCTCTCGAGAAAGGTCGGGTACCAACTGGTGTCCTCGATACAAATCAGGCACCCATAATTAGATGCCCTGAGAAAGGTCGGCGCATCTCCCGTCATGGCAACTGAAGAAAGGTTCAGACCTGAGACAAACCACTGATTGCTCTAACAGGTGACCGAAGAATAGTTCGGGTCCTAGAGAGGCAACCCTCTCATATCACCGTGGTAAGATGACACCTTGATACTTGCCAAAACTCGGGGTTCACATCCTATCTCACTCACTCCCCCGTAAGTAACTCCGTGTATCTTCTTATCTCTTTTTAGTATATGTAAAGTTATATTGCTCTTTTTCTACATGGAATAATAGGTCCCAAATAAAATCTGCTACGCATACACGGATAAAATTTAGGCATTAGTTTGTCTTTGAATGCAACCTCTGCGAGCTCACCTTCAAAGAGGGGCAACCATTGACGCCTAAATTTTCATTTTAATTAGGTTTTACTTTATTTTAGTTCATTTTATCTTTTCGGATAATAAATAATAATAATAACAAAACAGAAAACAAAAATAAAAGAAGCAAAAGCAAAAGCCCTTCCGCGCGGCCTTAGGCCCACTCTCCTCCTTCTTCACCCCCTGGCCCGGCCCCTTTCTCTCTTCTTCTTCCTCCTTCCCTCTCCTTCGCCGCTGCAACTCACGCGCGCGAGGGAGGCCGACGCGCGAAGGACGGCCTACGACTGAGGAGAGTAGGTCGACGTCGGCCGGAGAGGATAAGATCTCAGGCGCCGTTAATGCTGAGCAGCTTACTGAAAGCTCGATGGGACACCGGTTCAGCCAAGGGGAACCGGTGGGCAAGCTGGAAGCCGGCGGTCGAGGCCCTCCGTCGACCGGTTTTTCTTTGTCTATAAATAGGTGGCCTCAAGCTCCGTCGGACGGCACGGCGAGCTCGGAGATCTTCCTTTGAGAGACTTCAAGGATAGATTGAAGAGTGAGCACGCGAGAGATCGGGTCGCGAAGCTCGAACGACCTCCCTCCGAGACTTCGGGAGGCTGCCGACGGCGCGATCTCGAGGGAAGAGATCCGAGTGAGAGGGAAACCGGAGAGGGAGGGTCGTCATCTCGAGCTCAGCCGTCGCCATCCCGACGGACACCGCCACCGTTCGCCACCGCAGACATGTAGGGGGTGGGTTCATCCGCGTCGTTTTGCCCCATTTTCTTCCAAAACCCTAGTCTCGGCCTCGGCCCCGTTTTGGCCGAAGGGCTCCACGTTGCTACCACACCGCCCGTTGAGTTAGTCGGCCGTTGCTTTGCCGCCGCCGCATCACGGATCCGCCGCCGCCATCACCGCCGTTGCCGTCACATCGATCCACCTCTCTTCCACCTCGGCGCCGGAATTTGCGGAAACCCTAGGGTTCCCGATTTTCCGGGTCACGACCCCGGGTTGTCGGGTCGGACTCGGATCGGGAACCGGGTAGGGATTCCGCAAATTCCGGGGGCGGCGGAAGTCGGGTCGCGAGTCGGAGCCGGGTCGGGTAGGGTTCCGAGGGAACCGGGTCGTGAGCCGGATCCGGGTCGGGGGAATCGGGTAGGGTTTTGCCGGTTCCCCCAAACGGCGCCGTTTCGCAAATAAAAAAAAAAAAAAGAAAAAAGCGCGAAAAATCCGAGTCGGGCCCGCGGTCTTTTTTTTATAAATTTTTTTAAATAATATTTTAAATAAATAAAAATAATTTATTTATTTTTCGAAAAAAAATCAAAAAATACTTTATTTTCCAAAAAAATATTAAAAATATTTTACTTTCCAAAAAAAAAAAAAAAAAAAATCAAAAAAATCAAAATATTCCATATTTTCCAAAAAATGCCAAAAATAAAAAAAAAAAGTCCTTTTTATGTAAAAAAAAATTAAAAAAAAAACTCAAAAATGTTTTTCCTCCCAAAAATGCATGGAAAATCCCTAAAACATCCAAAAAACCTCAGGGTTTAAACAAGATTAGGTACCGAAAGGGCATTAGTGATTAACTAGTGTAATCAAGTCCTTGATCCTAATTTATCTGGTTGCGCAGGAGCGAGTATTTCTCCCAATACTTCGCATGGGTTTCTAATCAACCCACCCCAAATTGATTAGTGGCGACTCCATTTTAAAAATTAACTTACAGGTTAAAAACTTAGACTATTAAAGTCGTGAATTGGTGGACTTGGGAGAGTCCGGGCTTAATAAATTCAGCCGAGCCATTAGCCTCCGCTAGGCGCCCACCCCGATCGGGCGCTGAAAAAAAGAGGTCGCGACAGTGAGCTCTTCTCATCGGATTGAACCATGTTAATCTCTAGCGTTTTTCTATTGTTTCTCGTTTAAAATTCTTTGGTGATTTTATTTTCTCGCATTGATTTAATTTCAAGATCCAATAGTGCTCCACATTGATTTCAAAACGAATGGCACATGGTTTGTGTTTTAATGTAGGACTCGTTGTTTTCGTTGTTTTTTAATATTGCAATTGATTCAATTTACTATACTAATTATAAGTAATAATTGTTTTCTTCTATCATGTAGCCTCCACTAGGACATGTAAATTAGGGATGGTACATGATATAGACACTTACCAAAGCAAAATTTGAGCAATTTTACGATCGCATACTTTTTATGGGAAAATATAATCAAGATTAGATCGAACAGTGCAATCGAAACTTTGGAGGATGAAATATCATCATGATCGGCGCTGACCGATCAAATAACAGTATACCCATCCAGGGTGGATCAAGATGGCCCTCATTTTATCATTGATATTTGCAACTCTAACCCAAAAAGGAAAGGAAATTTTAAAAATTTTAAAAATATAAAAATAAAAGAAAAAGAAGAAAGAAGAGAAAAGGGAAGACGCCAGGGGCATCTGACCACATTGCATTTTCCCTCCGTGAAATCACGTCCACTAAATTATATTATTCTTTATTTAATACGCGGTTTTGCATGTTTTCTACCTTTTTCTTGCTCAACTTACACGCAGTCAACTGGATCATTAAATTTGAGTTTGAATGAAGGCCGATTTATTTGGGGTGGCTCTAGAAGCTTTATACCTAAACCTAAATTTGATAATCATGGAATTAAAGGACTTTCATGATCGGAGAAATTAGTCGATTTCCATTTTAAAAAAAAAAAAAACAGAAACCTTACAACGTAAGAAAATGACATTTTTTTGTTCCCTATTTATATCATCCATTTATTTCAATGTTTGCTGCCGGCGAAATGTCATCATCTGTCTGTTTAGGTGCCGCGAATATGATAGCAGTGTCTTTTTTTCGAAATGAGCAGTGGAAGCATGTCGAATAATGTCGAACAACAGCTGAAGGCTTCGGTCTTATTGGAGAACTGCAAGCAACACGGTTGGTGCGGCTAAAGTTGTGACGATCGCCGTAGATACTAAGTTGAGAATTGAGATGGAAAAGAGAGGGATGTAATTTTCACGCCCCAAGTTTGACTTGTCAATGACCTCGATGCGTCAAGCTGTCTTCCATCTTTTCCGGTCCACCTTTTCCCGTCTCTCTGAACCCATGCCTCTCAGTCCCCATGAATTCTGAAGGCCTAATGTTGCTTTATTTGTAATGAAAGTAACGGGTGTAATATCTGAGAGCATCAGCTCTTCTTGTCTGATCGAACCGTGAAAATCCCCAACGTTTTTTGTTGTTTCTCATTTAAAATTCTTTGCTAATTTTATTTTATCGCATTGATTTGATTTCAAGATTTGCTAGTGCTCTGCCTTGAATGGCATGTGGTTTGTGTTTTTAACGTAGGACTAGTTGTTCTCATCGTTTCTGAATATCGTGATCAATTTCATTTACTAGACTAATTCTACGTAAATAATATTTTCCTCTATCAAGCAGTGTCCACTAGGACATGTATGATATAGATCCTTACCAAAGCGAAATTTGAGCATATTTGACCGGTCAAATAAGGCAACTTATAAATAAGACCACGTATAGAATAAGGCCTATGTTTTCACAGACTTTTTCTACGTTGTATGTTTATGGCCGGTGCATCATGATGAAAACGATGCGTTAAGTGACAACGTCAAACCAGGGAGATCAAAAAGGGCAAAAGCGCGCAAGCAAACAGAGTCCATGATAGAAAAGACAATAAAAATAAAAAATGCATTCCTTATTTTTACGGACGCCCAGCCCCTCCTCAATTCCCCTCTTTATATTTTTCTTCCCCAATAAGAGGGAATACCTTCTTGTTATTTTACATCCAAAGATTGTCGAGGGTAGCAGTTTAAGAACATACTAAGATCCAAGAAAGCGACATAATTGGCTTAACAAGGTAAGAGAGACTAGAAGCCATCAGAATAGTCGATAAAATAGTTGGAAAAGAAGGGTTGCAATCTTCATGAAAAGGTACCATTGCTCACACGAGAGGCGAAGAACCTTCGGTTTCCGTCAACAAATTCATTCAAAGTGGAAAAAAAGGGTAATCTTCGAGAAGAAACTCGTCAGTGGTCCGCATGTTCTTTACCCTATGCGATCGTCTTTTACCTGTGAAAGGTAGGTGCTATAATCCAGCGATCTTAACACGATTGAAAATTTTCAATTTTTCAGTATCCTTAAGTCAAAACGAATGTTGCGAATGGTCCCCATAGCTTTTCGGATATGACTGATCTCGGAAAGCTTCACGCTGCTCCTTTCCACATAAATAAGAAAGGGAAGGAGACGACATGTAGGCCCAAACAATTCTTCGACCTATGAACAATGAATTCTTGCTCCACCCTCTCCCTCTTTCTCTCCTCCTCATCCTTCTTCTTCTTCATCCAAATTTTCAGTACTGAAGCTGCATTCGAATATCTGTTTCATGATTGCCCAAACACCACCCTCTTCACTCCCAATTCCACCTACCAGTCAAACCTCGACGCCCTCCTCTCTTCCCTCTCGTCTGCGGCGGCCGGCAACAGCACCGATGGCTTTGCCAACGCCACCGCTGGCCAAAACCCTCTTGACTGGGCCTATGGGCTCTTCCTCTGCCATGGTGACGTCTTCACCGCCGCGTGTAGTGACTGCATAGCCGCTGGAAAACAGGATATCCTACAGAGATGCCCCAACCGGCGAGTCTCTGCAATCTGGTACGACCAGTGCATGTTGCGGTACTCGAACCGGTCCATCTTCTCGGCCATGAAGCAATCGCTGAATAGGAGCTTCTACAGCTCCGGGAACGTCACCGAACCAACCTGGTTCATGCAGCTCCTAGGAGAAACCATGAATGACGTCGCCACGAGGGCTTCAGCTGGTGTGTCGGGGAAGAAGGTCGCTATGGCGGAGGTGAAGTTCACGAGCTTGCAGACGCTGTACGGACTCGCACAGTGCACGCCGGACCTGACGGCATCAGACTGTCGCACTTGCCTTCAGTTCGTGATGGCTAATCTGCCTCAGGGGAAGCAGGGGTGGATATCGCTCACTCCGAGCTGCAACATGAGGTACGAGCTCCACCCCTTTTACGACACCGCAGCCCAGGGGGCGCCGATGCCTCCGCCTCCCGCTCTGGTGACCGGACCTAAAGGAACAGGTGGGTTTGCATTGCTTCTCTTCCCCCGTCCTTACTCTACTTTTTTATCAGATCGAGGACGTGTATTTTAGTCCAGTGCGCCAGTAATCTATACTCAGGTTCAGCTAACCTCTACAAAAGAAGTATCTCTCAGACTAGGGCTTTAGGATTAAACTCTTTTGATTAAATATAGTATACACCGTTAGTGTGAAAAATGTTTTTATTTTACATTAATTGCTTTACACATCATTGTTGAGAGCGTAAGTAGTTATGACTCAAATTAAAGATGGATAAGGCTGATTGTGTGTAATTTTCATTACGTTGATTATACAAGCTTTATTTTTTTTCTTAATTTCACAATAATAGCCTGTGAAGTATTTGTGATCCTTTACGGTGAGATGAACAAGCGGATAATCGCGGAAATTATGACGAATTTGGTGAATTTTGATTTCGAGCAAATTATGACGAATTTGCTGATTGAAGATATGAGGTGACTCCAGTTTTATGCTGCAACATTTTGTTAAAAGATTAGCTTTTTAATCGATTAATGGTTAATTCCCAATAAAAAAAAAATCGGTACACTCTCTTAGGAATTTAGGAGAAGAATTGGATTTTTGCATGATGGACAGATCGTGGAGTCCAGCTTAATTGGATTTGGATTTTTTTCCTAACTCTCCTCTTTCAATTTTGAATCAAGATGTTGACCTTGGAACATTAATTAGCGTAAATATTTATTTTATTTTACAAAAGAAAAAGATATAGATTACATTTTTCTGGTCTTAGATTGTTTGTTGGTCCTGTCCTTTTTCAATTTGATTTTGGTGTCTTCTTGTCATTTTTTTTAAACAATCATTGAGTATCTGCGTTAACGATATTATTAACAAATACTGAATTTTAAGAGAAATTGATACTTCATCCACGTCTTTCATCCTGTTGAGTCAAGACTTGATAGGTCAATAATATTTTTAGGGTGGATTAATACCGAGTCATGGCAATAGATGATTTACATAACAATTGTTTTACGTTCGATTTTAATTGATTAATGGCTACTCCCCTATATATGTATAAATTACAGCTTCATTTCTTCAGGACAGTTGCTCTTTAAGCGTACTCCTGTTTTGTTCTATATTTTACATTTGCTCTAGCCTATGGTAGCAATTCCAGTTTCTAAAAAGCTCATACAATCATAAACACATAGTGATTTCAGATGATTTGCACGTATGTAGGCAAAAGCAATAGTTTTAGGGTGATAATGATCACCGTCGCAGTTCATGTTAGCGAAGGCGTGTTGCTTCTCTCCCTTGCTTGCTGTTTCTGCCGGAGGAAAGCGACCAAGACGCACGCGGTTATCCAAGGAGACCAAAGCAGTACGAAATATGTACCTGTGCCGTATACTTGGAGAGAATTATGAAACCGTATGTCTGGTGGATGTACTATGCTACACTTTTGGTGAAATGACCATCTCGTATTTATTTCGTTGTGTAGGCCAAATTCAGATGACTGCCAAGCCCTCGCGGTACGATTTTGCCACCTTACGAGCTGCCACAGAAGATTTCTCTCCTCAAAATAAATTGGGCGAGGGTGGATTTGGTAAAGTTTTCAAGGTGCTGTTTTGTCGCGACCAATTTTTCAGATGTACCACCTAAAATTAGGCTAATGGATTGCTAAGCCTAGACTTAGCTTGGCTCCCAAGCCCATACCAACTCGCGATTTAAATTCAAATATCTAATATGCAAAAAGGGAGTCGCCACTAATCAATTTGTGGTAGGTCGATTAGACACCTAAGTAAAATGATGGGAGAATTATTTCACTTCTACGAACCAAAGACTTTGGGTACGGGACTTGGTTACACTAGACTATCCTAGTGCCCTTTCGGTACCTTTCTCTTTTATTTCGAAAAAAATGTTTTGCAGGCAGCTTAAATTAATTTTAATTTACTTTCCTAACGTGTGAGGTGATCATACATGTGCGCATACCACCAATTTAACACTCAGGAAAGCAATTAAATAATGTAGGACTTACCTCACAAAGAACGAAAGCATCTGCGTTGTTAGATCGAATTCACATCAAATAATCTTAGATATGATTTCTAATTAACAAACAATCACCAATTTTTGCCTTCACTTTTTAATGAGAATATAGTCCATATGTAATGCAATGCTTCTAGTCTAATATGAAATAATATGGCATGACAAAATGTCTTAAACTATATGAATGAGTAAAAGTTTTTGTGATTTTTTAATGAACATGCAATAATTAAATATGCAATCTAAATTAACCAAAATGACATAATTCTAATGACGGGTAATTTCTAATTAAATGACTCTAGCAATAATCACTGTCGCGACCTAATTTTTCGATGAGTGAATCACCTAAAACTAGGTTGATGGACTACTAAGCTTTTAAGCTTAGCTCGTGCTCTCCCAAGCCCATACCAAATCGTGACTTAGGGTTTTAACATGCAAAAGATTATTATCTAAGAGTCGCCACTAATCGATTTAGGGCTGATTAGAAACCCAGGTAAAGTATGGGAGAATACTTTACCTTTTACGAACCAGAGATTTAATGGATTCAGGGACATGGTTACGCTAGATTAATCTAACGCCCTTTCGGTACCTTAAAAAAAACATTTTTACAGGCAGTCTTGATTAATTTTAACCTAAGATACTAACATGCAAATGGTGGTCATGCGGGTGCACAATCAATTAAATAACATTCAATAAATCAAAATGCTAAGAAATTATAAACTACAACCTTATTGAAGTCTACTCTCTAAAAAAAAACTTACAAGAATGCTAAACAAAATGCATGCCCTAAACATGATTTCTAAATGACATGACACATAATTTTTCATTTTCTTTTTTAAAAAAAAAATTAATTATATGCAATCTTAATCTAAAATTAATATGCATGAATTTTACTTTAATGATATGTGAAACACAATTTATATGGCCTAATATGAACTATATGTATGCAATCTAATTTATATAATTCTAATATGTATGCGTTTCATGACATGGGATGAATGACATATTAATTCTATATGCATGTTCTTTTTGTGATTTTTTTTTATGATTTTTTTTTAATGTATGCAACCTACACTAAACAATGATGATATAAAATGTGATTAATTATGAACTAACCTATTAATTAACCAAGTAAATGACTTTTGTGTTTTCTCTTTTTATTTTTTAATTTTTAAAATGACCGAATAATTTTTATTAAAAAAATAATGTAATGATGCAATGCTAACTTTTTTGTTCTTTTTTTATCTTTTATTTTATATTTAAAAAAAGACTACATGATTGGGAATACTAAAAAAACATTAAACTATGACCCACTAATTAAAATGCAACATGTAACGTGCACATTATGAAATCTATATAACCTAAATAACATTTTTTTTTTTTAGTTTTTTTTTTAGTTTATCAAAGGAAAATTAACCTAATCCTATATGAATCTAAAAAGATAAAATGTGTTGCTTAAAATGTAAAATGTTTATGGACCTAAATATCTAAGTTCTAATATATGACATATAATGCATGATATGTGATAAACAAATAACCATAATGCACCAGAATATGTATCATACTTTAAAAAAATCATCAATGTAACTCGACAACCTATGGGCATAAATAATGCAAAGTAATTTATGAATTTTGACATAAAAAGTCAAAATAATCAAAAATCTAACCCGACGTCTCGCGGCTCAAAATGTTTGATTATATGACTTAGCATGGCAAATTTCCTAATCAAATACTAATAAATCATAACAAATCAAGTTAAAAAGCAGCAAAATTGTGAGTTCGAATACTC
This sequence comes from Eucalyptus marginata, assembly GCA_014182565.1. Classification (NCBI taxonomy): domain Eukaryota; kingdom Viridiplantae; phylum Streptophyta; class Magnoliopsida; order Myrtales; family Myrtaceae; genus Eucalyptus; species Eucalyptus marginata. Next base: position 46,343,682 of record CM024589.1, on the reverse strand, counting down.
AAACTAAATTTTCCAAAAAATTTACCTAGTTTAACTCAAAGCCACCTTGAGGAATGGTGAGAAATCAAAGTGACCGAACTGTGATGGTGGTTCGGTGATGGGTCGCCGCTTGGAACAAGGGCTGTTCGTCGGAGCTCCGGCGAGGCTTGGGTGATAACGGACCTACAACCAAAAGAGGAAAGCAGCAAGTGGGTCGTGGCACGGCAGCAAACGGGACCGGCTTGGGCTGCTGCGGAGGAGGCGGGCGCCGGGTCTTCGGAGCGCCGGTGGCTGTCGGGGCGCGCGAGTTGCAGGTCGCTCGGGCTCGGAGGCGGCTCGGCGATGCGGGCGGAGCGAGGCTGGGCACGGCAGCGTCGGGTGAAGGAGCGGCTCGAGCGAGTGGTGCGATGGAGGTGGAACGGTGGTGGCTCCGAGCGTGGGCGAGGCGGCGGGTCTTGGACCGGCGACGATTTGGAGCGCGGGGACGTCGGGACGGCATGAATTTCGAGCATCGGCTCCGGGCGGCTCGGGCATCGCTCGGGAGGTGGAGCGGTGGATTGCTGTGGGCGAGGCGGCGGGTCTTGGACCGGCGGCGATTTGGAGCGGGGAACTCCGGCGCGGACGGGCGGAGGCGGTGCGGTGATGGCTCCGAGCACTCCGGTGGCGTCGGGTGGAGGCGAGCAGGCAAATGGGGGCAGCGAATGTGGGGAAGATGATGAACAGTAAATGTCCAATCACTTCCCCCTTTTGCTGCTTCGCTTTTACTTTTCACTTCTTCTTTTGCTTTTTCCCTTCTCCACGCACGGATGGACTCTCTCTTTGATGTTTCTTTCTTTTCTCTTTTCTTGTCGAGAAAGAAAGGAGAAATGGTTCCTTTTTTGACCAAAGTGTACGAAACTTCTGAATTTCTTTTCGATTTTTCGAGTTCGCACGAAGAGAAACCCCCTCGGTTCCGAAGCTTGCTTTCTTTATATAGAGGGAATACTCAAATTTGTTTCTACCGGTAGAGATTTTCTCTCAACTTCTCAACAAACAAATGGCTCCAAAATCACACGGTTGTTGCATTTGTTTTTGAATTCAATTTTTTTTTTCAAAATTTCCCTCTATAATCAAAGATTATCTTTTATTTCTAAAAACTAATTTTAAATTAGGTGTCAAGAAGTGGAAAAGAAAAATAAAAATAAAAAAAATAAAAACTGAATTTTTTTTTTTTGGATTTTGAAATGAAAATATATTTTCAACAACAAAGATTTTCAAAACCAAATTTAATTTATTATTTTTTAGAAATATTAGGTGTCAATTGACTGCCCTTCTTTGAAGGGAAGCTCGTAGAGGTTTCCTTCAAAGATATATGACACCTAAATTTAAACCATGCAAAATGAAATATGAAATGCATATGCAAATGTTAATGACTTGACTTTTTTTTTATAATAATAATAAAATAAGGGATGCAATGTAAATGCAATGATTCGGTCAGGAACATAGATCTCTATGTGTCTATGACCAATGAAATGCAAATGCAAAGAAGAGCACGTACCTGTCATACCTGTTTGGGGATTTAGGTGTGAAATGATTCCGATGAGACCCGTCAATCATCCGGAACTCCCTTCAGATAATTGAAAGGCTCAAAGTCTTTAGGGATCTGGAATTCTCATCGATTCTAAGCACCTGGAAATTGCGTCAAGTACTTGAAACTTCAAAATCTGATTCTTATGTCGGACATTTGAAAACATTTACTAAACGTCTGGAAATCACATCAAATGTTTAGAAAGACAAACACTTGGAAATCACATCAAGCGTTTAAAAGTTCAAATATCTAGAATTCACACTAGACATTTGGAAACATTTTAGGTACTTGGAATTCTCATCAAGTACAAAGATGACTGAACAAATTCAGGTTTTCAAAGACAATTCTTTTTGGTCTTTGAGGAAAAATTCAATGAAGGCCCATGCATGATGGCTTTATCAAGCTTCCACCGGAAAAATTATCACCATGACAATTTTCAGTTATAGCGTGAATCTCTTGAACATGCTAAATGAGACACTTTTGGTGTGAAAAGACTTTTTCACTCGCTCTCATTTAAGAATGGTTATTTGTCCCGACCATTGATGCGGGAATATATCACTCAATCTCATCATCATCTTGTCGACAAGAGTTCGAATTTTCTTGCAATCAGTACGACCTTACCAATCTGAGAGGTCTTTGTCAATGACTGTAATGCAGGCTTGGTCAATGGCTTAACAAAGGGACTCTTCGAGTCAAAGCAATTGAAAGAACAATTCTGTAATCATCTCCGGGTTTACAAGTCAAGAACCCTGTAAAATGAGAAGGAAATAATCTTGCTCGCACTTCTTCAAGCAATGCTTAAAACATGTGAATTCCTATGTTAATTCAAGTGCCCTAATCTGAAGAGACTTTGTAAGGGATGTAACATAGGCTGGGTTCATGGGTTGAGAAACGAAAGGATCGTTAGGCTTAAAGATGTGTATAGGAGTCAAAGTTGGTGATCATCTTGACATTGCCACCAGTTTTCTTTGCCACGAATTGTCTTCTTGACAGATTTCTTTATTGGCTCAAGAGTTTATCACCCGATGCCAATGATTATTCAACTGGAGATCTTTTCTCAACATTTTTTTTTCAAAGTCATTTTCTTTTATGGACATTGGTCATGCACATTGCTTTTTTTTTTATATGCCTCCAATTCATCAGTCATTTCTTTCTTTTTTCACGGGCATTAGCCTTGCTTTTACTAGGCACACTGCTTTTTCATGCCCCTTAATTCTATTTTGATTTCAATTCTTGCACACAATGTGTGTGTCAAGTATACTTTTAAATGACACTCGAACTTTCAAGGGTCTTCATCTGTCTCTTGCCTTGCCCCAGTGTGGGGAATGATCATCAACTGGGCTTAAAAGAAACGAAATCACAGGCTCAAGTGGGCTACACAAAGGATATAAGTGTGTAGGATAGTGAAAGAAACGCTCTTCGTCATCCTAAGGCACTTAAATTAGCACATGAATTCAATGTAATAGCACAACTTAAAGATTGATGCAAGTGAGAGCAAGAAAATTTCAATTCATTTTTCTCACTTCATGATGTCATTTTTATCTCTCAATTGCCCCGATGTGAGGTGATTCTTGACAGGGGTAATTTGAAAAGAACATACATAAGTGTATGGGCTCAAAAATGGTTAAGCAATGGAACACCTGTAGTGTTTGGGATAGAGAAATGAACTGCCTCTTGTCATTTCAGCTGTCGTACTTTTCGCAAGAAAATTCTTCACCTTGAAATACAAAATGTTTCCATACTCACCTCACAATATATAGACAGGGGACAGTGTATGGGATTAGGCTTGCCTTTCACACCTCATTTAGCATGCTCAAGTAACTCGACATCTTTCACCGAATTATCCATTCCGATAAATTTCAAGTGGAATTGACGAATTACACAATATCATGTGAAAGCATTCTAATAATGACAAAGAGGGCATGCTCATAAAGTCAAAACTATTATGTGTCCATGTCTTGCCCTTCCTTTGTAAAGGAGCTCATAGAGATTCCTTACAAAAATAAGACACCATCGTTCACATCCATTTTTGCCCTGCAAAAATAAAATATGCAACATTATACACTAAAGATTTGACCAACTTTGAGCGAGGAAAAGGTTTTTACGAGCCCTTTTATTCATGGATAGTATTTCTTTACAAAGATCGAATTTACAGGATTTGTGAATTTCCGCCCATCCATTTCTGCAAAATTAAAGCACCTCCGTGGAAGTACTTTCATCACAATGTATGGCCCACTGTAATTCGGAGTGAATTTGCCACGAGGATCAAGGTTAATTGGTAGCATCTTGCGTAGCACCAAATCATGGACCTTGAAATGCCTTGGGCGAACCTTCCGATTAAAGGACTTGGCCCATTGTTGATAACATTGACCATGACATACGGCCTTCAATCATTTTTCTTCAATCAAATTGAGTTGGTCATACCTCTGTTGTGCCCATTCAGCTTCTGTCAGCTTTGGCTGAGACAATACCCTTAGAGAAGGGATTTCCACTTCAACTGGCAAGACTGCTTCCATGCCATACACCAAAGAAAAAGGAGTTGCCCCAGTAGAAGTGCGAACTGAAGTCCTATACGCCATCAGAGCGTAAGGAAGCCTCTCGTGCCGATCCACGATAATTATCAGCTGTCTTTGCCAAAATCTTCTTGATGTTCTTATTCGCCGCTTCAACCGCACCATTCATCTGAGGGCGATAGGGCGATGAATTCAAATGACGAATTTTGAACTCCTTGAACAAATCATTAACAAGCTTGTTGTTTAGGTTTGTCCCGTTATCTGTGATGATGGCTTCAGGCACGCCATAACGAGCAATAATATCCCATCGCACAAACTTCACGACATTCTTTGCGGTAACAACTGCATAGGATACTGCCTCTATCCATTTTGTGAAATAATCAATAGCGACCAGGATGAAACGATGGCCATTCGAGGCTTTCGGATTAATTGGGCCGATTACATCGATGCCCCCACATTGAAAAAGGCCATGACTCTGACAGTTGATGCAGCTCATTTGGAGGAACATTTATCTTGTCTCCGTAAATCGACAACGGTGACAACTTCGACATGTTGAATGCACCGGTCTCCAAAGTCAGCCAAAAGTAACCTAGTCTCATAATCTTCTTTGCTAACATGTGGCCGCTCATGTGAGGACCACACACTCCTTCATGTATTTCTTCCATCAACTGAGTGGCTTCCTTAGCATTGACACATCTAAGTAGGACGGAGTCGAAAGACCGTTTGTATAATGTGTCTCCACTAATGAAGAATTTGGAGGCAAGTTTCATGAGATGCTTTCGGTCAGCTGGATTGCTACCTTCTGGGAACTCTTGCTTTTGAATATAGGTCATGATGTCATGGTACCATGGTTTCCCATCTGGTTCCTCTATCACTACCATGCAATAAGTGGCCTTGGCAAAACCTCTATTTTCGAGGGCTCGACCTCTAACCCATCGGTGACTGCGGCATAGAAGACAACGTCGCAAGTGCATCCGCAAATTGATTATGAGACCTTGGCAAGTATTCAAACGAAACTTCCTCGAACTTTTCCATCGATCTTCTAAATACTTGTGGTATGGGAGCAACTTGGCCTCCTTGGTCTTCCATTCACCTTCGGTCCGCATTATGATTAATGTGGAATCCCCGAACACTTTTAACTTGGCCACACCTATCTCAATTGCAGCCAAGCCCGAGGGATGCAAGCTTCATACTCAGCCACGTTGTTAGTGCATGGGAATACCAATTTTGCAGCCACCGGATGGTGCTGTCCATCTGGGATATCATAACCGCCCCCAGCATTAACTGCACAAGTTTACAGCTCCATCAAAGAACATCTTCCATGAGTCTTCATTTATACTCAAGACGCGATCATCAAGGAAACTGTCATTGTCATTAGAGACTCCCGAATTTTCGGCCAATAGGTCAGCGATCACTCGACCCTTAACCGACTTTTGTGGCATGAATTGTACATCAAATTCGGAAATTAAAATTTGCCATTTGGCCAACTTACCCACCAAAGCTGGTCGCTCAAGTAAGTACTTGATGGGGTCGCTCTCAGTCACGAGGAATGTCTGGTAATGCAATGTGTATTGTCGCAATCTACGCAATACCCACACTAAAGCTGCACAGGTCTTTTCAACATCAGGATACTTCAGCTCCGATACAGTGAACTTCTTGCTTAGGTAATAAATGGCTCGTTCTTTTCTGTCAACAGGACTTTCTTGAACCAACATTGCACCTAGTGACTCACTATGAATAGTGAGGTAGAGAGTTAAAGGATGCCCCGGCGATGGTGGAACAAGCATCGGTGGATTCATCAAGTAACTCTTCAACTTGTCGAACGCTTCTCGACATTCATCATCCCAATTGACTCGTGCATTCTTCTTTAGGAGCTTGGAGAATGGCTTGGCGGTTTCAGAAAGTTGGGAAATGAATCGAGCAATATAATTCAACCTCCCCAAAAGGCTCCAGACTTCTTTCACAGTTGACGGAGGTCGCAGCTCACAAATGGCTTTAGCTTTAGCTGGGTCGATTTCAATCCCTTTACTGCTCACAATGAATCCGAGCAATTTACCGGATGTTGCTCCAAACACGCACTTAGCGGGATTTAGTCGAAGCTTGAACTCACGGAGTCGATCAAATAGCTTCTTCAAGGTTTCGATGTGGCTTTTTCCAGGTCGAGTCTTTGCAATCATATCATCGACATAGACCTCAATCTCTTGATGCATCATGTCATGAAACAATGCTATCATGGCTCGCTGGTAAGTTGCCCCTGCATTTTTGAGTCCGAATGGCATAACCTTATAATGAAAGGTTCCCCACGGGGTGATAAATGCAGTCTTCTCCTTGTCTTCCTCCTTCATCCTTATCTGATTGTACCCGGAAAAACCATCTATAAATGAGAATAATTCAAAACCAGCGGTACTATCCACAAGGACGTCTATGTGCGGTAATGGAAAATCATCTTTTGGACTGGCCTTGTTCAGATCCCGATAATCAACACAAACTCGAACCCGACCGTCCTTCTTCATTACTGGTACAATGTTGGCCACCCATTCGGGGTACTGTGAGACTTTGATGAATCCCACCTTCAAGAGCTTCATCACTTCCTCCTCTATCTTCTTTGAGAGTTCGGGCTTGGTTCTCCGTAGCCTCGCTTCTTAGGTGGCACATCCAGTTAGTAGGTAGGCAATGCTTCACAATTGACGGGTCTAAACCAGGGCATGTCAGCATATGTCCATGCAAAGATATCATGATATTCCTTCGAATCGAGTTAGGCGCTCGGCCTCATCTTTGGGAAGACTCGCCCAATTTTCACTTCTTTGGCTTCTTCGGTGTCACTTAAATTAATAGTGACGGTCTGTTCGGATGTGGGAGCCTTAGCCTTTTCATGTTGTTCCCGCTACGTTGCACTTCACTGAGTCTTCTTCGGGATCATCATTATTAGCACATGCTTTGTATTAGATTGGACCATTCTCACATCCTTGCAAATCACCATATCATTCTGAAAACAGAAGTAGATGAATCGAAAGACAAACGGGGTAACCTATTTTTTTTTTTTTAATTTTTTTTTGGCAAAAATCATTTTTTTTAAACATTTTGACACGAGGAAGCATGATGAAGCCTAGGCCTCAGAATTCTCCTTGGATTTTTCTTTTCTTTTATCGGCTGGATATCATCACCGGGCTAGTTTGGTATACTTCATCATGCCCTCAAAACATGAAAATTTTCATGTATTTTATTGGATGAAAAGCAAATTACATTATTGAAGTGATAGAAATCCTAGGAATGGAAATGCAAATACGGAAAGCAATAAAAACTCCTATGCGAGAGGAGTGTGCAAATAGTTAAAATTCTCCTACTCTCGAACATCGTCGATGACCAACACGAAATTCTCTTCGAACAATTCGCCATTCCTCCGAGTGTGTCGTCTTTTCCAGTAGGGGTCGAGTGGTGTCCGCAACCGGCTTGTCTACCACTACCCATTCGGCGAGTAACATCAACGTCGAATCGGAGGCTTGGAGTACCGAACACGGTATCGATCGCCCTTCTTCCTCATGCATCATCCTCGCAGCCCGGGAATGTGGACCTAATGTGGGGTCTAATGACGCCGCTCGTCCTTGTCCTCTTCCTCTTCCTCTACAGGATCGTCCACCTCTATCACGATAGCCCAACCCAGTAGTGTATGAATTCCGCCCGGCCTCAATTGGTTGGCGAGTGCCCTGACCATGTCGGCCCAAACCATTACCTGGAACAAAGCCACTCCCAACCATGATCTTGCCTACCATGATCGCCGACTTCGATAACTTTAGAGTGGGTAGGGTAGTACCTTGAGAGACATGAATGGTCGAAACCAACTCAAATGCTTGAAAACTGGATTCTTCTTTACAATTTGGTTCAATGTAAGGGATAGCCGTCTCGTGATAAATCTTGAACTCATCCTCTCCTCGAACTGTAATAAGCTTCCCTTTCGTCACAAACTTCACTTTCTGGTGAAGGCTTGAAGAAACTGCCCCTACCGCATGAAGCCATGGACGACCTAACAAAAAGTTGAAGGCTGTAGGTATGTCCAAGACCCGAAAAATTGCATTAAATAACACTGGCCCTATCTGCAAGTATAAATCAACTTCCCCAATTGCTTCTTTCTTGGTTCCGTCAAATGCTTGAACAGAGGTTTTAGCCGCACGAATTTTCCCTAAATCATACCCAAGACGCTTTAGAGTCGCAAGGGGGCATATGTTTAAAGCCGATCCATTATCAATGAGGACACGGGATACCAAGGTATTTCGACACTTGGCTGAGATATAAAGGGCTTTGCCGTGTCCCCTTCCTTCATCCGGGGATTTCATCATCTCGAGAAAGTGATCTGGTCGTTTAACAAAATGACCCCCACGAATTCCCCCAACTTCTCGTGCTCAATGGACTGGGACATGTACTTCATTAAGGACTTTCATCAAAGCCTTTTGATGTTTCTCTCGATGTCAAAAGCAACTCTAATATGGAGACTTGTGCCGGCGGTTTTCGAAGTTGGTCCACTACGCTATACTCACTTGCCTTAATCACGCCTAAAAATTCTTTAGCCTCTTCATCGTTGGCGGCTTGACAGGTTGTGAGTTGGCTCGAGCGTAAGTGCGTCCCGATCGAGTGACCACATCTATCTCCGCATCATAACACCATGGGACCGCCTTATCATTCGTGTATGCATAGGGTTGCGTAACATCAAGAATCAATTCTTCATCATCTGATGGTGGCACATCATTGATGATTAATCCATCTTCATCTGAAGCATCCTCCAACGGCGGCATGTCAAAAACTAAGGGATCGCTAGCTCCAATGTTCAAGCCGGTAAATTCATTTTCAAAATCAGAAAGCTCCTCCTCCAGATCAATAATGATTGGAGTGATAGTTGAAACTGTGTCGGCAGGATCTACGCAAACAATCATCCCCTTCTTGGACATTACCTTAACTCTCTACACCTTTTGAGACATGGTAGGTTCTTCTACATCTGAATAGTATCCAGCTCGAACTAAACCATTATAAACATCGTCCAGATGTACTCTCAAGCTCTTCTTTCGACCAGCATCAAAACCGAAAATGGCATTCACGCTTTACGGATGGTCGTGGAGTGGATTATTCTGATGTTCGGCTGTGCTTCACGGAATGAGACCACTTTAGCATCCAATAGATTTTGGATTTTGTGTCGCAACGTATAGCAATCATCAACAATGCCCTACCTCCCCCATATGATAAGCACATGTCTTAGAAGGATCATAGTTGGGGAAACGCTCGGGATTAGGTCGCTTAGGCTCCTTAGCGAGTAATCCTTTCTTCTGAAGGGTCGGCAAGATCTTGGACAATGTCTTAGGAAGAGGCGTAAATTGATGCCTGGAAGAGTTCCTCCGCTGGCCAAAGAATGGACGTGCTCCTCCCCGTTGAGTGTTCGAGACGGGCGGCGGGGTTGAACATAAGTCGTATTGACTTCCGCTACGGGCTCTTTGTCCTTCTTGGCCGAAAATTTCTTATATGAGCTGGTTTGATCGACGCCCATCCATCACGCAGGGCTATTTCACCCGCTCGCCAACAAGGACTAGCTGATTGAACGACTCGGCAGTCGATCCTAACATTCGATTTCGGTATTCGGGCGGGAGCGTCTTCATGAACAGATCCATCAGCTCCTTTTCAATTGGCTCCGGAGTAATTTGAGCAGCTACAGTCCTCCATCTCGTGACATAGGCCTTGAAAGATTCTGTCTTCTTCTTCTCAGTGAGAAGTAAATCCTCTCGAGATGGAGTGACATCAATATTATACTTGTACTGCTTGAAGAAGGCATCAATCAAATCCTCCTAAGTCTCTAGGAGATTAATCTTCTTCATAATATACCACTGGAGTGCCGGTCCTGTCAGGCTTGCTTGAAATTGCTGAATCATCAGGGGTATGTTATCAACATATGGGGTCATCCTAACCACATAAGTCTGCAAATGGATCTTCGGGCAAGAAGTGCCATTATACTTTTCAAAGTCTGGCATTTTAAACTTCTTTGGTATCTTGATCTTTGCATAATGGGAAAGATCTGTTGGGTCTTGGCTAAATGCACCCTGCAGCTGCTTAAGTTTCCCCTCGATTTTCGCCAAGCGTTTTTCTTGCTCGCCTTGGTACACAGCCGTCGTATCACTTGTATCTCCTCATCAACAATGATTTGAGGCGTGTCGGTAGTTTTCTCCCTAGAGACATCATTAGAGCTTGATGGGCCACTTGTGGATATATTCTTGCCTTTATCTCTCGAATCAGCCATAGGAGCATGTTGTGGTAACACCACTTCAACTTGCGGAGGTGGCGGGGCGTGTTTGCTTGGAGAGAATCGATTTGTTTAGAGAGCTGCTCAAGGACATTCAGGACTTGCTTCATTTCTGTTTCGAGGGCAACGACACGAGCTTGTTCAGCACCACGCATTTGTTCGGCGTCATCAGCCATTGTTACTCTAGAACGAGTACGGATTGGTGATCTTGGGTGAGCCGTGTTGTTACCTGTCAATGTAAAATAATACAGTAAGCATCATAACAAATGAGATTGGTCCATGACAACGGTCGATCGTTTATTTTATTAAGTGAAATCAAATTTCAAAGACATCAACTTAAAACATTAAAATAACTTTCTAGGAAATTAAATTCCTAAAACATCAATCTAAGAAATTGAAATAACATTCTAAAGCCAGAATTAAACTCCTAAATCTAGCGACTCTTTTCTATATACAATTGGGAGATCACAGTCTTTCGAAGCTTCTTGTTCTGTCGAACCAACTCCGAAATACGAGCTTCCTTCTTTTCCACCGTTTCTTCAAGATTTTCAATTTGTGCTTTACGAGTGGGCTTCATGGTCACTTCAGGTATCACGGGAAGTAGAGCTTGAGGGATCTCGTGATGGTGGATATAATAATCCGAGGCATGAAAAATCTTCTCCTTTCCTTTCAATCTTCTAGGCACCATTATCTTTTCCGGATGGCATTCCTTCCATGCATTTTCAAGGCGTTCGATCTCATCGAGGTACTTGTGATCCTTGCGCACAAAGCGAGCTTGAAACAGGTCCATTCGGAGAGGAGGCGGGATATCTTGGAGCACTCGATACTGGCGGGCCACTCTATAAGGATAGTAAGATGTTGCACCAGTGATTCCCATAAGTGGAATTGAATTATCTGTCTTGTGAGAAAAACGAGCCACGCTAACATGGAACCATTTAGCATACCATAGGAAGCCCTTGAGATCTGGATCTTTTAGAAAAATTACCCAATTGGAAAATGACCTTCCGGTATACTTTTTCTCTCTAAGATTGAAAATCTCTTTATCGGGTGATTAGAATCATCAATTTCACCTCGACGCATGAAACGACCAAACTCCTTCATGTGAGAAAGAAACCAAATTTGTAAAAGTTCAGGAGAGGCATTCATGATTTTTCCTCCATTTTGTTTAAAACAGTTGAGGGACAAAAATGTCTCGGCCAAAATCATGTTTATAAAGTTCATGCCGGCGCATGCTTGTCTAACCACCCATGCAATTGAAGGATTAATGGCATTTTGTCGATGAGGAAAGATTATAAATCCAAAGAATGCTAAAATGAATATTCTACCCTTTTGGCGCATTGAAGATTGATTTAAAAAATGACCAGCCAAAAAGGAGAATGGGCATGCATTACAGTTAGCTTTCAAAACTTTCTTAACCTCATCAGCTTTAATTCTTAGAAATTGAGATAAAATCGATGTGGGCTCCATACCAAGAGGTGGCCTAACAAGTTCAGTCTCAAGGGGCATTCCTATGATAACGTTATACTCTTCCAGTGTCGGAGTTAGCTCATTCTTACCAAAAATAAAGGTAGCCGTCTCGGGACACCAAAACTGTGAGATAGCTTGCAAAACACTACTATGGACTCCAATATCCAAAAGGGGGATGAGCCGTCCCAATATTGACTCCACATAGTCTTGGCCTTCCTTACTTAATTTATTCCACCACCCTTTGAGCTCGATCTTGGGAGTTGGAACGAATTGAGCATCGGATCTCCCCATTGTATATAGATTAAGGCTTACGATCAACCTAGTGTCATGGACCAAAAGAAAGTGCAATAAAGTAAATAGATTGCATAGTATAAGATAAGAATACTTACTTCACAAAGAAAAATAGCAACCACATAGACAGGCGCATGAGATGTGAGGCTTAACACCTAAACTACAAGGCTTAGCAAGTTAGAACTAAAAGGATGGACCGACTTGTCGCAATCTCGCATACAAATGTCGGGTCCTCTTAGCTCTGGCTCAGTCAAAAGAAAATCCCATGGTCACGCAGTTTCGTGAGCAGGGATAAACGTTTTGACATCAAGAAAAATTTTCGGGGTTGAGAAAAGCAACGTCTACATCGCGGTCTCACGTTCGAGGTTGGTTCATTTCTCAACACCATCCTAGAATCCTTAAATACGGTCCAGGTCCGACGGCAGGTTGTGCGTGCAATGTGTAATGCTAAAACAATTTAAAAATCATGCACAATAATTTATAATACAAACAGCACTTCAATGATAAGAAAAAAATTTAATCCCAACACCTTCCTACAAAACAAAGAGTTAGCAAGCACTACTTCCCCTTATACCTCCTTTCTGTAAAAACATTTAACACTTCATGTTAGGAGCGTACCTTATTTCCATGCTGCCAAACAAAATATTTTTTTTGAAAAAAAACAGGCCTATGTCCACTATGAGTTTTAACTCTAGGTCCCCAGCGAAGTCGCCAAGCTGTCGCGACCTAATTTTTCGATGAGTGAATCACCTAAAACTAGGTTGATGGACTACTAAGCCTTTAAGCTTAGCTCGGGCTCTCCCAAGCCCATACCAAATCGCGACTTAGGGTTTTAACATGCAAAAGATTATTATCTAAGAGTCGCTACTAATTGGTTTAGGGCTGATTAGAAACCCAGGTAAAGTATGGGAGAATACTTTACCTTTTACGAACCAGAGATTTAATGGATTCGGGGACATGGTTACGCTAGATTAATCTAACGCCCTTTCGGTACCTTAAAAAAAAAAAAAAAAACATTTTTGCAGGCAGTCTTGATTAATTTTAACCTAAGATACTAACATGCAAATGGTGGTCATGCGGGTGCACAATCAATTAAATAACATTCAATAAATCAAAATGCTAAGAAATTATAAACTACAACCTTATTGAAGTCTACTCTCTAAAAAAACTTACAAGAATGCTAAACAAAATGCATGCCCTAAACATGATTTCTAAATGACATGACACATAATTTTTCTTTTTCTTTTAAAAAAAAATTAATTATATGCAATCTTAATCTAAAATTAATATGCATGAATTTTACTTTAATGATATGTGAAACGCAATTTATATGGCCTAATATGAACTATATGTATGCAATCTAATTTATATAATTCTAATATGCATGCGTTTCATGACATGGGATGAATGACATATTAATTCTATATGCATGTTCTTTTTGTGATTTTTTTATGATTTTTTTTTTTAATGTATGCAACCTACACTAAACAATGATGATATAAAATGTGATTAATTATGAACTAACCTATTAATTAACCAAGTAAATGACTTTTGTGTTTTCTCTTTTTATTTTTTAATTTTTAAAATGACCGAATAATTTTTATTAAAAAAAATAACGTAATGATGCAATGCTAACTTTTTTGTTCTTTTTTTTTATCTTTTATTTTATATTTAAAAAGACTACATGATTGGGAATACTAAAAAAAACATTAAACTATGACCCACTAATTAAAATGCAACATGTAATGTGCACATTATGAAATCTATATAACCTAAATAACATTTTTTTTTAGTTTATCAAAGGAAAATTAACCTAATCCTATATGAATCTAAAAAGATAAAATGTGTTGCTTAAAATGTAAAATGTTTATGGACCTAAATATCTAAGTTCTAATATATGACATATAATGCATGATATGTGATAAACAAATAACCATAATGCACCAAAATATGTATCATACTTAAAAAAAATCATCCATGTAACTCAACAACCTATGGGCATCAATAATGCAAAGTAATTTATGAATTTTGACATAAAAAGTCAAAATAATCAAAAATCTAAACCGACGTCTCGCGGCTCAAAATTTTTGATTTTATGACTTAGCATGGAAAATTTCCTAATCAAATACTAATAAATCACAACAAATCAAGTTAAAAAGCAGCAAAATTGTGAGTTCGAATACTCAAACTAAATTTTCCAAAAAATTTACCTAGTGTAACTCAAAGCCACCTTGAGAAATGGTGAGAATCAAAGTGACCGAACCGTGATGGTGGTTCGGTGATGGGTCGCCGTTTGGAACAAGGGCTGTTCGTCGGAGCTCCGGCGAGGCTTGGGTGATAACGGACCTACAACCAAAAGAGGAAAGCAGCAAGTGGGTCGTGGGCACGGCAGCAACCGGGACCGGCTTGGGCTACTGCGGAGGAGGCGGGCGTTGAGTCTTCGGAGCGCCGGTGGCGGTCGGGGCGCGCGAGTTGCAAGTCGCTCAGGCTCGGAGGCAGCTCGGTGATGCGGGCGGAACGAGGCCGGAACGGCAGCGTCGGGTGAAGGAGCGACTCGGGCGAGTGGTGCGATGGAGGTGGAACGGTGGTGGCTCCGAGCTGTGGGCGAGGCGGCGGGTCTTGGACCGGCGGCGATTTGGAGCGCGGGGACGTCGGGACGGCGTGAATTTCAGCGGCGGCTCCGGGCGGCTCGGCGTCGCTCGGGAGGTGGAGCGGTGGATTGCTGTGGGCGAGGCGGCGGGTCTTGGACCGGCGGCGATTTGGAGCGCGGGGAACTCCAGCGCGGACGAGTGGAGGCGGCGCAAGGATGGCTCCGAGCACTCCGGTGGCGTCGGGTGGAGGCGAGCAGCAAATGGGGGCAGCGAATGTGGGGAAGATGATGAATAGTAAATGTCCAATCACTTCCCTTTTGCTGCTTCTGCTTTTACTTTTCACTTCTTCTTTTTGCTTTTTCCCTTCTCCACGCACGAATGGACTCTCTCTTTCACTATTTCTTTCTTTTCTCTTTTCTTGTCGAGAAAGAAATGAGAAATGGTTCCCTTTTTGACCAAAGTGTACGAAACTTCTGAATTTCTTTTCGATTTTTTTTTCGAGTTCGCACGAAGAGAAACCCCCCTCGGTTCTGAAGCTCGCTTTCTTTATATAGAGGGAATACTCGAATTTGTTTCTACCGGTAGAGATTCTCTCTCAACTTCTCAACAAACAAATGGCTCCAAAATCACACGGTTGTTGCATTTGTTTTTGAATTCAAATTTTTTTTTCAAAATTTCCCTCTATAATCAAAGATTGTCTTTTATTTCTAAAAACTAATTTTAAATTAGGTGTCAAGAAGTGGAAAAGAAAAAAAAAATAAATAAAAAATAAAAACTGAATTTTTTTTTTTTTTTGAATTTTGAAATGAAAATATATTTTCAACAACAAAGATTTTCAAAACCAAATTTAATTTATTATTTTTTTAAAATATTAGGTGTCAACAATCACTAAAGAGCCTAATTCTATATAACGTGCACATGATGATTTTTATTTAACGAAAATTCGTAATTAAAATCACTGAAAATGAAAATCAAACTAAAGTGAAATACTATCTATTCTAAATGCTTTATAAACGTGCATTTAAAAAAACCTATCATGCAATTATCTAAAGCTCTATCTAGACTTAAAATGCAATTTTTAACTAATATGCAATGACGTGCAAAGAATGCCCTAATTCTAATTTTTTTCTTTTTTTTTTTTTATGAAATTCGAAATTAAAATAAGACATGCAATTCGGATAATAATAAAAAAACTAACATCCTAAATGAATGCACCTTTTTTTTTTTCCTTTTTCATGACTCAAAATAAAAATCCCTATCTTAAACATGCAAGATAATTAAAAACAAACCTAATCCTAATTCAAACTTTTTGGATTTTTTCCTTTTACGAAAATAAAACCGACTCAAACACTACGACATCAAATCAAACAAGATAAAATTGATATCCGAAAATTGGCGAACCATATCTCGCGCATGAGATCGGGTTGTCCACTTTTAAAATTAAATCGCGAATCGAATCTCGAGCATGAGATCGGATTGTCAATTTTTTGCAAGGGATTGCGAGTCGGATTTCGGGCGCGAAACCGGACTGTCAATCATATGCATGTTATGAAATTGGGAAAATTTCCCAACTTATAAAGCTACTCGAGACTACGGATACCTCAGCATATCAAGAATTTCCATCATGTGCATCAACGAACATATAAGGAAACAAAATTTTCAGAAATCAAAATAGATAAAATTTTTACCTATTTCGAATTTTAGCTTCCGAATTTACGACCTGCGATTGGCGAGTGATGGATGTGATGTTGGGTCAACTAAGGGCTCCGGTGAGGGTGATGGGCACGGTTGTCGGAACACGAGAACACGTGGTTTAGTCGCTACGACTCCGCAAAAACCTGCAACTAAAAATCAAGATTATGCTGGTTTTTGATTGAGAGCTTGCTGGACCGCCACTATTGCACTCATGCGTTGATCCAAAACTGGGATTTCACCAACATATCCGAACGTTGGTCAAGGAAGTGGTCTTGCTCAGCAACAGGGATCCATAGAGATGTTGACTTTGCTAACGCATGGATGCTTGAAGCGTTGGACTATTATTTGGATAGAACCTTGTGGCATCAAACCCACTAAGTAGGACAAACTGAATGTGAAGGCCGAACCCCAGGGAAAGGAAAAATTTCTTGGCTTTCTCAATGTCCTTTCGAGTTGTGCGGCCCTGACGATGTGGTGTTCCCTGGCGCACAATTCAGCCCGCGAAGCAAAGAAAATCAATGGTACAATCTAAACAGCAAGTAATTGAGGCTGAGGTCATTGATAAAGGTATCTGTTGGTGGTCTGGTTCGTCTGGACAGCAGGGGCGGTGTCGTTGATAGCTCGCGATTCAGTCAGGCGAGCAGCGACATATAGCTCGGGCCAAGCTCAGATGGAGGCTCGAGTGAGAAACTCTCGGCTTAGGCTTGTTCACGTTGGTGCCTGACTAGTCAAGCTGGGTTTGTAGGAATCACAAGACAAGACTAGCGATTGCCAATTTCGAAGAGAGTCCGTGAAATTTAGAGCATGATGGCAATGGTTGATGGTGTCTTGCGTGCGACCCCAAGGATGGTTCGGACACGATCGTGCTGCTGTGGCGTGCCCGTAGACGGAGTGGATTAGCTTTTTGTTCCTTTATGCTTGTGCAGCCTCCAAAGTTGACCAAGAGAGAAAGACTCTCTCCCTTTGAATTTTTGTGAAGCCCTCTCAAAGTGGCCGTGTGTATCTCGGACGTGGCTGCTTCTCTTGACAGCACCATACGATCTCAAGGGAACAGTTCATGCATGACCTCACAGCTTCACCGTTGACAAGAAGGCGCCACAGTGGATCATGGCCTCGTGGCGGCACGAACGGCAGCAAGTGATGTAAAGCTCAATCGTGGGATTGGCAAGGCCGCCGCCGCGAGAGGCTTCACGTGTGTTTTCTCTCTACATTGTGGCCGTATATTCAATGTGTGGCCCCCCTAAAAAAAAACCCTATGTGTTTTTTATAGGCCATCGATTAGGGTTTTTAATTTTTTCAAAATCAATATCCACGAAGATTTTTTTTAAACGCAATATTCACTTTTCCAAACGCGATATTTGTTTCATATCTGCCCTATCCGAAAAATTCATCATATCTCGAAAAAATTTCGAATTCCTATTTTCTCACGAGATAATTTCCGATCGTTAAAAATCGAGCTTGGGTCAATTTGTTCGCTTCGCGGGCTTAGTCCGGCCTTTCAATTTGCAGCTCAAAATCACCTATTTGAACCTATCCACGGCCAGTCCAATAAATAAATGCGAGACATGCAAACTAAAAATAAATGCACCTAAATCTATATACTATGCAATTAATATATTTTTTTAGGGATAAAATTAACCCTAATTTTCTATGCAATAAATAAATAAACTAAATCGCCAAAATTTAGGTGTCAACAAATGCCCCTCTCTTTGAAGGTGAGCTCATAGAGGTTGCTTTCAAAGACAAATTGAAACCTAAATTTTGACCATGCACATGCACTGAATGATTTGATTTTTGATTTTTGATTTTTGATTTTTTTTTTGAATAGTGAATCCCATTTTAAAATGCAATTTATATGATGCATAAAAATGCTAATGCAAATGCATGATGCGAAAGGAAAGAACATACCTGCAATTACTTACCAGTCAGTGCGGTAAAGCATTTTGAGGTCCCTATTTACTCCACAAGTACCCAACTCTCACTCAGGTTCCTTGAAGAGTCTAACAGGTAATAGATTGAGACATTGAGATTGGGAAGAACATTCACATCCAAAGTGAAATGTTCAACGAAAGAATTGAGACATCCAGATCCGGGCCGAGATGTCAAGAATTAAAAAAAAAAAAAAAAAGGCTCAAAATACTTAGATCCGTACTAAGATATAACGAGAAAGCTCGAAAACATTCACATCCAGAGTGAAATATTCAACAAAAAGAATCAAGACATCCGGGTCCAGACTGAGATGTCAAGAAATTTGAAGCTCAAAATACCTAGATCTAGACTAAAGTATAACGAGGAAGGTCGAAGAACATTCACATCCAAAGTGAAATGTTCAACAAAAAGAATCAAAACATCTGGGTCTAGACTGAGATATCAAGATTTTTAAACTCGAAATACCTAGATCCAGACTAAGGCATAACGAGAAAGCTCGAACAACATTCACATCCAGAGTGAAATGTTTAGATGAAAATAATTTAGACATCCAGATCTAGACTGAGATGTCAAAATTTTTGAATCCGAAATACCTAGATCCAGACTAAGGTATAACGAGGAAGATTGAAGAACATTCACATCCAAAGTGAAATGTTCAACAAAAATAATCAAGACATCCGGATCCAGACAGAGATGTCATGATTTTGGAAACTTAAAATACCTAGATCCAAACTAAGGTATAATGAGGAAGATTGAAAAACATTCACATCCAGAGTGAAATGTTCAACGAACAAAATTAAGACATCCAGATCCAGACTGAGATGTCAAAGGAACCTACCCGAAATATCTTACCTTCAAGGAGGATAAAGTGACTTAAGATAGATTGGTGTTACATGTCCAGGACCCGTACCATTCTACGGTCACCCAAAATTGTAACATGGCTTTGTAAAGAAACTGCTTTCCTAGGACTTGTACCATTCTACGGTCGCCCAGTATGGCAGTGTTTGGTTGTGTCTAGGACCCGTACCATTCTACGGTCACCTAAACGGGGATTTACCTTCCAAGACCCGTACTATTCTACGGTCGCCTGAATAGGGAAATAAATGTTTTGTCTAGGACCCGTACCATTCTACGGTCGCCTGAATAGGGAAATAAATGCTGTCTAGGACCCGTATCATTCTACTGTCGCCTCGACGGGGAAATAAGTGTTGTCTAGGACCCGTACCATTCTACGGTCGCCTTGACGGAAAATTGATTTTTCAGGACCCGTACCATTCTACGGTCGCTTGAATGGGGAAATTGATGTTTTGCTTGGCTAGGACCCGAACCATTCTTCGGTCGCCCAGCATTGCAATCTGGAGAAAAATCTTTGGGGACAACTCAATCGAGTGTCAATGTATTCAAAAAAGGAATACCTGTGCAATGACAAGTATTTGAGGTATAGAGATATACTTACCTGGTGACATCTCTGTTCTTTGGGGACATGTCTCCTGCAAAATATGATCGTAGGAGAGGCAACATGCATTTGTAATCACAGATATGCATTAATTCAAATAAGGTTCATGCGTAATGATTTCCATCAACCACGCATCATCCTAATTTCAATAGAAATGATCTCGAATGATGATTCCAATCGGAACGCATGAGCGTCATGGATGTGTCAAATGAGAGATCTTTTGGTCTGAAAGAACTTTTCACTCGTCCTCATTAAAATGGCTATTTCATCCTGTCCTTTGATGCAGGATATTGACAGTCACTCTATCTCACCATCATCATGTCAAACAAGGGTCTGAGCAATCTCGCAAGTGGTACGACCTTACCAATCTGAGAGGTCTTTTAATAGGGACTGTAATGTGAGCTTGGTCAACGGCTTAGCAAATGAGACTCTTTGAGTCAAGGCTATTGAAAAATGAATAATATTCTGCAATCATCTTGGGTTTACAAGTCAAGAAACATGCGAAATGAGGCAGAAATCGTCTTATTCACACTTCCTCGAGCGATGCTTTCAAACATATGAACTTTTACATTAATTCAAGTGCCCTAATCTGAAGAGACTTTGCAAGGGACGTAACGTAGGCTTGGTTCATGGGTTGAGAAACGAAAGGATCATTAGGCTCAAAAAGTGTTTAGGGGGTCAAAGTTGGTGATCATCTTGACATCTCCACCAATTTTCTCCTCCACCATTGAGGATTTTTTCATATCACAACTCCATTGATTGCAACATCTCAACATTTGAGTTTTTTAGTACTGCCTTGTATGGGATACGACTCATTATATCAAGAGTTTGATTTTTTTTTTCTCTGGGCATTGGCCTTGCTTTTACCAGGCACACTGCTTTTTCATGCCCCATTTTTTTTGCACTTACTTTTGTTGGATAAATTCTCCTCAGAAGTTTTGAAGTTGACAAAACATTTCTCTCAGCCTAGTCGAAGACTTGCAGACTCTACCGGCAAAGTCGACGATCAAAGTCGACGCTAACAAGACTCAAGTTTCAAAGTCTACTCTCATGGGCCGGTTTCCGGACCGACAAGATAAATGGACTTCTATTCTGATTCTATAGTCTTTATCTCAATGGCTGAGGAATATCTTTACCGGATTCAGCACTACACGATCTTATATTCGTATCCGAATTGATATAGATTCTCTAAGATTCGCAACTTAATTGGAAAGTTTTACTTATGGAAACCAAGATCCCGATTGTATGGGCGAGCAGGGATTGATGGGCTATCTACACTTACCTTAAAGAGCTCGAGATCTCTCAAATTGATTCTGTCCAACGGGTTGATTGGAAGAACTTCTTTGGAAGGTGCCAACGGTAATGAAGGCATGAAGAAGCGTATAAAGAGAGACGTTCGAGTTGTTGAAGGGTGCTGGATAGAAGAATTCCAAAGTCTGAACCTCCATATTTCGTTTGTGATCTTATTCTTCGAGCAATACATGTAATCAAAAGAGTGATCATAGAGTTGTGAGACCTTGAGGAAGTGTAGTAGAAGTTCTACATTGTGGACTCAAGAGCATGAGACTGTAACACTCTTTTGATTCTTAGTGAAATCCAGCCAAGGGCTGTCCGTGCGGGAGAGTGGACGTAGGCTTGATATAAGCCGAACCACTATAAATGAGTCTTGATTCTCTATCCCTTATCCTTTTATCTTTCATTATTTTCAATTGCTGCGATTGCTGATTTTAATTCATTAATCTCATATTCGGATTTGATTGTTAAAATCGCTTTAATCACCTATTCACCCCCCTTTAGGTGCTAATTCTAGTCCTAACAATTGGTATCAGAGCTTGTGTACTCGTTTATAAGAAGTGTCTTTACTTCTGAGTAAAAGATCTATGGCTAGTATGTTACCTACGGGGTTGGTCGAAGGTCAAAGCAATACCACTCCTCCATACTTTGATGGAAAAGACTACAAAGATATGGAAGAACAAGATGAAAGCATTCCTAAGATCGAAAGATCCTTTGGAATGGGAAGTGGTAGACAAAGGAATCATTCCCGCTGCAGATCGGGATCCGAGAGAGGAAAAGAAGTTGCTGATCCCACTCCAATGACTCAAGAAGAAATCACCAAGAGACAGGACTCTTGACGCTAAAGCCATTTACTCCTTATATTGTGCTTTATCTCCTACGAGTATAACAGAATATCTTCTTGTGATACAAAGAAAAGAAGTCCGGGATAGGCTTCACATTACCTATGAAGGAACAGACAGTGAAAGAGACGAGGATCAACATTCTTTTGGGACAATATGAAGTCTTTAAGATGAGATCGGGAGAATCAATAACTCGACATGTTTAGTCGCTTTCGAAATTGTGAATGGTCTTGAATATCGGGGACATCCAATCTCGGGACATATGAAGGTCAACAAACTCCTACGAGGACTCTCTAAAGACGGAATCACATAAAAACCTCAATAAGAGAGACACAGAGGATTGCTCCACTCTCTGTAGACGAATTGGTTGGGACTCTTCAATCTTATGAAGTAGAGCAAACCAACGAAGAGGAAGATTCAAAAGGTAAGAAATCAATTGCCTTAAAGTCTAATGACTATTCGATGCTACGAGATTACGAAGAAGATCTAGATGATGAAGAGCTGGCACTTATGATAAAGAGATTCAGAAAGTTGAATAGAAAAGGAAGAAAATTCAACTGGAAGAAACGAGCTCACAAAGGTTTCGAACAAATCAACGAGAGGAAGATGATTCTAACAAAGAAGTGACTTGCTTTGAATGCAAGAAAAAGGGACACATCGTAACCCAAATCGTCCTCTCGTTAAAGAAGAGAAAAGGAAAAAGACGAGAAATACAGAAAAGCACTCAAAGCGGGACACGAGTGATACGAATGTGAAGAAAGTGATGACGACTATGCCAATATCGTCTAATGGCAAAATCTGATTCGAGACTCGGACCGATTCGAGATACGTACTCGAACAGTGAACTCGAGGTTAGTAATCTCAGAATTCCTATCAAAGTTTCGAAATACATTGATGAACTTTGTCTTAGTCTAAAAACTTCTCTTAAGAGGATCTCCGAATTGAAAAAGGAAAATTCTACATTGAAGCAACAGGAAAAACTTTGGAAAGAAAAGTTTGAAAAGTTAGAAAACAACTTTACTGTCTTGAAAGAAAACTCGGACTGCTTTTCCAAAGAAAATGATCTTTTGAAAAATGATATTTCTAATATATCAAAAAGATTTTCAAATGGTTCTGAAAAGTTAGATAAGATTCTTTCGATACAAAGACCCTACTTTGATAAGTTAGGTCTTGGTATGACTTACTGAAACTATTCCTCTAATTGATTTTCCAAAGGTGAAGGAAAGAATCAAACGAGACCAACTAGAATTGCTTATAAAAATCATTTTCAGAAAGTCTTTGTAAAACCTGTTGGCGAGAAATGCTTTGAAATGTTTCAAGTGTCAAAGCTCGAACATTTTGAGAAAGAATGTCCTTTGGTTTGGAGACCTGTTAAAAGGAATTGGGCAAAGACTGTTTTTTGCTCTAACTCTTCCTCGGACCCAAGATGATGTGGGTACCAAAGAAAGCTTGAATTCTTTTTAATTGTAGGTCACTATCAAAAAGAAGATTAAATGGTATCTAGATAGTGGCTGCTCAAGACATATGACGGAGACTCAAGTTGCTTCATAACACTTGACCGGAAAGACGGAGGAAAAGTTTCCTTTGGAGGTAACAACAAAGGAAGAATCATTGGTCGTGGAACGATCGGGATTGGAAGTCCGGTCAATCAAGAATGTTTCCTTAGTTGAAGGATTAAATTACAACTTGCTTAGCATAAGTCGGTTGTGTGATAATCGATTGAAGATCAATTTCCGGAAAGAAAGTGCTCGGGGAATCGAAAAAGACTCTACTCAATTCTTTACTAGACGAAGACATGGAAATATCTATCTTCGGATGTAAATCATGAAAGATCACGGTGCTTGATATCGTACAAGATGAAGCTAATCTATGGCACGAGAAAACTTGGCCATATCAATATGAAGCAAATCAGCAAGATCTCCTCCAAGAAACTTGTTCGAGGATTGCCTATTCTCAATTATTCAAAGTCTGATCTATGCACACCATGCGTACTGGGTAAACAGGTTAGAAACTCTTACAAACCTATAAGTAAAGTTTCTACTAATCGTGTACTACAGCTTCTGCATATGGACTTGTTTGGACCTACTAGAACGCGAAGCATTGGTGGAAAAATGTTCTGCCTAGTAATAGTGGATGATTATTCACGATTTACTTGGGTCTACTTTCTTTCAAGTAAGTCTGAAACTTTCTCTCTCTTTTCAAAGTTTGATAAGAAGGTGCAGAATGAGAAAGGTTATACTATCTCAAGTATTCGTACAGACCATGGAGGTGAGTTTGAAAATCAAGACTTTACTAAATTACGTGATGATTACTGGTCTTCGCATAAATTCTCCTCTCCATACACACCGAGCGAGAATGGGGTTGTGGAAAGGAAGAATAGGTCTTTACAAGAAATGGCAAGAACTCTTTTAATTGAAAGTAATATTTCTTCAAGGTTTTGGGCTGAAGTTGTTTCAACCGCTTGTTATATTATTAACAGAGTATTTTTAAGACCAATTCTTGATAAAACTCCTTATGAAATTTTTAAAGAAAAGAAACCAACTGTTTCTTATTTTCAAGTATTTGGTTGTAAATGCTTTATTCTGAAGAATGCAAATGATCGAGTTGGTAAGTTTGAAGAAAAATCAGATGAAGGATTCTTTCTTGGTTACTCAACCTATGACAAAGCCTATAGAGTATTCAACAAGAAGACTCGGAGCATGGAAGAATCAATGAACGTCAAATTTCAAGACTCTCCACAAGTTCAGCCAATACGGAGGCGAAGAATCGGGGAATCTGTTCCAGACAGCGCTAGATCTATCTCCCATATAGCGGTCAAAATCCAGATGCGGTACAACAAGTTGTCGATGGAGATTCAACTCAAGAAAATGATCAACAACCCATCGACCATCCGAATGGCGGAAACACAAGTCCAGTCATCCCGAAGAACTCATTATTGGGAACATTAATGAGGGAATTCGTACAAGATCCAAAAGGCGAGAAGAGTCTAGTGCGGTTGCACTTATTTCTGAAATAGAACCCAAAAACATTGAAGAAGCCTTAGGCGATGAAAGCTGGATTGAAGCAATGCAAGAAGAGCTCGGACAATTCAGTATTAACGACGTTTGGGAATTAACTCCTAAACCAAAAGGTAAATCTGTTATTGGAACTAAATGGGTTTTTCGGGAACAAAGTTGATGAAAAGGCAAAGTGACAAGAAACAAAGCAAGACTTCGTGGCTAAAGGATACACGCAAGAAGAAGGGATAGACTATGATGAGACTTATGCTCCAAAGGTAGCAAGGTTAGAAGCAATCGATTACTACTTGCTTTTGCATGTTATAAGAATTTCGGGTTATTTCAAATGGACGTCAAAAGCGCATTCTGAATGGATTCATTCAAGAAGAAGTCTATGTGGAACAACCTCACTGGATTTGAAGACTCAAAGAAACCAGACTCAGTGTTCAAACTGAAGAAAGCTTTATATGGATTAAAACAAGCTCCTCGAGCTTGGTATGAAAGGTTAAGTAATTTTTTAATTCAAAGTGGTTTCTCTAAGGGAAAGGTAGACACTACTCTGTTTGTTAAAAAGGAAGGCAAAAGCTTTCTACTCGTTCAGATTTATGTTGATGACATAATATTCGGATCATCTAATGAGACTTTGTGCAAGAAATTTTCTAAGTCTATGCAGGATGAATTTGAGATGAGCATGATGGGTGAACTATCATTCTTCCTTGGTCTACAAGTGAAACAACTTAAAGAAGAAATCTTCATTCATCAAGAGAAATATGCAAAAGAACTTGTTAAAAAGTTCGGTCCGGAGAATTGCAAAAAACCGACATTCCAATGTCAAGTTCTTTGAAGATAGACAAAGACGAAGCGAGGCAAGAAAGTCGACCAAAAATTATACGGGAGTATCATTGGTTCACTTCTTTATCTTACTGCATCTAGACGACATATTATTTAGTGTTTGCATATGTGCTAGGTTTCAATCGGATCCTAAGGAATCACATTTAAGTGCTGCTAAACGTATCATTAAATACGTTGCAACTACTGCTAAGATTGGTCTATGGTATCCCAAAGAAGGAGACTTTACCCTTCTTGGTTATTCGAGACGCAGATCTTGCGGGTTGTAGAGTTGAAAGAAAAAGCACCTCGGGAACTTGTCAATTACTTGGCAACGAGGGTGGTATCTTGGTTTTCAAGAAAACAAAGTACGTGGCTCTTTCAACGGGCGAGCGAGAATACGTAGCACTTGGAAGTTGCTGATCTCAAATACTTTGGATAAAACAACAACTACGAGACTTTGGTATTGAAGACTCTTGCACGAGAGATCGGATGTGACAATACCGCGCAATCAATCTTACAAAGAATCTATCCTACATTCAAGAGCCAAACACATTGAGATTCGACATCATTTTATAAGAGATCATGTTCAGAACAAAGAAGTCTTGATACAATTCATTGACTCGAAGAATCAACGCGGACATCTTCACAAAGCCCTTTGGAGAAAAGCTTATTTGAGTCTATTCGCTCAAGACTCAATATTGTATCTCTTGAAGATTGCTTGAAGCTCGGACTCGGAGATCTTAAAAGTCGACGGAGTATCGGACTCAAAAGGGTATAGGCGAGAATACCAATCGACACGGCGTAAGTACATTTACTTAATCTTTTATCTCGGAAAGGTAAGTTTGTCATTTATTTATGGATAATCATGTTTATTAAGGCAGTTTATTTTATAAAGGGTGGTTATCGATTTATTAAGGCAGTTATTTTTCAAAAAGGAATTTATTTTGTGACGATTCGATTACCACGATTCGATTTCCTTTTATGCTTCTTCTTCTTCTTCGTTTTAAACTTTACCCAGAAACCCTAGTTCAAAGCTTTTCACTCTCTGGAATTTCTCTCCTCGATTTTTACTTCTCAAGATTTTGTCTTTCTTGCGAGACAAGTGAGAAAGTTTCTCCAAGACAGTGACAATGTCTCACCAAAGAAAATCATCGAGGCTTGCAAGTAGGGGACCACAGG
This sequence comes from Eucalyptus marginata, assembly GCA_014182565.1. NCBI lineage: Eukaryota > Viridiplantae > Streptophyta > Magnoliopsida > Myrtales > Myrtaceae > Eucalyptus > Eucalyptus marginata. The sequence continues at coordinate 46,316,776 of CM024589.1, read as the reverse complement.
GCTCTGGAGAGGGGCCTACGCACTTCGATCTCACAGAAGAAAGCGACTTTCCAATAGAACAGTCTCCTCAACGATCTCAACAGCGCTCCTCCTCAACTAGACCTCATGATAGTCGCCCTCAACATGCAGAAGAAGTGCTTGAAAATGTTGAACCAGTAAGATCACTCAAGCCTGCTTTTGTTTATAGGCTTTACTCTGCATTGAAGGAAGGTGGGTCTGCAATGACCTTCATCGATGAATTTCTGAAAGAAAAAGGTTATAGAAATGAGACGCACTTTCTCACCGTGATGGAAAGATCAGGCGTTGTTCCTGAGGGAACAGCAGCAAGAGTTTTTGCAAACTTTCCCAGTGACCCTAGGTTTGGTAGTTTTAATCAACCAGAGGGAAAGGATGATGATGAGAAAATGTATTTGCATTTTAAACCTTGGATGGGTGTGGCTGCAAACCTTCGAGGAAAGAAGGATGAACTGTTTTGATCTGATGGACACAGGAAGAAGTATGAGAAACTGCTGAAGCGAGGGGTGATAAATCCACGAACGGTGGACTTTGATTTTCTGGATTTACTGAGCATCAATCTCAGAGAGAAGTTTGAGAAACTTCAATTGCACAATTTTTGCACTGAATGTGATGTGGCTCATTCTGAATTGACCGCATATTTCTACTCTAATCTCAGTTTCCTTGATGCGAACAGCTTTTCATTTAGCGTGCGAGATAGAGAATATGTTGTTGATACAGACACTCTGGCAGACGTAATTGGTGTGGAAAGAGGTGCTTTCCAATCAATTTATGTGTCTGTGAGTCATGCAACCATGGAGCTTGCAAGAGACCGAATTGCTGAAGGTCGTCTATCCTACTCCAGAATGAATGCAACAAATATTCTGCTTCATAAGATTGTGATCAACTGTCTTAGACCAAAATCAACATCAAAGACAGATGTATCCATCTCCGAGGCAAAGTTGATGTATGCAATCAAGATCGGTCTAAATTTCTCTCTGCCACACACTATCATGTTTCACATGTACAGATCGATGGCAAAGGACAAGGGACAACTCCCTTATGCTGCTCTCATTACAAGACTTTTCAGACATCTGAACATCCAGCCTCCTCACATTCTCTCTGTAAAGACTATTGGTCGAATGGTCATCGGACTGAGGATGATAACAAAGATGCGTCGAAGGAACTCGGCAAGAAGTGGAGCGTTCAAAGAAAAAAACCCCGTGTGAAAATCAAACCAGACTCTTCTGCGGCAAAAAGGAAAGGAAAGGAACCTGTCACTGGTCCTATCAAGAAGAGGCGGGCAATCATCTTGGAAGATGAAGATGATGAGGATGATATGCCTATTTCAGCCTTTGTCTCTCAGTTTTCTGCCCCTGTTTCAGCTGTTCCAGAACAACAGTTTGCAGAAGAAACTGAGAAAGGAAACCAGGAAGAGGAATCCTTGCAAAAGGAAGAAGAGACAGAGAAAGAAGAAGAGAAAGAAGAAGAAGAGAAAAAGAAAGAAGAAGAGGAAGAAGAGAAAGAGAAAGAGGAAGAAAAAGAGAAAGAAGCGAGAGAAAGAGGAAGAAAAGATGAAGAGGAAGAGTCGGCCGGGACGGACTCTTAGCATAAACCAGCCAGACTCACAAGCCAAGGCAGATTCTCCAGGCGAAGGAGGATCAGCACAATCTTGTCACGAGGAGACTCCTCAGAAAGAAGAGTTCTTCTCCCCTCCAGAAGGCATGGAAATAGGGGGAGATATCCAAAGAGAAAGCACTCCTCTTCTCCTAACATTTACAAGTGCAAGTGTGAGCAGATCGCCACCTGATGCAGAAGATGTTTATGCTGCTCATCATCCCGAGGGAGAGGCTTCATCTCCAAACATTGATCTTCCTTCGACTTTCACACCGGCTTGACTCCACCATCGGACCGAGTTGACGCAAGCACCCGGGCCCGACAATTCGGGGAGATTTCGAAGGTTGCTTGACACCATGTTGGAGCTAAAAGGTCAAGTATATGCTATGGGGTGTGACTTTCAGACTATCCAGAATGAGAATCATGCTATGTTCATCTCCTTACATGATCAGCTGAAAGATATTCAAAGTAAGGTTCAAGACACAGCAAAAGGCACTGCTCTCTCTGAACTTCAAGAAGACTTAAGGAAGTTTGGAAGGAACTGTCAAGTCTATGGAGGACTTTCAACTTGTTCGCGTTCCTCGTGCTCCTTGATTTTCTTACTTTTTAATGCTGACAAAAAGGGGAGAAGACTTTGCGGATCTATGTACGGGTAAAGTACGTGTACAGGGACATCTGCGTACGGGATATCTTATACTATTTTTATTCTAATGATATCTTTGCAAGCTTAAAAGTTGTTTTGCGGGGCAATAGTATTCAAATCTGCGGGGAAAGTTTTGTCACCATCAAAAAGGGGGGAGATTGTTGGATAAATTTTCCTCGAAGTTTTGAAGTTGACAAAACATTTCTCTCGGTCTAGTCGAAGACTTGCGGACTCTGCGCAAAGTCTGACGATCAAAGTCTGAAGATCAAAGTCTGACGCTAACAAGACTCAAGTTTCAAAGTCTACTCTCATGGATAGTTTCCAGACCGACAAGATAAATGGACTTCTATTCTGATTCTATAGTCTTTATCTCAATGGCTGAGGAATATCTTTCGACTGGATTCAGCACTACACGATCTTATATTCGTATCCGAATTGATATAGATTCTCTAAGATTCGCAACTTAATTGGAAAGTTTTACTTATGGAAACCAAGATCCTGATTGTATGGGCGAGTAGGATTGATGGGCTATCTACACTTACCTTAAAGAGCTCGAGATCTCTCCAAATTGATTCTGTCCAACGGGTTGATTGGAAGAACTTCTTTGGAAGGTGCCAACGGTAATGAAGGCATGAAGAAGCGTATAAAGAGAGACGTTCGAGTTGTTGAAGGGTGCTGGATAGAAGAATTCCAAAGTCGAACCTCCATATTTCGTTTGTGATCTTATTCTTCGAGCAATACATGTAATCAAAAGAGTGATCATAGAGTTGTGAGACCTTGAGGAAGTGTAGTAGAAGTTCTACATTGTGGACTCAAGAGCATGAGACTGTAACTCTTTTTGATTCTTAGTGAAATCCAGCCAGAAGGGCTGTCCGTGCGGGAGAGTGGACGTAGGCTTGATATAAGCCGAACCACTATAAATCTGGAGTCTTGATTCTCTATCCCTTATCCTTTTATCTTTCATTATTTTCAATTGCTGCGATTGCTGATTTTAATTCATTAATCTCATATTCGGATTTGATTGTTAAAATCGCTTTAATCACCTATTCACCCCCCTCTAGGTGCTAATTCTAGTCCTAACAACTTTCTTTGGACTTGCACAGCCTCCATCTTTTATCAGCATTGTAAACCATGCTACTTGAGTGGTTTGTTTTTTCTTGCCTTGCCCCAGTGTGGGGATGATCACCAACTGGGTTTAATGCGAAATGAATTCATAGGCTCAAGTGGGCTATGCAATGGATAAAGTGCATAGGATAGAGAAAGAACCGCTCTTCGTCGTCCTAAGGCACTTAAATTAACACATAAGTTACATTGTGAAAGCAATACTCGAAGATTGATGCAAGTGTGAGTAAGAAAATTCCTATCATTCGTTTCAAATTTGTCCTAATGTGGGATGATCCTTGACAGGGATAATTTAAAGAACTCTTCATGTGTATGGGCTCAAATGGCTAAACAACGGGTATACCTGTAGTGTTTTCGGTAGAGAAAGAAATTGCCTCTCATCACTTCGGTTGATGTACCCTTTGCGAGATCACCCTTTTCCTTGCGGACATGGAATTTTTCCACACAACTCACTGATGGTTAGTGTATGGAACAATGTATAGAATAAGGTTCGCCTTTCATCATTCCAAAGTATCCCATTTGACACATTCAATTTATCTCACACAATTCATCAAGGAAAACATGCAAGATTTGCAACAAATATGAACAATTCAACTTATTGAAGCAATTTATTTATCACAGAAATGTTTACAGTTCAAAACATGACATGGCAAATTCAATCATGGGTAATTTCTCTTGACAGCATTAGAACTAATAGGAGTGAAAAACTCACGACCATCCATCTCTGGTAGGATTAAGGCACCTCCAAGAAGCACCTTCTTCACCACATATGGGCCGCTGCAGTTCGGAGTAAACTTGCCCCCAGAATCTGGAATTAGATTGGACCATTTTCACACCTTTGCATGCCATAAGACCATCCCTGAAACAGAATGTAGATGGATCAAAAAGAACAAATGGGGTAAAATAGATTTTTTTTTTTTTTTTTTTGAAAGCAATTGGAAAAGCATTTATTTTTAAAAACATTTTGACACGAGAAAGCATGATGACGCCTAGGCCTCAGAATTCTCCTTGGATTTTTCTTTTTGTTTATCGGCTGGATATCATCACCAGGCTAGTTTGGTGTACCTCATCATGCCCTCAAAATAAAACTTGTAATTTCATTGAAATTCATCAATCAATTACAATTTATTGAATGGAAAATGCGATTCAAGCCCTAAGAAGAAAGCGAAAGAGAAGAAATTGAAAACAATTCCTAGAAAGCAATAAAAATTCCCGTGCATAGGAATGTGCAAAAGTAATAAGTTACTCTTGCGGGCCAAGACCCATTTCTTCCAGAGGTCCTTCATCAATAGCATTCACCATATCCTCATGCTCAGGTAAAGGATTCCTCTTGACATTCGGTTGAGCGATACTGAAGGCAAACGCCTTAGTGTCCAATAAGTTTTGGACCTTATGCTTCAAAGTCATGCATTCATCAGTCGAATGTCCTACTTCCCCCATATGATACTCGCATTTCTTGGAGGGGTCGTAACTAGAAAATTTTTCAGCATTGGTCGCTTTGGCTCGTAAGACAGCAATTCCTTCTTTTGAAGGACCTTTAAGACCTAGGACAAAGAACCAGGAAGAAGAGTGAACTGCCTCTTAAAATACTGTCGAGGCGCGGTCGGTCGGCCTCCGCCTTGTTGATTCTTAGAGACATGAACAATCAGAGGCTTGACTTTACCAAAAAAAAAAAAAAACAATCAGAGGCTTGTCAGACTGTGTATATGTAACGTTGACTTCCGTGCTAAGTTCTTTGTCTTTCTTCATGGTGAACCTTTTGCCTTGATGGGTCGGTTCAATGAACCATCCATCTCTTAGCCCAACTTCGATTTGTTCACTTATCGGATAAGTTGGTTGAAATTCTCAACGTACGTGCTAGCCATCCGGTTGCGAAACTCAAACGGGAGAGTCTTGACGAACAACTTCATCAACTCCTTGTTAGCAGGCTCCGGAGTGACTTGAGCGGCCATACCCCTTGAACGACTCACTCTTCTTCTTCTCCATCCGCTCAAGATCCTCTCGGGAAGGTGCAATGTCCATGTTGAACTTATATTGCTTGAGGAATGCATCAGCCACCTCATTCCAGGTGTCAAGGAGGTTTACATTCTTCATTATGTACCAGCTCAGTGCAGGCCTAGTCAAACTCGCATGGAATGATTAAATCATGAGGGGCTCATTCTTGACATATTGGGCCATGCGTACATGGTACATCTGCAAATGAGCTTTTGGGTAGGAAGTACCATCGTATTTCTCGAACTCCGTCATTTTGAACTTTTTTGGCATATTGACCTTTTCATACATGGACAAGTCGAACGGCAGTGAACTCTGTGACTCTTGCAATTGCTTCACTTTCTCCTCAAGTTTCGCAATGCGCTCATCTTGCTCCGTCTTAGGGACATTGTCAGGCTTAGCCTTTTCGGCTGTGATCAACAGTGGGTCATCTTCCAACCCAGGCATGTCGTCATCAATCATTTGGGCCCTGTTTGTCGGCTTTGAAACTACTATCTCGGGGAGAGCAGGTGCAGGAGTCGGATTCGCTCGGAGGAATTGGAGTTGATCCGTCATAAGCTGTATAGAAGCATGCACTTGTTGGAGTTGAGTCTCCACAGCGGACATACGATCACGCATTTCAGTTTGGTCAGCCATTCTAGCTCTCAATCGTGTAACGATGGGCGAATATGAGGGATGAGGGATATGTTATCACCTAAATTCCAATGAATAAAAATATGTAAGTACGAGGTGTAAATAGAGAACCACTCCATGACAACAATCTATTTTTTAGTCACGAAAAGTCCACTCATGAAGAGGATTCCCTAAAAATGGACTAGGAAAATAAGGACATGGGATGCCTTAGGAGAGACGAAATTTCCCCAAACATGGACTAGGAAAAGTCAAAATTTGAAACCTCCTATCATGAATTGAAAACGAATTTTCAATTTTTATTTTCCAAATGATTCATTGCATGACAATTTCCTCATTTCATTTCTAATTGACAAAAGAATTAGATCCAATGCCTCACCTAAATTGTCATGGACGGACCAAAAATCTGACAAAGTAAGTAAATTGCATAGTATAGGGATAGAAGACTTACTTCACCATGGAAAATCAATGGCAATCACATAGACATGCGCATGAGATGTGAGGCTCGATTTCTACTCTAGACAAGTTTAGCAATGTGAAGCCACAAGGATGATCGAACTAGCCACGGGCTTGTGGACTATGTCGGGTCCTCATGACTCCGGCTTGGTCAAAGAGCCGACCCGAGTCGCCGGCATGCGGACCGAGGTGGGTACTCTTGACACCATGAAAGAAATTTCGGGATTGAGATGGGCGACTCGTACCGCGAGCATGCAATCGGAGTGGTATTCATCTCAATACCATCCTAAATGATCCTATGCGACCCAGGTCCGGCGGTAGGTTGTGTGTGCAAAAGTGTAGTGTAAATGCAAAGCATGCACAACAGTTTATAGCAAGCAACACTTCATATGTGCAAGTAAACCATTCATTCCTACACCTCCCTACAAAACAAGGGTTAGCAAACACTTCCCCTTATACCTCCCAATTTGCAAAAACATTTAACACCTTAAATGTTAGGGACGTACCTGGAATCCTCGCTGCCAAACAAAAAGATTTAAAAAAAAATAAAAAATTGGCCTAAATCCACTAAGAGTTTCAACTCAAGTCCCCAGCGGAGTCGCCAAGCTGTCGCGACCAATTTTTCGGGTGTACCACCTAAAATTAGGCTAATGGATTGCTAAGCCTAGACTTAGCTTGGGCTCTCCCAAGCCCATACCAACTCGCGATTTGAATTCAAATATCTAGCATGCAAAAAGGGAGTCGCCACTAATCAATTTGTGGTAGGTCGATTAGACACCTAAGTAAAATGATGGGAGAATTATTTCACTTCTACGAACCAAAGACTTTGGGTACAGGGACTTGGTTACACTAGACTATCCTAGTGCCCTTTCGGTACCTTTCTCTTTTATTTCGAAAAAAATGTTTGCAGGCAGCTTAAATTGATTTTAATTCACTTTCCTAACGTGTGAGGTGATCATACATGTGCGCATACCACCAATTTAACACTCAGGAAAGCAATTAAATAATGTAGGACTTACCTCAAAGCAACGAAAGCATCTGCGTTGTTAGATCAGAATTCACATCAGCAATCTTAGATATGATTTCTAATTAACAAGCACTCACTCAATTTTTGCCTTCACTTTTTAATGAGAATAGTCCATATGTAATGCAATGCTTCTAGTCTAATATGAAATAATATGGCATGACAAAATGTCTTAAACTATATGAATGAGTAAAAGTTTTTGTGATTTTTTTAATGAACATGCAATAATTAAATATGCAATCTAAATTAACCAAAATGACCTAATTCTAATGACGGGTAATTTCTAATTAAATGACTCTAGCAATAATCACTAATGAGCCTAATTCTATATGATGTGCACATGATGATTTTTATTTAACGAAAATTCGTAATTAAAATCACTGAAAATAAAAATCAAACTAAAGTGAAATACTATCTATTCTAAATGCTTTATAAGCGTGCATTTAAAAAAAACCTATCATGCAATTTATCTAAAGATCTATCTAGACTTAAAATGCAAATTTTAACTAATATGCAATGACGTGCAAAGAATGCCCTAATTCTAATTTTTTTTTATGAAATTCGAAATTAAAATTAAACATGCAATTCATATAATAATAAAAAAAACTAACATCCTAAATGAATGCACTTTTTTTTTTCCTTTTTCATGACTAAAAAAAAAAATCCCTATCTTAAACATGCAAGATAATTAAAAAAAAAAAAAAAACCTAATCCTAATTCAAACTTTTTTTGGATTTTTTTCCTTTTACGAAAATAAAACCGACTCAAACACTATGACATCAAATCAAACAAGATAAAATTGATATCCGAAAATTGGCGAACCATATCTCGCGCATGAGATCGGGTTGTCCACTTTTAAAATTAAATCACGAATCGAATCTTGAGCATCAGATCGGATTGTCGATTTTTTTGCAAGGGATTGCAAGTCGAATTTCGGGCGTGAAAATCGAACTGTCAATCATATGCACGTTATGAAATTGGGAGAATTTCCCAACTTATAAGGCTACTCGAGACTACGGATACCTCAGCATATTAAGAATTTCCATCATGTGCATCAACGAACATATAAGGAAACAAAATTTTCAGAAATCAAAATAGATAAAAATTTTACCTATTTCGAATTTCAGCTTCCGAATTTACGACCTGCGATTGGCGAGTGATGGATGTGATGTTGGGTCAACTAAGGGCTCCGGTGAGGGTGATGGGCACGGTTGTCGAACACGAGAACACGTGGTTTAGTCGCTTACGACTCAGCAAAAACCTGCAAAATAAAAATCAAGATTATGCTGGTTTTTGATTGAGAGCTTGCTGGACCGCCACTATTGCACTCATGCGTTGATCCGAAACTGGGATTTCGCCAAGATATCTGAACGTTGGTCAAGGAAGTGGTCTTGCTCAGCAACAGGGATCCATAGAGATGTTGACTTTGCTAACGCATGGATGCTTGAAGCGTTGGACTATTATTTGGATAGAACCTTGTGGCATCAAACCCACTAAGTAGGACAAACTGAACGTGAAGGCCAAACCCCAGGGAAAGGAAAATTTCTTGGCTTTCTCAATGTCTTTTCGAGTTGTGCGGCCTTGACGATGTGGTGTTCGCTGGCGCACAATTCAGCCCGCGAAGCAAAGAAAATCAATGGCACAATCTAAACAGCAAGTAATTGAGGCTGAGGTCATTGATAAAGGTATCTGTTGGTGGTCTGGTTCGTCTGGACAGCAGGGGCGGTGTCGTTGATAGCTCGCGATTCAGTCAGGCGAGCAGCGACATATAGCTCGGGCCAAGCTCAGATGGAGGCTCGAGCGAGAAACTCTCGGCTTAGGCTTGTTCACGTTGGTGCCTGACTAGTCAAGCTGGGTTTGTAGGAATCACAAGACAAGACTAGCGATTGCCAATTTCGAAGAGAGCCCGTGAAATTTAGAGCATGATGGCAATGGTTGATGGTGTCTTGCGTGCGACCCCAAGGATGGTTCGGACACGATCGTGCTGCTGTGGCGTGCCCGTATACGGAGTGGATTAGCTTTTTGTCCCTTTATGCTTGTGCAGCCTCCAAAGTTGACCAAGAGAGAAAGACTCTCTCCCTTTGAATTTTTGTGAAGCCCTCTCAAAGTGGCCGTGTGTATCTCGGACGTGGCTGCTTCTCTTGACAGCACCATACGATCTCAAGGGAACAGTTCGTGCATGACCTCACGGCTTCACCGTTGACAAGAAGGCGCCGCAGTGGATCATGGCCTCGTGGCGGCACGAACGGCAGCAAGTGATGTAAAGCTCAATCGTGGGATTGGCAAGGCCGCCGCCGCGAGAGGCTTCACGTGATGCTCAGCTAAACACTCCTCTCTCTCTTTCACGTGTGTTTTCTCTCTACATTGTGGCCGTATATTCAATGTGTGGCCCCCCTAAAAAAAAACCTTATGTGTTTTTTATAGGCTATCGATTAGGGTTTTTAAATTTTTCAAAATCAATATCCACAAAGATTTTTTTTAAACGCAATATTCACTTTTCCAAACGCGATATTTGTTTCATATCTGCCCTATCCGAAAAATTCATCATATCTCGAAAAATTTCAAATTCCTATTTTCTCATGAGATAATTTCCGATCATTAAAAATCGAGCTTGGGTCAATTTGTTAGCCGCGGGCTTAGTCCGGCCTTTCAATTTGCAGCTCAAAATCACCTATTTGAACCTATCCACGGCCAGTCCAATAAATAAATGCGAGACATGCAAACTAAAAATAAATGCACCTAAATCTATATGCTATGCAATTAATATTTTTTTTAGGGATAAAATTAACCCCTAATTTTCTATGCAATAAATAAATAAACTAAATCGCCAAAATTTATGTGTCAACATGTTTGTTAGTATACTCGAAAGATCTCTAGTGCATCTTTGATTTCGTAGTTTGGAGAGTTGTTATCAGAAGCTATTCATGGGTATGAAGACATCAAAATACTAATCTTTTAGGGTACACTTTCTGATGGACAACAAATAGCCGTGAAGAGACTATCTCGAGGCTCAAAAGAAGGTGCCAAAGAATTTAAGAATGAAGTCACACCGTTGCTGAAGCTTCAACATCGAAACCTCGTGCAACTACTTGCGTACTGCTTGGAGGGTGAAGAAAAACTGCTTGTCTATGAGTTTATGCCGAACGGAAGTCTCGACAACTTTTTATTTGGTACGTCACGCTTCAATATATTCCTAAGCTATCGCTTTCCATGTCAAGGCAAATATGTGATTAGCCTTGACTCATGTTGAACATTTCACTATCTTTTGGAACCTAAAGTTAGCTCCTTGCTTGAGATCCATTTAAGAGGATTTATCAATTGAAGGTACTCACATCTCGATTATGCATATGTGCAGACCGCGAAAGGAGAAAGCAATTAAATTGGCCGACACGTTACAAAATAGCACGTGGAATTGCTAGAGGAATGCTCTATCTACGTGAGGACTCTCAACTTCAGATCATCCATCGTGATCTAAAAGCAAGCAATATCTTGTTGGATAGTGAAATGAACCCGAAGATTTCAGATATTGGCATTGCAAGGATTTTCCAAGTCGATCAATCACAGACTTAGTAAGTACTGTTATGCCTTGTTCTCAACTTTTTTATGCTTATGTATGCTTATATTGTTGACATGTCATGGGCTGTAGTGGTAAAATTGCACCTGAGTATGCAACACATGGTCAACTCTCTGTGAAGTCCGATGTCTATAGTTTCGGTATCCTAGTTCTCGAGCTCATTATCGGCAAGATGAATAGTGTTATCTATGAACAAGACGGGGGTGAAGATATTGCTATCTATGTAAGTTGCATAAATTGACTCTATAACTCAAATGAAAATTGGTAAACTAAGCAAATTTGACATTGAGAAATCCTTTTCAATGTATTGTTTCCAGGCCTCGAAAAATTGGAGTGGTGGTACACCGTTGGCAGTGTTAGATCCCGCCATTGGAGAGATGTATTCGGAGGACGAAGTTCGTAGATGCCTCAACATTGGTTTGGCGTGCGCTCAGAAAGATCCAAACCGTAGACCCACGATGGCGGACATAGTCCATGAGTTGAGCAGCCGTCCTGTTACTCTTGAACTGCCCCCACAACCAGTCTTCTTCCTCAGCGAGACAGAGATGGCGGTCGCCGAAGTTTAGGCCCAGTGGATCCTTGGCATTCCGCTGAGATCACTGATGGACAATAATCAAACACCTATTTCCTTTACAAATAAAAGTACAAAGTGTCTTTACTTCGAGGCTAATATGTTTTGATCCACTAGACATGGAAAGGCTGTTTATATTAATAATATTTGTACGCGGAGTCATCGTAGTGAGGAATATAAGTTCTTCTTGTTTGCCTTTTTTCATTGTATACGATGAGATATATCCGTTCTTACGTAATCCGCACCGCTTTATTTCTGTCTCATGTATTAGAAATCGAGGTCATGAACTGCACCTCCCGAAATCCAGGCTTGAAAATGGCTCAGCGATTGACCGAAGTTTTGTTAGATTTTGATGGGAAAGGCAAGGATCCTTCCATTCATATTTCCTCGTATATCTACCAAAGCATATAGCTTTTTTTTCGGATTATCTACCAACCTAGCCTTGTCATCTTGTCTGTCCAAAAGATGGGCATTGAGTTATCTTATTTTTCCATTTCTCGTACTCTCCTCCTTCAATTCAATCTCCTTCAGACAGTTCGAGATCTCTTATTTTGCTTAGAAGCTTCTTATTTTTTCTCATTGATCTTTCAATGATTGTAGTGATAACTTCCAAAATTTCTTGGTCAAGTCCATTCTGAATACGTAGGCATTTAAGATTGATTTCTCCATGGCCTTGGAAAGTGAGTTGAGAACTTAATGACAGGGTAACATGTTGCGTCGCTGCTATTCGCCGTTGTTCATCGCGGTTTGTTGCGGTTTACTGCTGTTCGCTGCTGCATTGTTGCTGTTCATCGTTGTTGGCTGCTGTTCGTCGCTGCTTTGCTGCTGTTGGCTGCTGTTCGTTGCTACTGTCTGCTGCTGCTTGCTACTGCTCGCTGCTGCGTTGTTGCTGTTCGTCACTATTCATCGTTGTTGGCTGCTGTTCGTCGCTGCTTTGCTGCTGTTGGCTGCTGTTCGTTGCTACTGTCTGCTGCTGCTTGCTACTGCTCGCTGCTGCGTTGTTTCTGTTCGTCACTATTTGTTGCGGTTTATTTATGTTCGCTGCTGCTGCGTTACTACTGCTACTGCTTGCTGTTCGTTGCCACTGCCCGCTGCTGTCCGTTGCCATCTGCTGCCGTTCGTCGCTGTTCGCTGCTGCTGTGTCCCCCCTGTTGCTCGCCGCATCCTGGTGCCTTCCCTTCACGTCAACTTCTCGGGGGCACAATCAGGGGGAGAGAACATAACCCATTACGATACACATGGCCACCCTCATTGTTTTCTCCGTCCATTTCTTATTTGACGATGCATGTGTATCTTGAGATTCGTGATTCGTCCCTTTGAGGCACTAAGGATTACTATACGGAGATTGCTGTCATTACTACTCTTTTTATACGTACATTCATTCCATTCGATATTATAAGCCATGAAATACGATAATCCGTGAGCTGGAATGACCATAATAACTGACATCTTCTTGCTTCTGTGGTTCTCAGTGACTTGATGAGAGATGAAAATGGGTTGAGGCAAATTACGAATGTGCGAAGCTGTATTGGGTCACCAAGAAGCGGTTCATGGGTTAAGGCAAATTACGAATGTGCGAAGCTATATTGGATCACCAAGAAGCGGTTCATGGGTTGAGGCAAATTACGAATGTGTGAAGCTATATTGGGTCACCAAGAAGCAGCTCATCTCGACCCTCCGTGTTCTAACTGGTATGATTCTGGGATTGATAATACTACCCGGCGTAAGATATTATATTATTTGAGAAACCTTGGATGCTGTCGGAGTGCTATGATGTTATAGTGACTATTATTGAGCACCTTAAAGTGGAATTCTACCGTCTCAGATATAATGAAGCTTGTCACAATCGTTCATCTTCATTGCTGCGATGAGACGTTGATCTTTGTCTAAGACCAACCAATTACGATTTCATATTTACATTAAGCAATTGGTACGAAGGTTCAGAGTATATATTACATAATATTGTCGTATAAACATGATCGGAGGAAAATAAGGACTATAACGAAAGGAAACTATAGAATATTGGAAGTTGATCTTTCCCAACACGTGATACTTGTGGCCCGGGTCAATTTGCCTTTGCGTGACCAGCTTGGGCCGTGTGCTTTTCCGGTCCTTACCTGAATTTTAGTCTACAAATCAAATGTGCATATAAATAGATATATGAAAATAAAAACATTAAAAAAAAAAAAAAAGAGTGAAAGGGGAAAAGGAAAGTAAATGATCCAAAAGTTTAGAATTAATTCACTCTGATCGTCGGATGAATCATAGCACATGGACCAATCTCTCTAAGTCTCTCAAGATAAGCTTGGTCATACAACGCGCGTCCACTAGCAAATGCGTCAGCATGCAAATGAGCCACGTGTCCATTTTCATGCATTTTCATGCAAGACGAATCTGTCTCTTTGACCAAAGCCCTTTCTTACGCTTGTACCAGCGCTTGGGTGTTAACCTTTCGATGCCGGTTCCGTGATACTCGGACCAAACGAAAACATTTTGGGTATGCATTTGCCGCAACCCGAACTGAGACCTCAATAGCATCTGACCCGAATCTTGAGCTGTCAAAATGGATCACGGATCCATATTTTAACTCATATTTATTATAGTGAATTATAAATTAATCAACTCAATAGTGAAAATATGGGTTAAAAATAGGCTGTAAAAAGAAAAAAAATTGAAACAAATTGATCTAAGTGGATGTGAGATAGACCACGTTCGACCCACATAATAAATAGGTCTTAGGCTAAATGCACTACCTAACAAGTTTTAAGTTAATTACAAATAGGTCAATTTTAATTTTTTAATGTTTTTGATTTTTCTTTATTTCTTTATTTCTTTATTTCTTTTCTCTTTTTCTGTCTTTCTGTTTTTGTTTTTGTTTTTTCTTCCCATTGGTGGCTGGCCACATGCAAGGGACAAGCACACCCGAGGTTGGTGATGCTTGAGTTCATCGACCTCAGGCGAGCTTGAGCTCGCCAATTTGGCGAGATTGAAGCCTCAAGGACCTCTAGCGTGGCTCCAACCTTAGACTCGAGCTTGCCTGCCGTTGTTGAGGCTTGAGCTCGGTTCTAGCTAGTTGCCGGCCACCATTGTGGCCGACGACTGGGCATAGAAGAAGAAAAAAAAAAAAAATAATTAAAAAATATATTTTTAAATAAAGTAAAATAAAATAAAAGAGTGTAGTCACCTTCCGTCCCTTTGAATTTTTTTTTCTTTTGATTTTATAATTTTCATTTAATTAACTTACATCTTCATATTTTGTTATTTTACTTTTTTAATTTGATATAAAATTTATCCAAATAACATATTAACATGAAGAGTTTATAGGTTAAATGAGTTGGTATTTATTTTCATAATTAGGTTTAAGTATGGATTGTCGAAATTGTATTACATGAAATTGGGTTCATATGCGTCGGACTAGTTTCAACCCGACCTAATCCACCCATCTCTCTCTCTCTGTACTCGATTTGCTGCATCACCACCAAGCTCGACGGGTCCTCCATTCCCACTGGGCCTCGGCCTCGCCTTCCGTCCTCAATGACCATGGAGGAGCCGTCGCCTCAGATCTGCGGATATCTGGTTTTCGAGCTTCGAGATCGGACGTGAAGCCTCAAAGGGGTGCTTTCTTGCTTTGTGCTGCCGAGTTTCATATGCTGTAGGTGGTCGAGAGAGAGGAGGCTCAGTTGTTGGCGGCGGCAACGGCAGCTGAAGTAGCGTGGGGGAGCTTGACAGTGAGAGACGATGGCTAGAGTTGATGGGACGAGATTCTAGTTCTGCTATTGTTATTAGGGTTTGAACATTTTGGAAACAAGGAGGAAGAGGGGGGCCACAGAGGCTCGCATTCCTTATCAGGAAAATGTGGTTGTGCGTCTCTTTCCTGATTTATCTAAAATGAAGTGGCAACTTTTGATAGAGTTCGCCTTTCTCCATTTTACTTGGTTGGTCTCTTCGCCACTGCCTCTGCCTGCGTCCCGGCCCCCACCTCTGCCGCCCCCGCCGCCACCCTTGTCACCTCTGCCGCCCTCCGTCATCGCTGCAGTCGTTGTCATGGTCTTTATCATCAAAGACCATTTAGGAAGTGTTCTTGAGCAGCTTTAGAGGTTGGAACGATGAAATTAATTTTCAATGGAGTTCTGTGATGTTGTTTTCATGTCTCAAACCCTCTTCGACAGCCTCCTTTTTTCCTTCGCAAGCCTCCTGTACAACAGAACAGTCCCCATTAACAGAGCCAAAACGCCGCTGATCAAGCATTGACCATATATTGTCTCCCTTTTCAGAGATTGATCACGAGTCGACGGCTCTCATCGGCAAATCAAAAAACCGCTTGCTCTGCTCGAAAACCTCATCCATGAACTCATGGCTAATTCTGCGGTTTATCACGTAGAAGAACCTGCAATCCAAGCACGCAAGAACAATATTGTACTCGGAATAAATGGCGAAAGCAAAATCGTTATTGTGCCTCACGCAGAAATTCAAACCCAAAGCAAAAAATGTGAGGAAGAAGAATAAGAAGAAGAAGAAGAGCGATTGAGGAGGACCTTTGGCAACTCGTTTAATTATTCACTAATTACATAGAAAATTAATTTTTAAACCTTAGCAAAAAGAATTTCATTAATTTGCATAAGTATAGGGAGCATTTGCATTACTAGCATTAAAATTTATTTAAAAAATTAATTATGATAAAATTTTAAAAAATTATTATTAATGTAAAAAAAAGGTGGACGAACCCGTCCTCCCTTTTCCCTGGCCCGGCCCTCTCCTTTTCTCTCTTCCTCCCTTCCTCTTTGTCTTGGACGCTAGCTGAAGAAAAGACGACACTAGCAAAGGACGGAGGCACAGGAGACAAGGCAGAGCAGAGGCCGTCGAGCCAGCGAGAGTGTCTGGTCGGGGGCCACGCTGGCAGCGGCAGCTGCCATGCGTGCTGGTGGCTTTAAAAGGAGAGAGAGGGTGAGACGGAGAGTGAACGAGTGGCCTTTGGCGACGGACACGCTTGAGCCTCCGCCGACGACTCACGAAATTTGCCCTTGTTCCGCGCCAAGCCTCCGGCGTTTGTCGGTCGTTTGACATGTGGGTGGACTTCCATTGCTACCATCCGCGGAGTGGCGTGCTATTTCTTTTGCGTGTCGTGTGTCTTCGTGGTGGACGGTGATGAAAATAGGGGCTGGGACGTGGCCAATGGAACTAGCCTAATGGACGAGGCCGGCAGGCGGACCGACGACGGAGTGAAGGCCAGAGACAAGCCGGCTCATGGCCTCTTGTCTCTGGTCGCATGAAGAATACGATTTGGTTTTTCAGGTTATTTTAATGGTTCGGAGTGAGTACGGGGAGCGGCCAAGACGAGTAGTGAGCTTTGTGGGCTTAGGAAGGTTAGAATTGGAGTGGGCTTGAGGATGAGCTCAATTGCGCCCCTTAGCCTAGACCCTAAGTCTTAAGTTCAGCCCATGTTCTGACCGGGCCCTATTTTCGGATTGAAAATTAATTCATTTAGAAGATATTTTTAAAAATTTAAAAATTTAAGATTTTTTTTTTTGAAAAATAGGAAAGAAAGCTTTAAAAGTAGTTTTTTTAGTACTTTTATCTTAAAATGTGTGAAAATCCTTAATAAAAAAAATTGTGCTCAAAATTAAACAAGTTGTTAAGGTTTTATAATTGGCTTTGAATAGTCTTAGAGGCAACTGCTTCAACATATTGATTGCTGTGTCCTTTTAGCATGGTTAGGGATAAAAACTTATGTTCGATAATCACAAGAGGCTGCCTAAACATTTTAGAAAATTAGGTATTGAATGGGCACTAGTTGACTGACTAATGTAATCAAGTCTTTGGCCTTAAATTCCCTAGTTTTGTAGAAAGTGAGGTATACTCCCATGCCTCACTTGGTTTTTAACTAGCCACAATAAGCTTATGGCAACTCATCATTTGAAAACCCTTACAGCGTTAATTTAACTTAATATCATATGCCTTAACGTCGCGCGAGGTAAAGTTTTGGGAAAGTTCGCACTTAATCAAATGCCTTAAGGTCATCGTTTAAGCATACCTCTAAACTTATGTCATTTCCCCTTTGGACAGGAAAGGTTGGTCGCGACAGAAGGTAGAGACATCGATACAGTTTAGGTTGGAGACTCTGGTGAGATCAAAGATGCCATTTGCACTCTGCTTTTCATAATATGAGCTTTCATTTTGGATTAATGCATTCTTCATCTCGAGTTGTTTAATTGTTTAGGATTTCTTTAATGCAGTTCGAGTCAACATGGGTGTTGTACCTAAATTGAATCAAATTGAACCGTCAAGGTACATATTTTTTTGCTGACTACCCAAATTGGAATGAAAATAGAATTGGAAATATCCAAAATTTTCAATCCAGTTTGAATATTATTTATACCCTTGGAGTTTACCATCTTTGTTGACACCTAATTTTGGAAAAATAAAATTGCATTTTGAACAAAAGGAAAATAACGGGAAGATCAATATGATTTGGTTATGAATGGAATGTGGAAATTCTGATTAGCAATCTTTGCTCCAGTGGATTTTCAAATCATAATAAATGTGGAAGTAAATTCTCGATCAAAGAAATCAGGTGAATAAAAAAGCAAGGAGTTTGATAAAATGGAAGGAATCAAAACATTCGAGGAAAAATCAAACCGATTGCAAGATTTTGCTCCAATTTGCAGACCATAAATTGAGGCAACGAAAAAAGAAAGCTCAAAAATTGCCATGGAAGATGATGCTCGGAACCACTATAAAAGGAGACCAAATTTTGTGAAAAAGGGGAGGAGAGCGGAGCTCACAAGAAAAAAAAATGGTGAGAAAACGTAGAGAGGTTCGATAGACAATCTCTCAGAGAGATATGGGGAGAGGCACACACCCTCAGGGATCTCGGATGATGGTGTAGTCTTCTTGACAACGTTCCACGTTCATCATGCTTCATGGATATTGACGACAAGCATAAAGCTAAGTCAAGCTTCTTCTTCTTTTTTTAAGTTTGATTGTGTGCGATTCCAATTTGCTATTCAAACTAAGGTGATTTTATTTTTGTTTCTTGCCTAGATTAAACTCCTACATCTCCGACGATAATTCCAGCAGCGAGACATCGAAGTGGCCAACGTACCTAAGCGCGATTGCCATCCAGGTGATTTCACTGTGATAAAACCGGGTTGTTTCTCTCCCTATTAAAGTTGTCCACTCCATATTTTTGGTATTTACTTTGTTTTGTTCTGATGTTGTGGTCACGGGCAATTCAATGCCGAACAAAAGACCACACAATTCCATATTCCACCATAATTGACAAGAGAGAGACGACAAGAGAAGGGGGACGTCCACTCAAAAGTTCTCGGAGGAGACTAGCAAATGATCAAATCAAGAACTAGCCATATGCCCACCAATCCTGCTGCAATTCCCCTCCTTTAGTTTTATTTTTATTTCTTTGTTTTGCTTATTTTATGTTATTTTATTGTGTTTTAAATTTTGTTATTATTGTTTAAGTTAGAACATGGTTTGTCAATGTTAATATTTGTGCATTTTGTATGCATTATTCGTAGGGATTTTGTCCGAAATTAATGTAATTATTAATTTGATCCGAGAGACATCGGATCATTTTTTTAATTATATTAATTTTTGGGCTTTTTGGTGAAATTTCAATTGTTAAATCACAATAATTATTTAATTTGGTCCGTAAGACTTCGGATCGATTTGTAATTGTTTTGATCTCCTTGTTGTGACAATTAGGGTTAGAATAACCGTTAATTTGACCTGTGAGACAATAGGTTATTTTTTCGATTATTTTAATCCTTTCTTGCTTTATTTTGTTGATAGTTTAGATTTAATATTTATTTAGTAATTAATTATTTAAAAAAATCAAAATTCTGCCTCGAGCATATAGGTTTAGTAAATCGAGACATGTAGGATTAGGTTTATGAAATTTTCGTCATCTAGTGATTGTTGCTAAGTTCATTGCTCGTCATTAGAACTAGGTCATTTGATTAAATTGCATATTTAATTGTTGCATTTCTTTAATTTCGAATTTCATGGAAAATACAAAAAATTAGAATAAATTCATTTCATGCTTTAAGATGGATTGCATGCTTATTCATGTTATATAGTTTAGGTCATATTGCCACATCATATCATTTCATGTTAAATTAGTAGCATGCATTGCACGACTTTCATTAAATAAAGTGAAAACAAAAAAATTGAGTGATTGCTTATTAATTAGAAATCATATCTAGGATTATTGATATGAATTCTGACCTAACAACGCAGTTGCTTTCGTTGCTTTGAGGTAAGTCCTGCATTATTTTATTCGCTTTCTCGGGTGTTAAATTGGTGGTTTGTGCACTCGCATGATCGCCTCACACGTTAGGAAAATGAATTAAAATCAAATCAAGCTGCCTGTAAAACATTTTTTAAAAATTAAAAAGAAATGGTACCGAAAGGGCACTAGGATAGTCTAGTGTAACCAAGTCCCCCTACCCTTAGTCTCTGGTTCGTAGGAGTAAAATAATTCTCCCATTATTTTGCTTAGGTGTCTAATCGACCTACCAAAAACAGATTAGTGGCGACTCCTAGATAGTATTTTGCATGTTTAAAAGTTTAGACTCAAGTCGCGATTTGGTATGGGCTTGGGAGAGCCCGAGCTAAGTTTAAAAAACTTAGCAGTCCATTAACCTAGTTTTAGGCGGTGAACCCGAAAACATTAGGTCGCGACAATCTTCAATTTGCTAAGCTATAAAATGAAATCACAATTAATCTTGATCACAAATATATCCAATAAGTATAATCGGGTGCTTAAATTAATTCTATCCATTTTATATGATCGAAAAATGTAACACTGCCTTTCTAATTTTTCAGTTACACTTGAGGTTGATATGATGCCAATTAGGTGGTAAATTAGCAAAAGGAAGATTTAGCCGTATATGAAGTATGGTCAGGCAAATGTACACATCATATATCTCACAAAGAAAAAACACTTACACTAACAGTGACCCAAAACAAACACCGGTACATGAAATCCACACAGCTCAATACTCCCATTGGTCGTCACCACCTCAATCGCCGTGATCACCATGCCGATCTCCCTCTCGCACCGCCCCCGCCCCCCTGCCCCCTTCTTCCCCGATCCATTGGATTTGAGGCTCGTTGAGTCGAGTTTGGACCTTTATCGTTGACTTTGCAGCAGAGGTCGATGGTCCACCTCGAATCAGAGAGAGATTTCCTTCCACATGCCAATGGCCGAATGGTAGCTACGGTGATGTCGGCGGGGATAGCCGCCAGATGCACATCACCTGGGTGGTGGGGGACGGTAGAGCTGTGAGAGGACGAGAGAGAGTAAGGGAGATCAAAGGGGCGTTTTGTGGTTTTCTAGTTTTGGCTAGATATTGATGTTTTAGTGTTTCGTTTTTTCCATTCAAGTTTCTTGCTCGTGTTATGTTGACGCATTGCTAATTGAAAGTTTCATGAATGATTGAATATGGTCAGGCAACAGCATTAACGTGCAATGGTGATCGCTGGAGAGGGGGGCCAGCTTTCCATTGGTCAATAGAGAGGGCCGTCCAGCAAAGGTGGGTGGCAGATGCCACCCCTCTGATATAAGAAAATCAAGTTTGTTTTCTCAAACTTGTTATGTTGTGTGGAGCAACGTAACAATGTCTTTTGGAGATCGTATTACATCGTGACTAAAGGTAATAGAGGAGAAAGAAGCTAATAAATTACTTGAATAGCTTGATTCGTACATCAAGTCAGATGACAAGGTAATATTTGCGATCCTAAAATAATTTCTTCAAACAATTGACTCTTCAGAGCAAACTGCATATGTCAAAAACTTGAATTTGATTGTTAATCAGTTTGTGTGCCTTGTAGGGTGTTCAATGAATTTTTAGATAGCAGGTCCATGCATCTATTGCCTTCGCAATGTTTGCTCCCAGCAATGAAATAGACGTAATAGGTATTATAGCTTGACTATAATGGCTATTTTCGAAATGCCCCTTGCTCTTTTCTCCCTCCCACATTATCTTGATCCATACCCCATGAGAAAGTGCCAAAACAATTGACTCCTCACTTGTTTTAATATAAAGGATTAGTCAATTAAATAATTTGCTGAGTTTTGGCTTTCAAATCGGTGAAGAGGACATTTTGGATCATATATATTTGTTTAGGGTTTTTGAAGGGGGACCCATCTCTAACACTAGCCTCCACATTCTCTTCATTCTTTGTTCTCCCTATCTTCTTGTTAGATGTAAAGTTTTTCTTTTTTTACTTTTTGGACTGTACTCTTATACTGATTGTTGAAGATAGTGAAACCTCTATCTCTCCCCATAGTTTTTCCCATCTTGGATTTCCACGTATAATTTGTGTCTTGTGTGGTTTTGATTTTGCTTTTTATCCTTTGCTATATGTGCTTTGATTGGTGCATTTTTGGTATTGTTCTGCAACATTATTAATAACAAATGGAAGTACATTAAAAGTTAATCCAACTGGAAATAGCTAGCTCCTTTAGTACAAAACAAAAAAGAAACCACCGCATTGCTACCAGTTTATTACCAACTACTAGCACACATATCAAATGGTTCATGTAAAACTAAATAGTACTTCCGGACACAACATACGCAAAATATCCTTGAGAACAAAATGAAATCACGCTATGAATAGATGTCCATGTGCTTCATCGAGGATAGACTTTTGTAATCGACACTTCGTTGACAAAAGGCAGAGTCTGCTCGTAAATCGATCATGTCCCTTGCCATTCCCTATGAAGTTAATCATCGGTTCTGTCTGGCTTCAAAAGAAAAAGGCCGGTTCTCGTGGCAATGGCAGATTAAGAGTTTGGCTGCTTAGTGCGAGAACAATGTTCGCCAAGGTCGGTCTAATAGCCGGATCTTCCTGCACACAGAGTAAGCCGATATGTATGCATCTGAGCACTTCGCTTCTAGAATAAGATTCTCCCAATGCCGGGTCCACTATTTCCAAAGGCGCATTGTCTCTCCAATGTTTCCAAACCTAGAGTAGGTCAATTGGACACAAGAAGTGAACCACGTAATGATATTGTTGATTGAGAGTGCAAAGAACAAATAAATCGCATAAGAAACTTACATAGCTCTCAAGATCCTCGCCTCCATCAGATTGGTAGTAGTAGTTATTCCTCTTGCCGCAAATGATCTCCAGGAGGAGGATGCCAAAGCTGTAAACATCGGACTTTTGAGAGAAATGCCCGTTCATCGCATATTCTGGGGACATGTAAACGCTGAAAACCACCACCAAAACCATATTGTTATAAATACTTTTATCTTATAGTGATCACATTTCAATTCTTAACAAGAAGGTACCTAACGGTGAACTTTGAAAATGCAAAACTTACTAGGTTCCCACAATTCTTCTAGTGGTTGTGTTAGTTTGATCAACTTCGAAAATCCTCGCCATGCCAAAATCCGAAATCTTTGGGTTCATATCATTGTCCAGCAAGACGTTGCTAGCTTTTAGATCTCGGTGAATGACTCGAAGCCAAGAATCTTCATGAAGATAGAGCATCCCTCGAGTGATGCCCGATATTATCTTGTAACGTTTTGGCCAATGCAATTGCTTGTTTTTCTCGAGGTCTGTGAATTGATATAAGGATGAGTAAGTATCATCTAGGAAGCCTAGTAGTTAGATTCAAAATGTTATATATGATCTAGTAAATGAGCATTTGATTATCTGCCCATACATTAGCCTAAGACACAAACTTAAAGCCAGTGAAGTAGAACAAACCGAACACAAAGTAGTCGAGACTCTTGTTTGGCACAAATTCGTATACGAGTAGCTTTTCCCCTCCTTCCAAGCAAAACCCAAGCAATCTCACCAGATTTTGGTGTTGTAGCTTTGCCACCAACACAATCTCATTCTTAAATTCTTCGACACTTTGCCCTGAGCTATGAGATAGCTTATTCACTGCTATTTCTTGTCCATTGGGAAACCTACCCTGGAAAAAAGTTGTGAAAGATGACAAGATTTCATTAACTCTTCACTTTTTTTTTTTCCTTGATTTTAGGATAATGACTTTCTGAACTTTTAACTAACAAGCAATGCTATTTGTTGATATTTGTTGCCATTTCAATTGGGTCCCCAAAGATTTAAAATTGTTCGGTATGTTGTTATGCTTTTATGACATCCACACACAAGTCATTCTTATGGCTAGAGAGACGGAATTAGAAACTTTATTCTTAAAAATTCTTCAGAAAAAGAGACATAGCACATTTAATGTCCATTTCGATTTAAGTGAATTGAAACTTCATGACAGGAGGTTGATTCCATAATGGTTAAGATGTCAATGTCTGGCGTCTTAACGATGCAAGAGAGAAAAAGCCGAATCTCTCTCTCTCAAAATGCAGAGTTCTCTCCTACCGTCATGGTAGTTTCTTCTCACTTTAAACCCTAATCACTCAGTTTTCGACTACTTTGCTATCACACACACACTTCCTATCTTCTTTCCTTGTTCTGTTATTCTCATCTGATTTTAAAATGACTCTCGACTAATCCCCATAATTCTCTTCTTTCCCGTGCACAAAGAACAAATTTCCACAAATTTCCTCTGTTATTGGGTACGCTTTGTAGATAATGTCGTAACCCAAGGATTCCATCGATTAATCAGATCCGCACCAAATCCTCCTCAATTGCGTTGAGCTTCTTCCCCTTTCCTCAGTTTGCATGGCGAAGCTGGTGGTGCTCCACCTTATATTGTTTGGCTAGGTGTTCCACCCTCGTAATTCACGGATTTCATCGAGTAATCCGCCAGCACCAAATACTCCTCATTTGCGATGAGCTTCCTCCCCTTTCCTCAGTTTGCATGGCGATGCTGGTGGTGCTTCACCTTATATCAACCTTTCAATTGAGCGCCAGTTTCCCCGAAGGATGACTTTTCTTCACGTGTAACTCGGTCAGTTTGAATGCCCTGGCATTGTTATCTCATGGAACCCCACCAACAGGAAGACAATTCGAGACTTGCGGCTCTTTGTAACAGATTAGGGCATCTCTGGTCTGCACAACAAATTGACGATTGGGATGAAGCTCCGCCCTTGGAAAAGATTGAAGAATGCAAACTGATATTATTCGGTAAAATTCTATCGAACCCCTCTATCAACTTTCCGGCTTTCCAAAATACCTTGAAGCGCGCATGGTGAATTGATAGAGTTGATATTTCCCAACGTGAAGCGGGCACATATGTAGCGAAATTTCAGACGGAAGAAGACAAACAGAGGGTGTTAGAGGGGGTCTTGGCTGTTCTCTAGTAATTTAGTTATTTTTAAGCCTTGGATCGCCAACACGCCTTTACATTGCTATGATTTCTCTAGTTGTGTTTTTTGGGTGCAAGTATTGGGCTTACCACTAGAATGGTGTTCGGAGGACATGATTGCAAAGGCTGTGAGACATGTGGGTCGTGTCATTGAGGTTAAGTTGGACAACAAAGATGGGACGACTCTTAGAGCAGGTCGTGCTCGGGTTGAGCTAAATCTAAAGGATCCCTTGAAAATCGGACAACTAATACGAATATCACAGAAAGCCATATGGCTTGACTTTCGTTATGAGCGTCTACCACATTTTTGTTACTCTTGTGGTACTATAGGACACTATGCTATGTACTGCCAGGATATTCCTTTTAATGAGGCAAAGATGGAAGGTAAAGAGAAAATGGCTTTTGGCCAATGGTTGCGAGCTGAGGTAAAAGAACACAGTCCGTATTGGCTAACCTTTTATGCGAAGCCGGACATAACTGAGGATGAAGTCATACTAGAGACCCCACCTTCCTCCACCCATCTCCAGCGTCTATCTCTTCCACCAATTTCGTCCACTGACACCCCAACCAAGCAGAACCTTCAATCAGTAATTATGCAAGGGGAATCATCTGCTGGTGCTTCAATCATATCGCCTGCAAAGATGAAAGAGACTCATAAAGGACCACATTCTAGCTATGACATTACTACAGGACATCTCAAATGAACAACTTTGGGTAGTGACATACAACCGCCTGATCAGCAACTCAACAGAGCACTTCCCCAACCCACTCCTTTTCCTGAGGTGGTGATCCCTGCTCCTGTACAGAGAAATGAACTTCAGCATCAGGAACCGAGCACCCCCTGCCGCAAGAAGCTGAGAACCACCAGAATTTCTGCAAAAGCGGGAACAGTAAAGAAAGTCAAACGATATAATCCTTATGAGTCAAGGATGAACATATCAGAATCTCTTGATGAATCGCAGCTAATGGACACACCCATTTTATCGGCTGCAGAGGATGCAACATGGGTTTTGGTGGTTGGCCCTCAACAGCCACCAAAAGACAAATGAAGCTACTATGCTAGAACTGTCAGGGGCTGGGTTCTCCCCTGACAGTTCACGTTCTAAAGGCCTTAATGGCCAAAGAACAGTCCGATTTACTCTTTTTGATGGAGACCAAGAATCAGGAGGCGGTTATCCTTAGGCTTAAACAGCTTTTGAAATTCAGAAACTCCCATGTGCTCGATCCTGTTGGACTCGCTGGCGGACTAGCTATGCTATGGCATGATGACATTGCAATCCACATAGAGCGTGTTTCTCAGCATTTTTTTGACATAACCTACACGGATATTCGATTGGGGATTCCTATGCATCTAACTTGTGTCCACGCTCCAGCAACTTATCAGCTTCGACAACAGCTATGGACGGATCTTCGACTAATAGCTTATTCAAATACTCTGCCTTGGGCGTGTGCCCGTGACTTTAATGAAGTTCTCTTTCATTGGGAAAATGTGGGCAGACGGGTGGCTGAACCTCATCGAATGCATTCCTTCAAAGAAGTTTTACACGATTGTTCTCTAATGGACATGAACAGCAAGGGTTGCGCCTTCACTTGGATGAATAATTGTGTTGGTGATGACCTAGTCAAAGAACGGTTGGACAGAGTTTTGTGTACAATGGAGTGGCGTCTCATTTACCTTGAGGCTGAGGTGTATGCACTTCCCCCCGTGGGCTCTGATCATAGTCCTCTTTTACTGACTACTGACGCCCTACCACGAAGACGACACAAAAGATTTATATTTGAGGCCTACTGGCTTCAGGAAAAGGAATGTAGCGAGGTGGTTGAAAGATCCTGGAATTCCCCACATGCTTTAACTTATAATCTACCACGAAGACTATAGAAAGTAGCTATAACCCTAACCAAGTGGAGTCATTCCAAATTCTCAAAGGCACCGAATCAAATATTGTATTTGCAGCAGCAACTTCAAACACATATCAATTCTCCCAACAACTACGACGACGAGTAGCTGATTAGAAATTTGAAGTTGGACATTCAACGTTTATGGCAATAGGAGGAACAGCATTGGGCAATGCGATCCAGGATAAACTGGCTCAACTAGGGAGATAAAAATACCAAATTCTTCCATGCGACAACTCTACAAAGGCGAATTCGGAATCAAATACGAATGCTGAGAGATGCCAATCTCAGATGGATTAGGGAAGATGACCTTTTGAAAAACATGACGAGACATTTATTTTCAGAACTCTACAAATCTGTTGGAAATCAGAATTATGCTTCTATTCTTGCAAATTGCCCACCTACTGTTACCATGGAAATGAACACTATGATAATGGCCTAGCTTACTAGAGAAGAGGTTCGCCGTGCCACTTTCCAAATGGGGGCTACTAAAGCACCAGGACCTGACGGTATGAATGGTTTGTTTTATCAGACGCATTGGAATATTTTACAAGAAGATATTTTTACAGCAATTCAGGCTTTCTTTACAACTAGAATTCTACTTGCTCCTCTAAACAAAACCAGCATTACTTCGATTCCAAAAGTTGCTCAACCAGAGAGTCTTGACCAGTATCGTCCAATCAGCCTTTGCAACTACATATATAAAATCGTCTCAAAGGTGTTAGCCAATCGTCTTAAGCCCTTATTACTTGATCTAATATCTGCTGAGCAAACTGCATTTGTTAGCGGTCGGCAGATCCAGGATAATATTCTTATTGTCCAAGAAGTACTTCATCAACTGAGGATTAGGAAATGCAAAAGGAACTTTCAAGCAGTTTTAAAGGTGGACATGCAGAAGGCCTATGATAGGGTGGAATGGGACTTTCTTCAAGATTATCTACTCAAATTGGGTTTCCATGCCACCTGGGTTCAATGGGTAATGTAGTGTGTCACAACAGCGTCTTTTAGTATCAATTTTAATGGCGAACAACTAGAGTATTTCCATCCATCTCGAGGACAAAGACAGGGAGACCCACTCTCACCTTACTTGTTTGTTGACACCTAATTTTAGAAAAATAAAATTGCATTTTGAACAAATAAAAGGAAAAATAAAAAAAATGGAGGAAATTGATTTGATTGATTATGTATAGAAATTTGAAATTGATGAATATTCAGATTTTGATAAATGCAGAAACAATTAAAAATCAGGTGAACAAAGGGCAGGGATTTTGATAAAATGGAAGGAATCAAGTAAAATCGAGCTAATTACGAAATCACGTTTCTATTTGCAAGCTTGATTTAATGCAACAAAAGTTGGAAGTTTGAAATATGCCATACAAAGCAGCGTTCGGAATCGGTATAAAAGAGAGCTTTATTTTTCGTAACCAAGAGGTGGGGGTGAAAATTCGAAAAATTCAGAGCAAAAAATTCGGTCATTTGGAGTTTTTCTTTTCTCCTGGGTGGAAAGGAAATACCAATGGGGAGAAAGTAAAAGTTTTCTTTCCTTCGGTAGAATTGAAAAGGCAGAAAAAAAGAGTGAGAGAGACAAGTGACGAGTGTCAAAAGAGCAGAAAATCAATCAAAGAGGGAAAAGCAAAAGCAAAAAGCAGCAAAGGAGAGAGAAGCACGGTAAAAGTAAATTACCGTGCTTCTTCTTCACCCAGCCGCCCCAAAGCCACCGCTCCCGAGCGACACCCGATGAGCCGTGCCTCCTGGTCCGAACGACGCCTCTCAACCGCGAGCCCATCTCGCCTGCAACTTCCGCCTCGACACCGGTGGATTCCGAGCCTCCGTTTCCGCACTAGAGTGACCGCTTGCTATTGCCGTTCGTCGTTGCACATCCAAAGTGCCCGCGCCGCAGCCCGCGCATCTACCGCCTCTCGCTCGACGCCTGCATGCCCGAGCGACACCCCCGCTGCTGTGTGACATTTCCTTGGGGCTGCCCTTTATTTTTTTTTTGTGCGGTGTTTTCTTTTAGCAACAAAAAGCTGTGCCTTGAATAGGTAATTTCTTTAGGTTAAATTCAGATCAGATATTCTGTTCTTAGCATTTTATCTTAACTTGATTTGTTGTGATTGATTTTTATTATTATTGTCTAATTAGAAAATTTGTCATATTAAGTCAAAATGATAAAAAATATTGAGCCGCGAGACGTCGGGTTAGGTTTTTGATTATTTCGACTTTCCATGGCAAATTTTTTATTTGCTTTGCTTTATTAATTCATATCAAAATAATATGCCATTGATTTCTATGGATGTTTTTTTTTTGGCATGTTATTGTTATTTGCTCATCACATGTCATACATCATATTAGGTATTTAGGTCTATACACATTTCACATTTTAAGCAACGCATTTTAGTTTCTTTTAAGATTCATGTAGAATTAGGTTAATTTTCTTAATAAAAAAATGTTATTTAGGTTATATAGATTTCATAATGTGCACGTTACATGTTGCATTTTAATTAGTGGGTCATAGTTTAATGTTTTTTTTTAGTATTCCCATCATGTAGTCTTTTTAAATATAAAATAAAAGATAAAAACATTAAAAAAATCATAAAAAATCACAAAAAGAATATGCATATAGAATTAATATGTCATTCATCCCATGTCATGAAACGCATGCATATTAGAATTATATAAATTAGATTGCATACATATAGTTCATATTAGGCCATATGAATTGCATTTCACATATCATTAAAGTAAAAGTCATGCATATCAAAAATAGACTAAGATTGCATCTAGTTAGATGTCATGCATTTAATTAGGCGTCATGTCATTTAGAAAATCATGTTTAGGGCATGCATTTTTAACTTTTTGAGAAGTTTTTTTTTAGACTTCAATAAGGTTGTAGTTTATAGTTTCTTAGCATTTTGATTTATTAAATGTTGTTTAATTGATTGTGCACCCGCATGACCACCATTTGCATGTTAGTATCTTAGGTTAAAATTGATCGAGACTGCCTGCAAAAAAAAAAAAAAAAATGTCTTTTAAAATAAAAGGTACCGAAATGGCGTTAAATTAATTTAGCGTAACCATGTCCCCGAATCCATTAAATCTCTGGTTCGCATAGGTAAAGTATTCTTCCATACTTTACCTGGGTTTCTAATCAACCCTATTTGGTTAGTGGCGGCTCCAATTTTGAAATATAATTGCATGTTAAATGGGTTAATTTCTTAATCGCGATTGGTAGGATTTGGGAGAGTCCGTGCCAAGTCTTCGGACTTAGTAATCCATTAACCTAGTTTTAGGTGTTTCACCCATCGAAAAAAAAAACAGGTCGTGACAGCTTGGCGACTCCGTTGGGGACCTAGAGTTAAAACTCATAGTAGACATAGGCTGTTTTTTTTAAAATATATATATATATATATATATATATTTTTGTTTGGCAACATGGAAATAAGGTACGCTCTAACATGAAGTGTTAAATGTTTTTACGAAAGGAGGTATAAGGGGAGTAATGCTTGTCGACTATTTGTTTTGTAGGAAGGTGTTGGGATTGAATGTTTTTCTTATCATTGAAGTGCTGTTTGTATTATAAATTGTTGTGCATGATTTTTAAATTGTTTTAGCACTACACATTGCACACACAACCTGCCGTCGGACTGGACCGCATTTAAGGATTCTAGGATGGTGTTGAGAAATGAACCAACCTCGAACGCGAGACCGCGATGTAGAGGTTGCCTTTCTCAACCCCGAAAATTTTTCTTGATGTCAAAACGTTTATCCTTGCTCACGAAACTGCGTGACCATGGGATTTTCTTTTGACGAGCCGAGCTAAGAGGACCCGACATTTGGACGCGAGACTGCGACAAGTCGGTTCATCCTTTTAGTTCTAACTTGCTAAGCCTCGTAGTTTAGGTGTTAAGCCTCACATCTCATGCGCCTGTCTATGTGATTGCCATTGATTTTCCTTGGTAAAGTAAGTCTCCTATCCATGTACCATGCAATTTATTTTGTTATACTTTTGGGTCGGTTCATGACAATTTAGGTCAATCATTGATTTAATTCCTTTGTCAATTAAAAATGAAATGAGGAAATTGCCATGCAACGAATCATTTGGAAAATAAAAAAATTGGAAATTTGTTTTCAATTCATGTCTTGACTCTTCCTAGTTCATGTTTAAAAATTTTCGTCCCTACTGCGGGGCATCTCATGTCTTTGTTTTCCTAGTCCATTTTTAGAAAATCATTTTCATATGTGAGTTTTTCTTGACTAAAAAAATAGATTGTTGTCATGGATTGGTTTTCTCATTACACCTCATACTTACATATTTTCACCTATTTTCTTTAGGTGATCAAGAGCTAGAATGGCCGACTAAACTGAAATACGTGATCGTATCTCCGTTATGGAAGTCCAACTCCGACAGTTGCTCGCCTTTATGCAATTCATGACAGCTTAAATTCAATCCCTCCGAGCGGATTTGACTCCCACACTTGCTCTCCCCGAGACAAGAGTCCTAAAGCATCGAGCAAGACCCAAATGAGCCCCGATGACATGCGACCCGGAAGATGACCCGCTGTTGGTCACCGCCCGAAAAAACTAAGCGACAATGTCCCTAAGATGAGGCAAGATGAAGTGGAAGTGATGGACACTCGGGGCAGCCTAGTGGCAAGTTTGATTACCGGTGAAGTATTCGGCTTCTCCCGGCTTTTACTTTGACTCCCGCAACATAGTTCCAAGTGGATGGGATGACATGGACGATCTGACGCCTCCAGAGACAGAAAACCCTGATGATGAACTGGAAGGAGTTGCAAGCTTGTTCGACGATCTCATCATAGGAGCTATCAATGAAGGACCCCTAGAAGAGATGGGCTTTGGCCCACAAGAGTAACTCTTTTACTATTTTTGCATATTCCCTAGCGTGGGAATTTTTATTGTTTTCGAGAGATGCTTCCACTTTCCTTTTAATTCTTGAATGTTGCATTTTTTTCATTTAATAAATGTAATTTATTGATGAATTTCAATAAAATTACAAATTTTATTTTGAGGGCATGATGAGGTACTCCAAACCAGCCCGGTGATGATATCCAGCCGATAAAAGAAAAGAAAAATCCAAGGAAAATTCTGAGGCCTGGGCTTCATCATGCTTCCTTGTGTCAAAATGTGGGTTTTGCCAAAAGAATTTCAAAAATAGGTTACCCTGTTTGTCTTTCTAATTCATCCACTTCCTGTTTCAGGAACGATATTGAGACTTGCAAAGGTGTGAGAATAGTCCAGTCTAATACGGCATGTGCTAATACGATGATCCCGAAGACTCAAATGAAGACTCCAAAGAAGTGCAACGTAGTTGGGAACAACATGAAAAGGCTAAGGCTCCCACATCCGAGCAGACCGTCACTATTAATTTAAGTGACACTGAAGAAGCCAAAGAAGTGAAAATTGGGGCGAGTCTTCCCAAAGATGAAGCCGAGCGCCTAACTCGGTTACTGAAGGAATATGAGGATATCTTTGCATGGACATATGCTGACATGCCTGGTTTAGACCCGTCAATTGTGGAGCATTGCCTACCTACCAATCTGGATGTGCCACCTAAGAAGCAGAGGCTACGGAGAACCAAGCCCGAACTCTCAAAGAAGATAGAGGAGGAAGTGATGAAGCTCTTGAAGGTGGGATTCATTGAAGTCTCACAGTACCCGAATGGGTGGCCAACATTGTACCGCAAGTAATGAAGAAAGACGGTTCGGGTTCGAGTATGTGTTGATTATCGGGATCCGAACAAGGCCGGTCAAAGATGATTTTCCGTTACCGCACATAGATGTCCTTGTGGATAGTACCGCTGGTTTTGAACTATTCTCATTTATGGATGGTTTTTCCGGGTACAATCAGATAAGGATGAAGGAGGAAGACAAGGAGAAGACTGCATTTATCACCCCGTGGAGAACCTTTCATTATAAGGTTATGCCCTTCGGACTAAAAATGCGGGGGCAACTTACCGAGCCATGATAGCATTGTTTCATGACATGATGCATCAAGAGATTGAGGTCTATGTCGATGATATGATTGCAAAGACTCGACCTGGAAGAAGCCACATCGAAACCTTGAAGAAGCTATTTGATCGCCTTCGTGAGTTCAAGCTTCGACTAAATCCCGCTAAGTGCGTGTTTGGAGCAACATCCGGTAAATTGCTCGGATTCATTGTGAGCAGTAAAGGATTGAAATCGACCTAGCAAAAGCTAAAGCCATTTGTGAGCTGCGACCTCCGTCAACGGTGAAAGAAGTCCGAAGCCTTTTAGGGAGGTTGAATTATATTGCTCGATTCATTTCCCAACTTTCAAAACCGCCAAGCCATTCTTCAAGCTCCTAAAGAAGAATGCACGAGTCAATTGGGATGATGAATGTCGAGAAGCGTTCGACAAGTTGAAGAGTTACTTGATGAATCCACCGATGCTTGTCCCACCATCGCCAGGTCATCCTTTAATTCTCTACCTCACTATTCATAGTGAGTCACTAGGTGCAATGTTGGCTCAAGAAAGTCCCGTCGATAGAAAAGAACGAGCCATTTATTACCTGAGCAAGAAGTTCACTGTATCAGAGCTGAAGTATCCCGATATTGAAAAGACTTGTGCAGCTTTGGTATGGGTATTGCATAGATTGCGACAATACACACTGCATTACCAGACATTCCTCGTGACTGTGAGCGACCCCATCAAGTACTTACTTGAGCGACCAGCTTTGGTGGGTAAGTTGGCCAAATGGCAAATTTTAATTTCCGAATTTGATGTACAATTCATGCCACAAAAGTCGGTTAAGGGTCGAGTGATCGTTGACCTATTGGCCGAGAATTCGGGAGTCTCTAATGACAATGACAGTTTCCTTGATGACCGCGTCTTGAGTATAAATGAAGACTCGTGGAAGATGTTCTTTGATGGAGCTGTAAACTTGTCTCTGTTTCTGGTCGGGGCAGTTCGATATCCCAGATGGACAGCACCATCCAAGGCTGCAAAATTGGTATTCCCATGCACTAACAACGTGGCTGAGTATGAAGCTTGCATCCTCGGGCTTCGAGGCTGCAATTGAGATAGGTGTGACCAAGTTAAAAGTGTTCGGGGATTCCACATTAATCATAATGCAGACCGTAGGTGAATGGAAGACCAAGGAGGCCAAGTTGCTCCCATACCACAAGTATTTAGAGGATCTGATGGAAAAGTTCGAGGAAGTTTCATTTGAATATTTGCCAATGTCTCATAATCAATTTGCAGACACACTTGCGACGTTGTCTTCTATGCTGCAGGTCACTGATGGGTTAGAGGTCGAGCCTCTGAAAATAGAGGTTTTGCTGAGGCCAGCTTATTGCATGGTAGTGATAGAGGAACCGGATGGAAAACCATGGTACCATGACATCATGACCTATATTCAAAAGCAAGAGTTCCCGAAGGTAGCAATCCAAATGGACCGAAAGCATCTCATGAAACTTGCCTCCAAATTCTTTATTAGTGGAGATACATTATACAAACGGTCTTTCGACACCATCCTACTTAGATGTGTCAATGCTAAGGAGGCCACTCGCTTGATGGAAGAAATACATGAAGGGGTGTGTGGTCCTCACATGAGCGGCCACATGTTAGCAAAGAAGATTATGAGACTAGGTTACTTTTGGCGACTTTGGAGACGGATTGCATTCAACATGTCGAAGTTGTCACCGTTGTCGATTTATGGAGACAAGATAAATGTTCCTCCAAATGAGCTGCATCAACTGTCAGAGTCATGGCCTTTTTCAATGTGGGGCATCAATGTAATCGGCCTAATTAATCCGAAAGCCTCGAATGGCCATCGTTTCATCTTGGTCGCTATTGATTATTTCACAAAATGGATAGAGGCAGCATCCTATGCGCTTGTTACCGCAAAGAATGTCGTGAAGTTTGTGCGACGGGATATTATTGCTCGTTATGGCGTGCCTGAAGCCATCATCACAGATAACGGGACAAACCTTAACAACAAGCTTGTTAATGATTTGTTCAAGGAGTTCAAAATTCGTCATTTGAATTCATCGCCCTATCGCCCTCAGATGAATGGTGCGGTTGAAGCAGCGAATAAGAACATCAAGAAGATTCTGGCAAAGACAGCTTATAATTATCGTGGATCGGCACGAGAGGCTTCCTTACGCTCCGATGGCGTATAGGACTTCGCCGCACTTCTACCGGGGCAACTCCTTTTTCTCTCGGTGTACGGCATGGAAGCGCCTTGCCTTTGAAGTAGAAATCCCTTCTCTAAGAATATTGTCTCGCCTAAGCCGACGAAGCTGAATGGGCACAACAGAGGTATGACCAACTCAATTTGATTGAAGAAAAACGATTGAAGGCCGTATGTCATGGCCAATGTTATCACAGCCGGGTGGCCAAGTCCTTTAATCGGAAGGTTCGCCCAAGGCATTTCAAGGTCCATGATTTGGTGCTACGCAAGATGCTACCAATTAACCTTGATCCTCGTGGCAAATTCACTCCGAATTACAATGGGCCATACATTGTGAAGAAAGTACTTCCCGGAGGTGCTTTAATTTTGGCGTAAATGGATGGGCGGGAATTCACAAATCCTGTAAATTCTGATGTCTGTAAAGAAATACTATCCATGAATAAAAGGGCTCGTAAAAACCTTTTCCTCGCTCAAAGTTGGTCAAATCTTCGGTGTATAGTGTTGCATATTTTATTTTTGCAGGGGCAAAGAATGGATGTGAACGATGGTGTCTTATTTTTGTAAGGAATCTCTATGAGCTCCTTTACAAAGGAAGGGCAAGACATGGACACATAATAGTTTTCACTTTATGAGCATGCCCTCTTTATCATTATAGAATGCTTTCACATGATATTGTGCAAATTCATCAATTCCGCTTGAAATTTATCAAAATGGATAATTCAGTGAAAGATGTGAAAGACGTCGAGTTACTTGAGCATGCTAAATGAGCCGTGAAAGGCAAGCCTAATCCCATACACCGTCCCCGTCTATATATTGTGAGGTGAGTATGGAAACATTTTGTATTTCAAGGTGAAGAATTTTCTTGCGAAATGTACGACGCCTGAAATGACGAGAGGCAGTTCATTTCTCTATCCCAAACACTACAGGTGTTCCATTGCTTAACCATTTTTGAGCCCATACACTTATGGATGTTCTTTTCAAATTACCCCTGTCAAGAATCACCCCACATCGGGGCAACTGGGAGATAAAAATGACATCATGAAGTGAGGAAAATGAATTGAAATTTTCTTGCTCTCACTTGCATCAATCTTCAAGTCGTGCTATTACATTGAATTCATATGGTAATTTAAGTGCCTTAAGATGACGAAGAGCATTTCTTTCACTATCCTACACACTTATATCCTTTGTATAGCCCACTTGAGCCTCGTGATCTCATTTCTTTTAAGCCCGTTGATGATCATCCCCCACACCGGGGCAAGGCAAGAGACAGATAAAGACCCTTGAAGGTTCGAGTGTCATTTAAAGTATACTTGACACACACATTGTGTGCAAGAACTGAAATCAAAATAGAACTAAGGGGCATGAAAAAGCAGTGTGCCTGGTAAAAGCAAGGCCAATGCCCGTGAAAAAGAGAGAAATGATTGATGAATTGGAGGCATAAAAAAAAGTAGTGTGCTCGACCAATGTCCATCATCAAAGAAAATGACTTTGAAAAAAATTGAGAAAAGATCTCCAGTTGAATAATCATTGGCATCAGGTGATAAACTTTTGAGCCAATAAAGAAATCTGTCAAGAAGACAATCCGTGGCAAAGAAAACTGGTGGCAATGTCATGATGATCACCAACTTTGACCCATATATACATCTTTGAGCCTAACGATCCTTTCGTTTCTCAACCCATGAACCCAGCCTATGTTACATCCCTTACAAAGTCTCTTTAGATTAGGGCACTTGAATTAACATAGAAATTCACATGTTTTAAGCATTGCTCGAAGAAGTGCGAGCAAGATTATTTCTTTATCATTTTGCAGGGTTCTTGACTTGTAAACCCGGAGATGATTACAGAATTGTTCTTTCAATTGCTTTGACTCAAAGAGTCCCTTTGTTAAGCCATTGACCAAGCCTGCATTACAGTCCTTGACAAAGACCTCTCAGACTGGTAAGGTCGTGCATCGCTTGCAAGAAAATTCGAACTCTTGTCGACAAGATGATGATAAGATCGAGTCATATATTCCCGCATCAATGGTCGGGACAAATAACCCTTCTTAAATGAGAGCGAGTGAAAAAGCCTTTTCACACCGAAAGTGTCTCATTTAGCATGTTCAAGAGATTCACGCTATAACTGAAAATTGTCCTATTGATAATTTTTCCGGTAGAAGCTTGATAAAGCCATCATGCATGGGCCTTCATTGAATTTTTCCTCAAAGACCAAAAAGAATTGTCTTTGAAACCCTGAATTTGTTCAGTCATCTTTGTACTTGATGAGAATTCCAAGTACCTATTTATAAAATGTTTCCAAATGTCTAGTGTGAATTCTAGATATTTGAGCTTTTAAACGCTTGATGTGATTTCCAAGTGTTTGTCTTTCCAAACATCTGATGTGATTTCCGGACGTTTAGTAAAGGTTTTCAAATGTCGACATAAGAATCAGATTTTTGAAGTTTCAAGTACTTGATGCAATTTCAGGTGCTTAGAATCTGATGAGAATTCCGGATCCCTAAAAACTTTGAGCCTTTCAATTATCGAAGGGAGTTCCGGATGATTGACATGGTCTCATCGGATTCATTTCACACCTAAATCCTCAAAACAGGTATGACAAGTACGTGCTCTTCTTTGCATTTGCATTTCATTGGTCATAGACACATGGAGATCTATGTTCCTGACCAGATCATTGCATTTACATTGCATCATTTATTCTTAAAAAAAAAAAAAGTCAAGTCATTAACATTTGCGTATGCATTTCATATTTCATTTTGCATGGTTTAAATTTAGGTGTCATATATCTTTGAAGGAAACCTCTACGAGCTTCCCTTCAAAGAGGGGCAGCTATTGACACCTAATTTTAGAAAAAATAAAATTGCATTTTGAACAAATAAAAGGAAAAATAAAAAAATGGAGGAAATTGATTTGATTGATTATGTATAGAAATTTGAAATTCTCGATGAATATTCAGATTTTGATAAATGCAGAAACAATTAAAAATCAGGTGAACAAAGGGCAGGGATTTTGATAAAATGGAAGGAATCAAGTAAAATCGAGCGATTACGAAATCACGTTTCGATTTGCGGTGCTTGATTTAATGCAACAAAAGTTGGAAGTTTGAAATATGCCATACAAAGCAGCGTTCGGAATTAGTATAAAAGAGAGCTTTATTTTTCGTAACCAAGAGGTGGGGGGTGAAAAATTCGAAAAATTCAGAGCAAAAAATTCGGTCATTTGGAGTTTTTCTTTTCTCTGGGTGGAAAGGAAATACCAATGGGGAGAAAGTAAAAGTTTTCTTTCCTTCGGTAGAATTGAAAAGGCAGAGAAAAAGAGTGAGAGAGACAAGTGAGAGAGTATCAGAAGAGCAGAAAATCAATCAAAGAGGGAAAAGCAAAAGCAAAAAGCAGCAAGGAGAGAGAAGCACAAAAAAGTAAATTACTATGCTTCTTCTTCACCCAGCCGCCCCCGAAGCCGCCGCTCCCGAAAGACACCCGACGAGCCGTGCCTCCTGGTTCGAACGACGCCTCTCAACCGCGAGCCCATCTCACCTGCAACTTCCGCCCCGACACCGGTGGATTCCGAGCCTCCGTTTCCGCACCCGAGTGACCGCTTGCTGTTGCCGTTCGTCGCTACACATCCCGTGCCCGCGCCGCAGCCCGCGCATCTACCGCCTCTCGCCCGACGCCCGCACGCCCGAGCGACGCCCCTGTTGCCGTGTGACATTTCCTTTGGGGTTGCCCTTTATTTTTTCTTTGTGCAGGTGTTTTCTTTAGCAACAAAAAGTCTGTGCCTTGAATAGGTAATTTCTTTAGGTTAAATTCAGATCGATATTCTGTTCTTAGCATTTTATCTTAACTTGATTTGTTGTGATTGATTTTTATTATTATTGTCTAATTAGAAAATTTGTCATATTAAGTCAAAATGATAAAAAATATTGAGCCGCGAGACGTCGGGTTAGGTTTTGATTATTTCGACTTTCCATGGCAAATTTTTTATTTGCTTTGCATTATTAATTCATATCAAAATAATATGCCATTGATTTCTATGGATGTTTTTTTTTGGCATGTTATTGTTATTTGCTCACCACATGTCATACATCATATTAGGTATTTAGGTCTATACACATTTCACATTTTAAGCAACGCATTTTAGTTTCTTTTTAAGATTCATGTAGAATTAGGTTAATTTTCTTAATAAAAAAATGTTATTTAGGTTATATAGATTTCATAATGTGCACGTTACATGTTGCATTTTAATTAGTGGGTCATAGTTTAATGTTTTTTTTTAGTATTCCCATCATGTAGTCTTTTTAAATATAAAATAAAAGATAAAAACATTAAAAAAAAATCATAAAAAATCACAAAAAGAATATGCATATAGAATTAATATGTCATTCATCCCATGTCATGAAACGCATGCATATTAGAATTATATAAATTAGATTGCATACATATAGTTCATATTAGGCCATATGAATTGCATTTCACATATCATTAAAGTAAAAGTCATGCATATCAAAAATAGACTAAGATTGCATCTAGTTAGATGTCATGCATTTAATTAGGCGTCATGTCATTTAGAAAATCATGTTTAGGGCATGCATTTTTAACTTTTTTGAGAAGTTTTTTTCTTTTAGACTTCAATAAGGTTGTAGTTTATAGTTTCTTAGCATTTTGATTTATTAAATGTTGTTTAATTGATTGTGCACCCGCATGACCACCATTTGCATGTTAGTATCTTAGGTTAAAATTGATCAAGATTGCCTGCAAAAAAAAAAAAAAATGTCTTTTTAAAATAAAAGGTACCGAAAGGGCGTTAAATTAATTTAGCGTAACCATGTCCCCGAATCCATTAAATCTCTGGTTCGCATAGGTAAAGTATTCTCCCATACTTTACTTGGGTTTCTAATCAACCCTATTTGGTTAGTGGCGGCTCCAATTTTGAAATATAATTGCATGTTAAATGGGTTAATTTCTTAATCGCGATTGGTAGGACTTGGGAGAGTCCATGCCAAGTCTTCGGACTTAGTAATCCATTAACCTAGTTTTAGGTGTTTCACCCATCGAAAAAAAAAACAGGTCGCGACATTGTTCATTTTGGTATCAAATGTTTTATCCGTTCTTATCCATGAAGGTATTGAAACGGGACATCTCAAAGGCCTACAGCTAAACAGGTGGTGCCCAACTCTTTCCCATCTATTTTTTGCTGATGATGCCATATTTTTCATAAATGCTACAGTCCAGGAATGTCAGAACCTAGCCAATATTCTGAATTAATATTATTTGGCTATGGGTCGGATGATAAATAGAAACAAATCGAGCATTTTCTTTGGTTAGGATTGCCCTGATAGCTTAAGGACCAACTTGGCCGCTGAATTTAGGGTCCTAGTGTTACACAAAACAGGTAAATATCTAGGGATCCCTTTTGACCGGGGTCGATCAAGACGAGATATGTTCGCTTGGATTATGGCGAGAGTGAATGCCAAATTAGAAGGATGGAAAGCGAATTTTCTATCGAAGAGTGGTAAAGAGGTTCTAATTAAAGCTGTTGTACAGGCAATACCACAATATGCCATGTCCATTTTTAAACTTCCGGTATCAATTTGCAAATCCATTGAAAGGAAGATTGCCCACTTTTGGTCACAAAATGACAGCAGCAGATCTGGTATTCATTGGACACATTGGGAAGTTTTGAAGAGTAGCAAGAATGAGGGCGGACTGGGATTTTGTGATCTTTTAGCTTTCAATAAGGCATTGCTCGGTAAACAGGCCTGGCGCTTAATCCAGAACCCATCATCGATGTGCAGCACATTACTAAAAGGTATTTACTTTCACCGACGAGATTTCAGATATGCGGAGAAAGGAGCGCGTCCATCTTGGGGCTGGCAGAGTTTATTATTAGGAAGGGATTCAATTTCAACCAAACTTCAATGGTCTGTCGGAAATGGGCAAAATATTAGAATACGTGAGGATAGATGGCTTTCTAAAGGAATCCTAGGTGGTCCTGCAAATCAAATGGAACCTCAACTGGTTGCTGATTTACTAGATCTGCAATAGCAAAATTGGAATATTAACCTATTACACCAGTATTATGATGCCCACACGATCAAGAAATCACAAGCATTCAGGTAAGACCCAACCGTACAAGGACAAACAAATATGGACAGACACTTATCACGGCCAATACATAGTGCAGAGCGGCTATAGAGCAATAAAGATAGCAGAATCAAGCATTCATACGGACAACCCATCGTCCTCATATCAAGCACCCACGAACTTATGGAAAAGCATTTGCCATCTCAAGCTTGCACAAAAAATCCGGACCTTTCTTTGGTCCCTCTCGCCATAACCCGTTAGCTACCAAGGAAAACCTCTTTCACCGTCACATAAACACAAATTTGGTATGTACTCTATGCAACAACAACAATCCGGAAACCATCGAACACCTCTTCCTGTTCTGTCCATGGACAAAACTGATATGGTCTCACCCTACCATTGGTATTTATCTAACACCTCACGATGTTCCTCGCATAGATCAATGGTTAGCAGACAGGGTAGCTCAGAAACAGCTCTTATCTGATTTCAACAATATAGCTAAGATC
This sequence comes from Eucalyptus marginata, assembly GCA_014182565.1. Lineage (NCBI taxonomy): Eukaryota > Viridiplantae > Streptophyta > Magnoliopsida > Myrtales > Myrtaceae > Eucalyptus > Eucalyptus marginata. The sequence goes on along the minus strand of CM024589.1, from coordinate 46,275,248 downwards.
CTCTGGCAGATCTGGAAGGCGAGGAACAACTTCGTCTTCCGTAGTCATCATCCTAATCCAATGAATCTACAGAATGTCGTCTTGGCACAAGTTCGTACAGCTAGGATTTTCAACCATAGATCTGCTACAACAGTACAACCCTTAACCCTAACGTTCGATGTCTAGCGACCTCCCGATCCATGTCAATGAACATAAGTAAAAAGGATCAAACATGTTTATGCTGAGCATCAAAATGGAAAATTGAAAGCATTTTACGACATTTACAATCACCAACTTACCTTGTAAACCTCCCCAAATCCACCTTCGCCCCCGCCGTTGAAGCTTGTTTTCTTGAGAAAATTGTTCGTGGCTGCAAGGAAAATATCCCAATCGAATTGCAAGGACTTCAAGGAGGCGATCTCCTTTTCTTAAATGAAAGTTTCCCCTTCATGAGTGAGCAACAAAGTCGTTTTGAAAGAATTACAATCACTTCAATCTTTTGCTTTTGTTTGTGTTTTTTCTTCTGGAAAACGATACTTCTTACCACTTTCTTCTTGTGCCGCCTTATATTTCTTTTGTTTATGCTTTTTTCTAGCAAAACGACACTTCTCTTGTGCCACCTTAAGGCAACACCAACTGATGAAGAGAAGAATTAGAAAAATGACGACCAAAACGATGATTGTAGCCAAGGTACCTAATCAAATAATCGTTTTTCTCAGCACATTAAAAACCATCAGTCAATTGCTATCCTAAAAGAGTGAATTGCCAGCATGCCTAATGCTGGGATTTGCGTATAATCACAAAGAAATAAAGAGTAAAAGCAAGAAAAGATAATTCGAAACACAAGATTTTATTTTAGTTCACCCTTAAACTAGGGTTATATCCACTAGAGGATTCCACTATAATAAAAAATCTGCACCTTTCTTACATCCCTTAATTACAAAAGAAAGAGATTATATATACCCATTCATGGACTTGAATCCAAACTAATGATAAAATATGGACTATAACTATAAAAATACTCTAGCGGGTCGAGGGTGCCGCCACCACCGAGGTGGTTTTCAAACCCACACTAGCCCATTAGAAAGTGGAATCCTGTGCCTTCTTGTTAATGAGAAGTATGAGCCACACCCCAACAACTAATAGGGATCATTACAATCCCTAAAGCCTTCTTGTTAATGAGAAATATGAGTCACACCCCAACAATTAATATGGATCATTACAATTCCTAAAGCGTTCGATACAAGTAAAATGAGATAAATATTGTATGGGAAACTTCAGACTTGCTTAACAAGTGCCGTGAAGACACTTATTTTAACAAAATCCACTAGCCATTTCTCAAACTCATATAAATCGAAGAAGGTTTTCATGTACTTTTGAAACTCATACTTAAAATTTCATTTAGATTCTCATACCTCTAACCTTGCAATGCACAAATTGCATGAATTATCAATTAAAGTAGGATGATTCTATTATTCTGTGTAACAAAACCTTTTTCCTTCGCACTGATAAATTTCTAAAGGAGTTGTAAGTATCAACCGTTACTACAAAAATAAATTACCGGTCACCAGTTCTTCCATTGACTTGTTAGTAACTTGTCGACACTTCTATAAAATTATCGTTTCTTCTTCACATTTTGCGAATTATCAACTGTTCTTACTCTTAATTTCCGGTATTATAAATGCATTAAACCTGCCATCTACTGGTTGGGTGAAAAACTTGGATTACTGCTGCAAACTTGTGGACCTTTTTCCCCGCTTGTAACTTTTTCTTCCCTTATATAGTGGAATACACGTGTCGCACTAAGAGCGGTTCCGGAGTATATGCATGTGGTACACTGCGTGGGTGCAATATCATTTTTATAACGAAGCTAGCCAAAAAATTCGTCAGTATAAGATATAAAATGCAACATCAAGAATTAAAATTTAAAATGCTAGCTACTCTGGATTTTTGCCCAAAAAAGGATTAATATTATAAAAAATCCTAAGCGGGTATACTAGTAATAAATTTACCACAAACTAATTTTTTAATTATAACAAATCTCAAATCGGTATATTTGTTATAAATTTATCTTTCGTTACTTTCTATTAAATTTGATGAATGCCACAAAAAATTACAAAATAGTACACTTATGACAAACAAAGAAGGTTATAACCCTAAACTAGTACATATGTCAATTTTTATATATCATCCAACTTAGTAATTTAATTGTAAAATTTAATAAAAATTAGCAAATCATAAATTTGTAGTGGATGTACTAATTTAGGGTTTTTCATTATTTTAACCAAAAAAAAAAAAAAAAACACTCCATCGTGTCGGTCATGATGTTACTTTATCCATGAGCTTAATCGCAACGTACCTTTGCCAATATTTTTACCGGGAGCCAGCGGAGCAACTGGAGGAGGCAGGGAAGACGGTGGTGGACTGGGGTTCGACTCCAAAAATGGGTACAAATCCCATCGGAAAATACAGCTCGGCTTATAAACAACGCCACCCTGTCTTCCGCGGCAACATTTATCATAATCATCAATGGCTTCAGACAAGCAACTCTCGCAATCGTTTGGCGACAAGTCGGGACTACACTGTGTCAACGAATAGATCGTCTTGTTGTCTGGCAACTTGGTCTGCCCCGTCGCAAACTTGCGCTTCGAAGAGCCGTTCGCGGCTTCACCAACTAGCCTTTGCGTCAAGTTCCTCCATATAGAATCGAACAGATCTTGGTCCATGGTGATGTTGCCGACGTTGTAAAGCCGAAGGGTAGGATGGGTTTGCGGTATGCCATAGATCGGAGTGTCCGAGTATCTGATAAAGCATGGCGGGTCTCCGGTTCCCCAGGAGTAAGCCGCCTTCTGGTTAGGGCACTTCACGACCAAATCTTGGACCGCGGAGCCCACGCAGCTCCCGCAGATGTCTGCCGAAGTGTCCCCCCTGCAGAAAGTGATGGCGTAGACGATGCTTGGGCTCTCCCCGGTGCTCGTGGCATAGAACCCCTCATGTGCGGCCACGTTGGGAGGGAGAGAGTTCAAGACGGCCTCGCGGTTCTTCGCGTAGGGGCTGCTCGACGTGAAGTTTCCGGTGGTGTTGTAGCAGTATTGTGCGCGGGCGGGGTAGGTTCGGATCAGAACAGCCAGCGAAATGAGGAAGTAGAGAGTGGATGATGAGCGAGTCATGGTATGGTTTGGTGTTGGTGCTGGTGTTGTAGGTGCTTCGAATGGCTTTGCTTGACGCAGGGTCGGAGAATTTTAAGCTATATATCGCGGATGTTGTGTGGTTCGTCTTTATGTAGTGGAATTCACTTGCAGCGGATAAGGTGAAGTGAAAAATACATAGACGAGAGATAAGTATTTCATTGTACTAGTCAAAACCCTCAACCAGAGAGCAAGATTTATTAGGAATTAGTTTTACAAAACTGATTTATTAAGATATATGTTTAACTGTGAGCGATCTTTTATATTAAAAAATCAATAATAGCCCAATAGATCATTTAGTAAATTTATTGTACAAACTAGTCGTAATTAATATAATATTTTTCTAAAATAAAATCCCGTGATGTTGGCCTAGCGATGTAGAATTTGGCTGGTGCGTAGGAGTCGAACGTGTAGAACAAATTGGATTTCTATGTCATGCAAAAGGAGTGGCGCAGATTTGAGTTGGGGAGAGACAATCCTGTCCTGTTGATGTCATTGTTAGTGGACTAGGTCAAGAAACTAGAGAATGCTCGCGCTCACGTAATCCTAAAATATCTTGGGGAGATTCTAGGTAGTGGAGTTGGACCAGTCACCTTATTTACCAATTTAATTATTAGAAGATGGAATTCCATTTATTATCTTCGGTTGAAAAAATGTCAATTAATGTTAATTTTCTAATTTTTTTTTTTTTTCTTGGACAATAACTCCAAGAAGCTCTACTTATGGAATCCAAGATTATGTTTGTATGGGCACGCTAATCCTACTTTAAAACTCACTTTTAGATACAGATCGATCTCGATTGGAAGATTTGCCCAACAGCTAGTTTGGAAGTCATTTAAGGAGATCAAGGGCGTGGTAAGAGACGGAGCGTAGAATTTATAATTCCAAAGTCTCGAGCAACTTCGATCCCACATTTGTGATCGTGGGAGAAATACCAAAAAGAAATGAAATCGTCCCTACACCCAAAGTTGTAATCTCTTATTGATTACATAGTGGAAGGTGGGGATTTGAACCCCACTAACCTTTTGTTCTTATTCCTTCCAACATTTGGTGGCCTATTCACCCTCCTCTGGGTGTTCCTAGCACTTTCAATTGTCAACTCCAAGAATGCTGGTTGTTAATTTTCTAATTGATTGGTTATATTTTTGTTTAATAATTAAGGAGTGGGCACATATGTGAATCGGGCCCATGACATAGATTCAATAATTTTGTAAAATAATTAAAGTGCGAAAATTCTTGGTCTGATCATGCTAGAGCCAGTTTCTTAGAGAGAGAGAGAGAGTAAGGAAACCATCATCCTAAGTAATTGGTGGATTTTTAAAAGATTTTTTTGTATTAATTCTAACCCTTAACGGCTCAAGTATAAACTCAAAGTCATAGAGCTTTCCTTCTCTCTCACGTACTTAGTTGGATATATGATGGTGTACGTTATATAAATTCTTCTTTACAATAGTGATCGAAGTTACATACGATCTAGAAAAAAAAAATTCACATTGAGTGTAGGATTACAAGCTTTTTGGTTGGTTGCTGCTATGAGGAAAAATAGATGTCAAGGTGTTTTTGAATTTTTAAAGATGAACCTTACACATTATATAGTATGCCTAAATAAGGATGAAGTCCTTCTATGTAAAATGAAAAAGAAAAAACAGACAATATTTTCCTCTAACCTTGATAGGAGTAGTTGGAGTCGCTCTAAGTTCTCAAATGGCCAACATCAAATCAGCACACTTCAGCATCAGCTCCAATTCCTAATCAATAAACCTAATAGTCAATATAATACAACAATGATTACTAGTCTGAAAGAGGAAATCCAACAATTATGGCAGCATGAAGAGTAGTATTGGGCGATGCGTTCTCGGCTTAACTGGCTTAAATGGGGGGACAAGAATACCAAGTTTTTTCATGCCACCACTATTCAAAGGAGACAATGTAATCGAATTAGCATGCTGCAAGATGAACATCAACAGTGGGTACAAGAACCAAAGTTACTACAGGATATGACGCAGGGATTTTTTACAAAACTGTACTCATCAGTGGGTCAACGTGACTATGGCCCTATATTAGCCCAATGCCCACCAATGGTAATAGCTGGCATGAATACTTTTCTAACAGGCGAGGTCACTCGAGAGGAAGTCCGACAAGCAACCTTTCAATTGGGGGCAACAAAAGCACCTGGCCCAGATGGTTTGAATGGACAATTCTACCAATCTCATTGGGATATCTTACAGGACGATATCTTCCTCTTAGTGAAAGAATTTTTTACCTCCGATTTGCTATGACCCGAGATCAACAGGACATTCATTTCATTGCTACCCAAAACATCCCACCCCGAAAGGTTGGACCAATATCAACCTATCAGTCTTTGCAACTTTATCTACAAAATAATTTCAAAGGTCCTAGCTAACCGTCTGAAACCATGGTTACTTACGCTAATTTCTACGGAGCAGAGTGCTTTTGTTAGTGGCCGTCAAATCCAATAAAATATTTTAGTGGTCCAAGAAGTTCTACATCAACTCAGAATAAGGAAAAGGAAGCGAACTTTTCAGGCGGTTCTGAAGCTAGACATGCAAAAAGCCTACGACCGGGTGGAATGGGATTTTCTAAAGAACTACCTCCTTCAGCTGGGTTTCCAAGCAACATGGGTCCAATGGGTGATGCAGTGCATTACCACCGTTTCCCTAAGCATCAAATTCAATGGTGAACCCCTACCTTATTTTTATCCAATCAGGGGGCTTCAACAAGGCGATCCCCTTTCTCCGTACCAATTCATCCTCGTGGCGAACGTCCTTTCGACACTCATTAGCCAAGCTGTGGACATGGGCAATATCAAAGGTATTAAATTAAATATATTGTGTCCTACCCTCTCGCATCTTTTTTTCGCAAACGATGCCATATTTTTCTTGGAAGGCAAACTCCTTGAATGCTAGAATTTAGCCAACATTATAAACCAATATTGTCTAGCTACGGGACAAGCCGTGAACCATAACAAATCTGGAATTTTCTTTAGCAATGCTTGTCCTAATAGTCTATAGGAAAATTTAGCAGGAGAATTTTCGAGTATCAGTGTTGGCAAAGACTAGAAAATACCTTGGCATACCGTTAGATTGGGGGAAATCAAAACGGGAGATGTTCGCATAGATATTGGGCCGAGTAAACTCTAAGCTAGAAGGGTGGAAAGAACAGTTAGTTTCTAAAGGAGGTAAGGAGATTCTAATCAAAGTAGTGGTACAAGCAATCCCACAGTATGCCATGTCTATATTTAAAATCCCAGTCTCTATTTGTAAATCCATAGAACAGAAAATTGCAAGATTTTGGTGGCAACCTCATAGCAGCAAATTCGGCATACACTGGCAGAATTAGGATACCCTCAAGAGCCGCAAAGACACTAGAGGTCTTGGTTTTCGAGATCTTATTGCTTTTAATAAAGCTCTTTTGGGTAAACAGGCTTGGCGTTTATTCCAACAACCCTTATCATTATGGAGCAGGATCTTTAAAGGGCTCTATTTCCATTCCAAAGATTCCTAGCATGCAAACAAAGGTACTAGACTCTCCTGGGGATGGCAAAGCATACTCCTCGGCCGAGATTCTATCTCAAATAAACTCCAGTGGCCAGTTAGGGATGGACAGAAGATTAGAATTTGAGAGGATAAATGGATTCCCAAAGGCATAATTGGCGGCCCTGCGCCTAGAGACGAACCTAAGAGGGTGGCGGACTTCATTATTTCAGAACAATAGACATGGAATATACCACTACTTCGCCGCAGTTTTGATGATCAGACTATTGAAGAAATTCTTAAAATTCATATTCGACCGCAGTGCACAGACGACCAACTTCTTTGGATGGGGAGATCTAATGGTAAATATACTGTTAAGAGTGGTTATAACCAACTTAGATTAGTGCGAACAGTGGAGTTTTGAATTGCGCATCCTCTTCCTATCAACCTCCTCGGAAACCGTGGACAAAAATCTAGACAATGAAGACTGCTCCAAAATTACGCATTTTCTTGTGGTCTTTATGCCAAAATGCTCTAGCTACTAGAGAAAATATCTATTATAGACATGTTATTCCAGAACTTGTATGTCAGCTATGTTGAGATTGCTGTACATATCTTATCCTCGAATCTACCGAACACATTTTCCTACGGTGATGGACGCAAAGAGTCTAGTCCCATCCTCAAATCCAGATCAACAATCAACAACTTCGAGTTCACAGATTTGATGCTTGGATAGTAGATTTACTCGAGAAGGGAGATGTCTTACCGGATCTCGCAACGGTAATGTCTATTCTATGACAGATTTAGAAGGCTCGGAATGATTTTGTCTTTCACCGAAAGAGACCTGCTCTGGATCAAGTTGTTCATGCTGCTCTCGCACATGCTAGATCTACTTGATACTGCTATAGGATGCTGCCGAATCGGAGCTCAAACCAACACCACCCTGATCAGCTATGGCACCCTCTCGATCCGAGTGTTTTGAAGATCAATATCGACGGCGCCTTCCCTACAGCATCCAACGAAGGATCGGTGGCCTGTGTTTGCCGTGATTCTTCAAGTTAGTTGCTCGACGAATTTACCCAACGCATCAGTGCAGCATCGGCCTTACAAACAGAGGTGTAGGCACTTAACCTCTCTCTTCACTATCTGCTACAGAAAGGAAAGTCACAGGAACGAATCTTGATGGAATCAGATTGCCTGGTAGTGATTGAAGTGCTGCAGAACCCGAAACTAATGCCATGGGAGAGCAGAGCTTTGTTTGCCGAGAGTGCGGCGTCCTACAAAGTTTCCCTAACCTGAGGCTGAGGTTGAGGCACTGTCGAAGGGAAGCTAACTACATTGCAGATTGGGCTGCAAAGGCCCATGGGAAGAATCTTCTCCCTTCCAATTGGGCTGTATCCCCCCTCCTTATCTTTTAGATCTCCTTTGTTCCGAGGTGTTGAACTCAGATTGTTCGTTTTTGCGTTAATGAAAGCGTCCTTCTTTTCGATCCAAAAAAAAAAAAAAAAAAACTCATCAATTAGAGATATGGTTGGAAGTCAGTGGGAGTTTCTTCGGACATGGCAAAAAGAAAAACATTGACATCAAATTTCGCACATATGAATTTCTTGCTCAAATCGTAAGCGACAATGATTTCACAAGGGAAAATCGAGGTGATGTCACACACTCGAATAATTGTATTTTCACAATCACAATCAGATAATGCTAGTAACATATAATTACTTCATTGTAGAGTAGTTTGCAATATCGTGATCCTTTTGATAATGCTAGTACGAACACCTAAAGGGGGGTGAATAGGTATTCAAGAAACCTTTTCGCATGACTTAGAAGAATATGTTTGATGGATAGTAAAATAAGATTCAACTATTAAATAGATGAATAACACGAAAGCGTAAATAGGAAGTTCAGGGATTAGAGAAGATGAACACAGAATTTATAGTGGTTCGGCTTATTCCAAGCCTACGTCCACTCTCCCGCACTGACAGCCCACCGGCTGGATTTCACTATGAATCAAAAGAGTCATTACAATATCACGTCCTTGATTCCACAGTGTAGAAACTCAGCTACACTTCCTCAAGGTCTCACAAGTATTTAATCTCTCTTGTGAATACAAGTTTCGCTCAACAGTTGAATCAACAAAGAATAAGGAGTTTCAGACTTTGGAATTTTTCTATCACGCACTCTCTCGAATAACCAGAGCTTCTCCTTTTTATACTCCTCCATGCCTTCATACCGTTGGCACTTTCCAAAGGAGTTCCTCCATCAAATCGTTGGACAGAATCAATTAAGGAGATCTTCGAATTACTTAAGGAAAGAGATGATAGCCCATCAATCATGCTCGCCCATACAATCAGGATCTAAGTTTCCATAAGTAGAACCTTCCAAATATACCTTGTCAATCAACGAATCTAACTTATTCGTATCAAGATAAAAACGAATAAGAAGATCTTTAAATGCTATCTCCAGCCATAAGGAACTTCTTTAACCGCTTGAAACAAATCTTTAAATAAATCCTTGATACTGGATAGATTTTGTTCAACGGTCTAGATACAGTCAATGAGGGCAGACTTTAAATCTTGAATCTGATGGTCTTCAGACTTTGACGATAGAGTGTTCAAGTCTTCAGACTAGACTGATGGAAACGTTTTGTCAACATCGAAACATATAAGGAAGTTTTCTCCAACAATCTCCCCCTTCTTGATGGTGACAAAACTTTCCTTCAAATTTGGAAAATTTGACCTGCAAAACAATACTCAAGCAAGCAAGAATACGATATCTCATAAACAATAAATGAGTTGAAGGTAGTATCAAATCTGCATCCACAGGAAATTGGTTAGTCCTGTACAAACAACTATCTCATACCAATATCGTACCAAGTATGCTTAGGATACTTGTAAAGCAATCACATAAACAAACATAATCCGCAATTCAAAAGTCACACCGATAAAAGTTTAAAGTCGAGAAATAAGTTTGTTCAAACAGAACAAAACAAATCAAAACAAATCTCTCTCCCCTTTTTGTCAGCATTAAAAAGGTAGAGACAAAACAAGAATTGATTTAAGATGAATTAAGATGATTTGGGAACGCGAATAAGCTGGAAATCTTCCATTGACTTGACTGTTTCCTCCAGCTTCCTCAGATCCTCCTTCAGATGAGCTAAATCTTCACCCTTGGCAGTTGCTTGAATTTGAAGATTAAGGGCTTGAACTTGATTGATCAACGATTCTGAAGAGGCTTTATAAGCATTCTGCATGTTCTAAATTTCGCATCCCAAGGCATAAATCTAACCTCTCAACTCCATGAGAATATCAACCAGTCTTCGAAAGTCTGCGGAGTTGTCTGTTTGAGTGATTGCCTCAGCATGGTCAGATAAAGGCACATCCAAATTCGGAGAAGATACCTCATAACCTTCTTCAGGAAAGTGAGAGGCATACACATCTTCTGGATTGGCTAGAGAACGACTAATGTCATCACTAGTGAAAGCAAGAGAAGGAGTACCTCTTTTCTCTGCATGTCCCCCTATGTCTGTGCCTTCAGGTGGAGAAAAATACTCTTCCTGCTCAATTTCCTCTACAGTGACAGGACGACTTTGTTCTCCTTGATTCTCCTTATTTTTGTCTTCTTTTTCCTCTGTCTCCTTCCTCCTTGTTTCCCTCTCTTCACTCCTCTCCTCGGTCTCTTTTGGTCTTTGTCTAAACTCGTTTCTAGAACAAAACGCTGCAAATTTCTCAAAGCAAGAGCGAGATGGTATGGTAACATCATCATCATCATCTTCTTCGTCCTGCAAGATGATTGCTCTTCTTCTTTTAGTTGGAGCTGTCACCGGCTCCTTTCCTTTTCGTTTTGCAGCAACAGAGTCTTGACGAATTTGTTGAGGAGTCTTCTCTTTGAACTTCTCCAAAGCCTTGTTCAGTTCTTTCAGACGCATTTTAGAAACCATCTTCAGCCCTACCACCATTTGTTCACACGTTCAAACACACAGAATTCTTGGAGTCTAGATGTTGAAATGTCTGAAAAGCTTTGTAACAAGTGCTGAGTAGGGAAGCTGACCCTTGTCTTTCATCATCGATCTGTACATGCGAAACATGATAGTATGTGGCAGAGAGAATTTTTTACCAGCATTGATGGCGTACATCAGTGTTGCTTCTGAATTGGAGACATCAATCTTCGACGTGGACTTGAGTCTAAGACAATTGATCACAATTTTGTGAAGCAAGATATTCGAAGCATTCATCCTTGAATAAGAAATCCAACCTTCTGCCATTCCATCTCGGACAAGCTCCACTGTCGCACGGCCAGTAGATACACTAATTGATTGAAATGAACCTCTCTCAACTCCAATCACATCAGCCAATATGTCCATATCCACCACAAAGTCCTTATCTTTAACACTGAAGGAGAAACTGTTCGCATCCAGAAAGCTTAGATTTGAATAAAAATAAGCAGTGAGTTCGGATGGGCTACTTGTCAATCAAATTAGAACAGAAACGTTCAAGCTGAAGTAAAGTGAATTTCTCTCGCAACTTCACATTCAGGGAGTCAAGAAAATCAAAATCCACACTCCTTGGATTCATCACTCCTCGTTTCAATAACTTAGAATAAATATGCTTATGTTCTTCAGAATGAAACAGATCTGAACTTGGTTGTCGTACATCTGCAGCAATACCCATTCTTGGCTTGAAATTAGTGAACAATTTTTCATCATCATTGCTATCAGGCTGACTAACTCCTCCAAAACGTGGATCACTTGGGAAATTTGCAAAGGCCCTATCTGCAGAGCCAGCAGGAGCAATTCCCAAACGTTCCATTGTTTGCAAAAAGTGGGTTTCATTTCTATAACCCTTCTCTTTCAGAAATTCATCGATAATAGTCATTGGAGAGCCTCCATCCTTTAAAGCTGAATAAAGTTTGAAATTAAAGGTAGGCTTTTTGAGTTCTTACAAGTTCAGCATCTTCGATAACTTCCTCCGTTCGTTGCTGAACATTCTGAGGTCTAGCCTGAGGAGATTGATGCGGTTGAGAATGTTGTGGGCTCTGTTGTTCCCTTGGAGAATCTTCTTGCTCAGTAAGGTCAAAATGCGTAGGACCCTCACTCATATGCTGTGGTCCCCTGCTTGCAATCCTTGAAGACTTTCTTTGGAAAGACATTGTCATAGTCTTTGAGGATTTCCAAGCTCGATTCGCGAGAAAGATGAAAACTTTGAGGATTAAAGTAGAGAGTAAAAGTGAGAAAATGGAGTTCTGCGCTTTTAGGGTTTGCGAGTAAAAAGAAGAAGAAGAAGAACAGTATATATAAAGGCGTTGAATCGGGGAATACGAATCGTCACAATAAAAAATGCCTTTTCAAAAATAACTGCATTTTTGAAAACAAATAACTACTATAATAAAAAGATAACTTCTTTTTCAAAGAAAATTTAGAAAGATAAAGACAATCAATTACGGATATATAGGCTTACCTTTCTAAAGATAAATTAAATCAACTTACAGTCGTGATCCAAGATCATCTGGGTTTGAGCGTCTTTTGGGTATCTTTATCTCTGAGTCTGAGCTTCTTCAGACTTTATAACATTAAGCTTATGCCGAATAGACTCAAATTGGCTTTTCTCCAGAGGTTTTGTAAAGATGTCCACCAGTTGATTCTTTGAATCAATAAATTGAATCAATATCTCTCCATTTTGAACATGATCTCTTATAAAATCATGTTGAATCTCTATATGCTTTGCTCTTGAATGAAGTACTGGATTCTTGGTGAGGTTGATTGCGCTTGTATTATCACATTTAATCTCAGTACATGAGTCTTCAATTCCAAAGTCTCTTAACTGTTGTTTTATCCATAGGATTTTAGAACAACAACTTCCAAGAGCTACATATTCTGCTTCTGCTGTTAAAAGAGCAACCGTACTTTGCTTTCTAGAGAACTAGGATACCGTCCTGTTTCCAAGTAGTTGACAAGTGTCCGAGGTGCTTTTTCTATCAACTCTGCATCCAGTAAGATCTGCATCTGCGTATCTAAGAAGAGTAAAGTCTCCCCTTTTTGGATACCATAGACCTAACGACGAAGTTGTTGCAACGTATTTAATGATGCATTTTGTAGCACTCAGATGAGATTCTTTGGGATCTGATTGAAATCTGGCACACATACAAACACTAAACAAAATGTCAGGTCTAGAAGTAGTAAGATAGAGAAGTGAACCAGTGATACTTCTGTATCGCTTCTGATCAACTTTCTTTCCTCCTTCATCCTTGTCAGGCTTCGAGGAACTTGATATTGGTATATCAGTTTTCTTGCAATTCTCCAAACCGAATTTCTTAACAAGTTCGTTAGCATATTTTTCTTGATGAATAAAGATTCATTCCTTCAATTGTTTCACTTGTAGTCCAAGAAAGAAATATAGTTCACCCATCATACTCATCTCAAATTCTTCTTGCATAGACTTAGAAAATTTCTTACACAGATTTTCATTAGTAGATCCAAAAACAATGTCATCAACATATATTTGAACAAGTAGAAAATCTTTACCTTCTCTTTTAATAAAAAGAGTAGTGTCTATTTTACCTTTCACAAAGCCACTCTGGATTAAGAATTTGCTTAACCTTTCATACCAAGCTCGAGGTGCTTGCTTTAATCCATATAGAGCTTTTTTTAGTCTGAATACATAGTCTGATCTCCTTGAGTCTTCAAAACTAAGCGGTTGTTCCACATAAACTTCCTCTTGAATGAATCTATTCAAAAATGCACTTTGACGTCCATTTGAAACAGCCTGAAATTTTTATAGCATACAAAAGCAAGTAATAAACGAATTGCTTCCAACCTTGCCACAGTGCGTAAGTCTCATCATAATCTATCCCTTCTTCTTGCATGTATCCTTTGGCCACGAGTCTTGCTTTGTTCCTTATGACTTTCCCTTTTCGTCCATCTTGTTCCCGAAAACCCATTTAGCACCGATAATAGATTTACCTTTTGGTTTAGGGAGTTAATTCCCAAACATCGTTGATGCTTTGACGAGTTCTTCCCGAATAGCTTCAATCCAACTTTCATCGATAAAGTTCTTCCTTTGGCATAGCTTCAATCCATCTTGTTCCCGAAAACTTTCATCCGATAAAGCTTTGCTTTGTTCCTTATGACTTTCCCTTTTTCGTCCATCTTGTTCCCGAAAACCCATTTAGCGCCGATAATAGATTTACCTTTTGGTTTGGGAGTTAATTCCCAAACATATGCTTTTGGGTTCTATTTTCAATCCAAATAAGAGCTTTTGGGTTCTATTTCAAATAAGAGCAACAGCGCTAGACTCTTCATGCCTTTTGGATCTTGTTCGCATTCCTTCATCAATGTTACCAATGATGAGTTCTTTGGGATGACTTGACTTGTGTTTCCAGTTGCTGGTTGGTCTGACAACTTGTTCATCTTTTTCTTCATTTGATTCTTCAAGATTCGTTCGTTGTTGACCTTCTGTAGTCTGAGCTACTCCAGAGGAATTGGAATTTGTAGAGTCTGGATTAAGCTCAGATTCTTCAGGTTGAGTCAGAACCAATTGATTTTATGTAAAGTCTTGGAATTTGACATTCATTGACTCTTCCACAGATTGAGTCTTCTTGTTATATACTCTGTAGGTTTTGCTGGTTGTTGAATATCCAAGGAAGATTCCTTCATCTGACTTTTCTTCAAACTTACCAACACGATCATTTGCATTTTTCAAGATAAAACATTTGCAGCCAAACACATGAAAATATGAAACAATTGGCTTTTTTTCTATTGAACAACTCATAAGGAGTTTTCTCCATAATAGGCCTTAGGAATACTCTGTTAATGATATAACATGCTGTAGAAACTGCTTCAGCCCAAAAACGAGATGAAATGTTACTTTCAATTAAAAGAGTTCTTGCCATTTCTTGCAAAGATCTATTTTTTCTTTCCACTACTCCATTTTGTTCTGGAGTGTATGGTGAAGAGAAAACATGCTTTAAACCACATTCATCACAGAAATTTGCAAAGTCTTGATTTTCGAACTCACCTCCATGGTTTGTCCGAATGCTTGTGATAGTGTATCCTTTCTCATTTTGAATTTTCTTAGCAAATTTTGAGAAGTGAGAGAAAGTTTCAGACTTACTTGATAAGAAGAACACCCAAGTATAGCAAGAATAGTCATCTACAATTACCAAGCAATATTTCTTCCCACCAATGCTTTGTGTTCTAGTTGGTCCAAAGAGATCCATATGCAAAAGCCAAAAACATGATCGTTGAAACTTGATTTACGGGTTTAAAGGAGTTTCTTACTTTTGCCCAGAACACATGGTGTACATAATTCTGTCTTTTGAAATCTTAGGTTGGGCAGTCCACGAACAAGCTTTTTGGAAGAGATCTTGGCTATCTGATTCATACTGACATGGCCAAGTTTTCTATGCCATAGATTCTCTTCATCTTGAATGGAGATTAGACACTGAGAGCTTTCTGATTTGATATCAAGCAAATAGATGTTTCCATGCCTTCACCAGTAAAGGATTGAGACAAATCCTTACTAATTCCCGAACATATGCCTTCTTGAAAGTTGATTTTGAAACCAAGTGTCACACGGTTGGCTTATACCGAGAAGATTGTAGTTTAAGCCTTCCACCAAGGAAACATTGTTGATTGTAAGACTCCCAATCTTGACAGTTCCAAGACCAGTGATTCTTCCTTTGCCATTTCCTCCAAAGGAAACTCTTCCACCATCTATTTGGGTAAGCTTTATGAAGTAATTTGAATCTCCTGTCATATGTCTCGAGCAGCCACTATCCAAGTACCACTTAATCTTTTTCTTGATAGTGACCTGCAATTATGTAAAAATTTCAAGTTTTCTTTGGTACCCACACTTTCTTGGGTCTAGAAGAGTTAGTTCCAAAAGTAGTCGTTCCAAAAGTAGTCTTTGCCCAGTTTCTCTTAACAGGTTTCCAGACTTTAGGACAATCCTTCTCAAAATGTTCTGAGCTGTTACACTTTGAACATTTAAGAGCACTTCGACCAATCGATTTTACAAAGACGTTTTGAAAATAATTTCTGTAAAAAGCTTTAGCAAGTCTTTGTTTAATTCTTTCTTTTACCTTTGGAAAATCAATTAAATTAACGATTTCTGGTGTCATTCCCAAACCTGATTTATGAAAATAAGGTCTTTGAATTGAAAGAATTTTATCAAGTTTTTCAATCCATTTGAAAACTTTTTTTGAAATATCCGTAATATCCTTTTTTAAGAGAATGTTTTCTTTTGAAAGAAACTCTTCATTTTCTTTTGAATTTTTAAAATTGTTGTTCGATTCTCAAAATTTTCTTTCGTAGAAATTTCCTATTGTCTTAGTATTGAATTTTCCTTTTAAGTTCAAAATCCTTTTAAGAGATACCTTTAGGCTAAGACAAAGTTCATCAATGTACTTTGAAACCTTAATGGGAATTTTAAAGTTACTTACCTCAATTTCCTTATCAGAATCTGAGTCTGAGTCTGAGTCTGATTCTAAGTTCGCCATCAGACAAATGTTGGCATACTCTTCATCACTCTCTTCACATTATGTGTCGCTCCAAGTCTCTACTTTGAGAGCTTTCTTGAGTTTCTCTATATTTCTTTTCTTTTTCTTCAGTAGAGGACAATTGGGTTTGATGTATCCTTTCTTTTTGCATTCGAAGCAAACCACATCCTTGTTGAACTCATTATCTTCTGTTGCTTTATTCTGAGATCTTTGAGGATGCTTCCTCCAATTGTACTTTCTTCCCTTTTTGTTCAACTTTCTGAATTTCCTTATCATGAGTGCCAATTCATCATCGTCCAGATCGTCTTCGGTATCTGTAATATCAAAATCATCATTAGACTTTAAAACGATTGATTTTTTATCTTTTGGTCCTTCATCTTCATTGATTTGCTCCACTTCGTAAGACTGAAGTGTGCCCACTAATTCATCAACAAATAAAGGCGCAATCCTTTGAGTTTCTCTAATGGAAGTCTTGATGTGATTCCAATCTTTAGAAAGTCCCCGCAGCAACTTGTTGACTTTCATTTGTTCTGAGATATGTTGCCCATGATATGCGAGACCATTTACAATTTTTGTAAAACGGCTAAACATATCAGTAATGGTTTCTCCTGGCTTCATTTTGAAAGCTTCATATTGCCCAAGACGAATATTGATCTTTGTCTCTTTGACTCGATCAATTCCTTCATAAGTAACATGTAACTTGTCCCAGACTTCTTTTACTGTTTCACAGGATGAAATTCTGTTATACTCATTAGGAGATAAAGCACAGTATAAAGAATAACTAGCTTTTGCGTCGAGAGCTTGTCTTTTGGTTATCTCTTCTTGTGTCAACTCTCTTGCATCTGTCACTTCCTTTCCTCTTTCTAAAGTTGAAGTTATTGTTGGAATAACTCCTTTTTCGACTACATCCCATTCAAGAGGATCTTTCGATCTGAGGAAAGCTTTCATCTTGTTCTTCCATACGTTGTACTCTTTTCCATTAAAGTAAGGCGGTCTGATGTTGCTCTGACCTTCGATCAGTTCTGTAGCCAAAATACTAGCCATAAATCTTTAGCTTAAGAAGTAAAACACTTCAATAAATAAACACACAGGCTCTAATACCAATTGATAATGCTAGTATGAACACCTAGAGGGGGGGGAATAGGTGTTCAAGAAACTTTTTCGCGGGACTTAGAAGAATATGTTTGATGGATAGTAAAATAAGATTCAACTATTAAATAGATGATTACGAAAGCGTAAATAGGAAGTTCAAGGATTAGAGAAGATGAACACAGAATTTATAGTGGTTCGGCTTATTCCAAGCCTACGTCCACTCTCCCACACTGACAGCCCACCGGCTGGATTTCACTATGAATCAAAAGAGTCGTTACAATATCACGTCCTTGATTCCATAGTGTAGAAACTCAGCTACACTTCCTCAAGGTCTCACAAGTATTTAATCTCTCTTTTGAATACAAGTTTCGCTCAACAGTTGAATCAACAAAGAACAAGGAGCTTCAGACTTTGGAATTTTTCTATCACGCACTCTCTTGAATAACTAGAGCTTCTCCTTTTTATACTCCTCCATGCCTTCATACCCGTTGGCACTTTCCAAAGGAGTTCCTCCATCAAACCGTTGGACAGAATCAATTAAGGAGATCTTCGAGTTACTTAAGGAAAGAGATGATAGCCCATCAATCATGCTCGCCCATACAATCAGGATCTAAGTTTCCATAAGTAGAACCTTCCAAGTATACCTTGTCAATCAACGAATCTAACTTATTCGTATCAAGATAAAAACGAATAAGAAGATCTTTAAATGTTATCTCCAGCCGTAAGGAACTTCTTTAACCGCTTGAAACAAATCTTTAAATAAATCCTTGATACTGGATAGATCTTCTTCAACGGTCTAGATACATTTAATAAGGGCAGACTTTAAATCTTGAATCTGATGGTCTTCAGACTTTGACGATAGAATCTTCAAGTCTTCAGACTAGACTGATGGAAACGTTTTGTCAACATCGAAACATATAAGGAAGTTTTCTCCAACACTTCCTCGTTTGAATCATGACGCTTTGTTTGGCAGACCAAGGAGTAGTTGGTAACTTGTTTCTCCTGATTAAAAGAACAATATTTTCCCCTTCTTAATCCTCATTATTTAAATCTGAATGAAAACTTTCTTTCCTCATCTAAATCATAATACTCTGTTTGGTACCCGAAGCATCCAGAACTCGAGGATCAGTTAATAACTCTCTTTGGGAGCTACCCTCTGATAGGGAGATTCCACCTGATCTTGTGTTAGCCTAGTGTTGAACCTCTCGTTGAATATTCCTTTATCTTTCTCCTACTTCAATCTTTTCAAGATTATAATTATTACTCACATATTCCACGTCCACCAAATTAGCTGCAGGATGATCCAAATCTTCATTACCAACCTCAATCCGGCTCCCATCATCATCCGCATTTCCAACCACATATACAAGCACATTACTAGCCACATATGTAACCCTTTCCACATTGACATTATCTAGACCTTCCATTCCCTTTGAGTTCCCCCCAATCTCAACATTTGTCTATCATCATCACCATAAATATCGATTAGGTCAATTATTTCACAATGTAGATGATGATATATGAAATCAATCACTGCAAAGTTATCTCTTAACAACCTAAGACCATCTTTGAAAGTATTATTTGTAGGAACTCTGTAACAGAGTTTATCAATTTTACACCAAACCTCTGTCACAATAGGGTCAGTAATATGAAAGAGTGAACCCTAATCTAGATCTATTTCGATAACATTGTCTCTTTCACTTCCGCATTCAAAGGACCAAAGAAAACTATAACAGAGACAATGTGGTTTGGTCGGCCATTAGACCTGCAAAGGACCAAAACTATGTGATGAACACCTTTTTATAATTCGCATAAACAAAGCAAGTGGTCCCAAAAAATTGAAGATTCTGGCCATACAAAAAACACCAATTTTCGGAAGACCCTAAATGCAGTACGTCTGGATTCCAAAGTCAAATGCAGCATTGACAATGGAGTGAATGCTTGATGCGCATTATGTGAAGGAACCTTCGTTCCCTCCAATGCCCTCGCTTTTTTTCCTCTAAATGTTAATTCGCCGCATGTAGGGCTCGCGCGAAGAAGATGACCGGGGCATCCTATTTGCAGATGTAATTACTAGACAATGCCATTTTGAAATGTTATAGGGACAAAATGACATCGTTTTAATATATCATGGACGACATATTTAAATAAACCACCACATAATAGAGAGAAAATTAATAAATAAATTCATGTCATGTCATCCTTTTCTATCCATCAATTTGGACAGAGCTAAGGCAAGAACTTAATTGCACTAGCATTACAAGTTCTAGGATTATATTACACTATTTGACAAGTTTTATGAATTTTGGTGCACTTTTCTGTTGACACCTCAATTTTGGCGATCTGGTCATTTATTTATTGCGTAGAAAATTAGGGGTAAATTTTATCCCTAAAAATATATATTAATTAACATATAGATTTAGGTGCATTTATTTTAATTTTTTACATTTTATTGGATCGGTGGTGGATGGGTTCGAATTAATGTTTCTGAGCTTTAGTGTAGCAGGCCGAGCTAGGCCCATGAAAGGAGCAAATTAACCCAAGCCCGTTGTTTTTTTAATCAATTATCTTGTGAAAAAATAAGATTTGATGCGATATTATGATG
Source organism: Eucalyptus marginata (assembly GCA_014182565.1). Lineage (NCBI taxonomy): Eukaryota > Viridiplantae > Streptophyta > Magnoliopsida > Myrtales > Myrtaceae > Eucalyptus > Eucalyptus marginata. The sequence goes on along the minus strand of CM024589.1, from coordinate 46,255,395 downwards.
ATTTTTGGAAATTAAGAAAATCGCATTGTAATCTTATCTTTATCAATAGATGATGAAATCATGGGAGAATATTCAGGAGATAAGGATTTTTGTGATCAGGAGATTATAAGCAATATTCGTGAGATGAAATATTAACAAAAAAGATCACATTTTGTTTTGTTATAAAAGGGGTCGTGTATGGTGAAGAAAGGGGGGCTTTTTCACTGGGTTTTGGAATTATTCACCAAAAGGAAAATAAGGTTTCAGTTTAGGAGGAAGAAAAAGCAAAAAGCAAAAAAAAAAAAAAAAAAAAAAAAACGAAGAAAGGACAAGGGGGTAGAGGGGACGACTGCTCATCGTCTCCCTCGCCGTTTGCCGCCTGTATCTCACGCCCACGCCCCGTCCGCTTGCTGCTGCCCCGCCTCGCTGCCGGACCATCGCCGGAGCAGCCACCTCTGCGACCTCGCTTGAAGCCCGCACAGACCTACGACCAAAACCGAGCTTGAGCCGATCGTCGCACCTCCGCTCCCCAGCCGCGGCGAAGCCCCTGCTTCGCCCCATCTCTGCCCAGATCTGTCGCTCCCACCTCCACCGACAACCCACGAGTGCTGACGCCGAAGCAGCTCACCCATTCGTCATCGGTCGCCGCGCCTCTACCGCACCTCGCGCTCGTGGCACCGCTGCTACTTCACCCGACAACCCGAGATCCACAGCTCGGCTCTGTTACCCCGTGCTGCTCCACCGCCTCTCCACCAACGAATCTTCTCTGGGCTGCGCGCTTCGCCGCTCGAACTTGGTGCTCGGTGCTGCCTGCTGCGTCGCTGTAGCCCACCGCCTGGGCCGCACCTCTTGGTCCGAGCTGCTACTTCGCCTACCTTCCTGGCGTCCCCTGCAGAACGCATCACTTATGCTCCGCCTTCGAGGCTGCTACCGTTGCCAATCCGATTGCCGCCTTGCTCCGAGTTCCCTTCCCGAGCTCCGCCACCTTCTGCCACCGGAGTTTCTCCCCGCTGACCTCCGATCTGACGCCCCTCACCGGAGCCGGTGACCAGCCGCACGGACACGAAGCTTGAAAGGGAAAAAGAAAAAAAAAAAAAAAAAAAGGGAAATCGATTAGGTAGTTTTATTTATTTATTTACTTATTGTTTATTTTTGTTTTATTTTCATATATAGCTTTTTTGTTAGTGAAATTGTCCCTTTAAGTATGTGATTGAGATTCCAATATGAATTAGCCCCTCAAATTAGGGATTAATAGTCCGATTTTCGCGCCCAAAATTCGACTCATAATCCCTCACAAAAATCGACAATCCGATCTCATGCCCGAGATTTGATTCGCGATTTATTTTAAAGTTGGCCAACCCGATCTCATGCGCTAGATATGGTTCGTCAATTTTTGGATATCAATCCTATCTTGTTTGATTTGCTGTCGTGGTGTTTGAATTAATTTTATTTTAGTAAAAGGAAAAAAAAATCTGAATTGGGATTAGGTTTGTTTTTTTTTATTATCTTACATATTTAGAGTAGGGATTTTATTTTGAATCATGAAAAAAGAAGAACAAAAAGAAAAGTGCATTCATTTAGGATGTTAGTTTTTTTTTTTTTTATTTGAATTGCATGTTTAATTTTAATTTCGAATTTCATAAAAGGAAAAAAATAGGGCATTCTTTGCATGTCATGGCATATTAGAATAAATTGCATGTTTTATTTTAAGTTTAGATTGATTTTTGCATCTTAGGTTAGAGCTTGCTAGGTTAAGATAATATCTTAGTTTAAATTAGGATTTAGTCTGACCTGATCCTTAATATAAGCTAGATAGAATCTTAATCTAGATATTTATGTTTTGCATTTTCCTTAATTTCGAATTTCATGAAAAAATAAAATTTGTCTTAGGATAAATTAGTTGCAATTTCTAGGATAGATTGCAATTTTTTTAGAATAGAAAAATCATGTGCACATCATATAGAATTAGGCCCATGAAATGCATGTCATTTTAGTGATTGTTATATAGGTTCATTTAATTAGAAATTGCTCGTCATTAGAATTAGGTTATCTTGGTTAATTTAGATTGCATATTTAATTATTGCATGCCATATTATTTCATATTAGATTAGTAGCATGCATTGCATAAAACATTTTTTCACTAAACAAGAAAAATCATAAAAAAAAGGATTGAGTGAGTACGTGTTAATTAGAAATTATATCTAGGACTGTCGTCGATGTGAATTCTTATCTAACAACGCAGATACTTTCGTTGCTATAAGGTAAGTTCTACATTTTATTCATTTGCTTTCTTGAGTGCTAAATTGGTGGTTTGCGCACTTGCATGATCACCTCACATGTTAGGGAAGTGAATTAAAATTAATTCAAGCTGCCTGCAAAACATTTTTTTCAAAACAAAAGAGAAAGGTACCAAAAGGGCGTTAGGGAAATCTAACGTAACCAAGTCTCCGAATTCACAAATCTCTGGTTCGTAGGAGTAAAGTAAACCTCCTGTTGCTTTACTTGGGTTTCTAATCGACCCACAAAAAATAGATTAGTGGCGACTCCTAGATAAAATCAATTGCATGTTAAAATTTGAACATAAGTCACGAATTGGTATGGGCTTGGGAAAGCCCGAGTTAAGTCTAGGTTTAACAATCCATTAGCCAAACCCTAGGTGGTGCACCCGAAAATTTGGTCGCGACATTTTCCTAGATATTTTGTCACTCCCCGACTCTCGAGAACGCGCACATCCCATTGCAGTCGATACAAATGCGACTTCCCAAGACTAGTCGCCGACCCTTTCATTTGTAATTGCACATGCGGAAGCAAACAATAACCCCTGACAACAAACAACATGGGATAGGAAAGTAGGGCAACATTTCTCAAAAGCACACTGTTATAAACAACAAGGTTCATATACAAAAAGAGTCTAGATAAAAGTCTACAAAATGATTGACTCTCAAAAGAAGCCATCCTACAACATCCTAGTAGGACTCAGATGTCGATCTTCAGACTCCACCTCCAGAACTTCGGTCCTCCACGACCACCAACTAAGGACCTGAAAATGGTTATACAATAACCAGTGAGATAATATCTCAGCAAGTCCACTCCCTAAACCTCTATTAGGAAGTAAATACGCCTCAGGGCGCTCTAGCCACACAATTAGAACATGGAACTTATCTCACCTCAGTTCCTTCCTACACGTCAGCACAGTTCATATCTCAAATGCATATACTTAATGCACACATCAATTGAAAACGTCTCATCAACTCAATCACTCACAAGCATTCCAACTATTAATAGTTGTCCCTTAAGTTCAGTGTCTATTGGCATAGCCATACATCGTCTCACCACCATTGAGCACAACGACGTCTATATCTTAATAGACGGCTTCTCCAAAGGGACATAGGTCCAGAATCTATTGCGACCCGAGTACAACCTCCATCAAAAGTTTGGTGTCTTCTAGCGTAGCCAGGCTTCGTCTCACCTCCATTGAGCACAGCGACATCCATATCTTAATAGACAGCTTCCCCAAAGAGGCATAAGTCTAGAATCTATTGTGACCCACGATCCAAAGAATGGATATCCCATATAGGTAATGTCCGACTTAAAAGCTCGAGACTGGTTCTCATTAACCAACACACGATCAAACAATCTCGGCTCATGACACCATACATTTCACTCAAATGTCTCCATTAAAATAGTGATCCTGATCTATTTTCTTTATATTAAAAACACCCAGTGAAAATAGTCGTGTATGGGTACACGATCAAATTGAACCCGAAAATTGATATTTTTCAATTTAAAAATCCCACTGTTTCATATAGTATATAAAATTATTTTCAGTGTTAAAACTCGACACCTGAGAATTTTTGAATAAATATTGAAATTCACGATTTTTGGAATAAATTACCAAAAATTCAATAAGCACTCAATTTGCACAAATTAACATCCAATTGCGAAATCTAAACACACCATCGCAATCGCACGAAATTCCAATTACGGTTATCCCGGCCTAATTTCCAGAAAATATTTAATAATTAAATAATTACTAAAATTCATTAAATAAATCAATTAAATACCCAAAAATAGCTAACCTAGGCCGAAATTACAAAATTAAATACCGAGATGGGCCTAGAAAATTCCCGAACTAATCTAGATAATTAATATAACCTATCGAGGCGGTAATTAATTTAATTTAACAATCTAAAATGCAAAATAGGATATTTAAAATAATTAATCTAATCTAACTAACCACATAAACATTAATTAACCTAATCTAATTACCCTCTAAACGTAATTAACCTACTAATTAAGGTTTAGTGAGATAACTCACTTGATTTGAGATCCGCTCGGATCAAAATGACGGGGACGCAACGAGGATCAACAAATCCCAAAACAGCGACGCCAATGGGGCACGTATTAGGCTCGAAATTGGCCCGCAAGTTTCTGCCCAAGCTGAAGAATTGCTGCTCGGTTTTCCCTCGGCTGATGGGCTGCTGAAGATGGCAAGAGATGGACTGGGCTTCTCGTGGACAAGGCTTCACTCGGTGGACGCTGCAGGGACGTGAGGATGCTTCGCGCAAAAGGCCGCGTGGGGATGGACGAACGGCAGTCAAACTTGGTGGAGGGGAAGTCGTTTGTTGACTCAACGGCCAAGTGGCGGCGAAGTGGGGCTGCTTGGTCAAACAAGGGGCTTCTGTGGGCTTGTTGTTGACCAGGCGTGAGTGGAGCAGGCGTGTGGCCGAATGGTGAGTGGAGATGGAGGGTTGTTGCGGTGGAAGGAAATGAAAGAAGGGGCAGGCGGTCTTCGTGAGGGTGCTGCTTCGACGAAAGGAAATGAGAGAGGGAGAAAGAAAACCAAAGATGATCACGTGTGAAGGGAGGGGCGGCGGTCAAGGCGTGCAATGGAAGATTGAAAGAAAGAGAGAGGGAAATGTCAACCAAGATTATCCCAAAATTAATTGCTTGGTCCCCAAATAGTGTGCAATCTTATCCCAATGTCTCTTAATACTTTATTGCATAAAATCCACCAAATAATCCAAATTTTGAAGCCCAAAATTGCTGCCTTCTTCTAGATCCGAATTTCACAATTTTTGGTCTTCAATTTCTTCAACAAATTCCCAAATTTGATGTCCAAATTTGATGTAAAAAGAGCCCACAAAATTTCTACAAGTCCCTTTCACCAAGTAGCTCAGTTTGCAAGTTGAAAATCTCTTCAATTCGGCCAATCTGAATTTCCGTTCATTTTCCGAAACGTCCCAATCAAATTTCTGTAAAAATCCTAGAATCGCCGAAAATTCTTCGAATGATGAGTAGACATTCCTAAAATAAGCCATGACATGACAGAACTTCCAATTTCCGAAATCGGGTTCAAATTCGCGGTTATTTCTTTTGTTCATGTGGGGGGCTTCCTCCCATGTCCCAATTGACGAGTCTTCTACGCAATTTAAAGTAGCTGCCGCGGCACGACAGTCGTCCTATGGGGTGACCCATATGGGAATTGAGTGCACATGGAAGAAAAACGCTTCCGCTTTTGTTTCTTTCTTTCTACGTCTCTATACGCTGACTCGACTAACAACAGTTCCTTTTCCCATTGACTTTACTGCCGGATGGCGTACTGCTATGATAATTGCATGTGCAGTGAAGTTGCTCATCGAGGGTTTCAATTTGTGGTGTATGATCCCAGCAACAACATTTGCCCTAAAATTAATATGTCGCCTGATGCGACTCATTATTTCACCTTGGACTACAAAGGGAAGAGTATTTCTAAAAAAGAATAATCTCACTTGGGGTGGTATAATTCGAAAGGAAAGAAGGGATCTCAATAATGATGAGAAAATAATATACAGAAATTGAGTTGATATGGTGTTTGGATATTAGTGAGGGAAAAGAAAGGAAAAGAATGCGGACACAAATATCTTTGTTATGTATCTAGAAATAGACGTGGAAGGTATAAGTGAGAAAAAAGAATAAATTTGTTTGTTAATAAAATTGGCTTTATCAATCCCTTCTAATCATGGAAGGGTTCGAGCTAGTTTCGCTCCCTCCTCTCTCTTTTGTTGATTTTGTTTGTATTTTATTTTTTTTTAACCTTTTATTCTCTCTCGATTTAGATTTGTGAGCTCCCTTTTCCCGATCTAGTTCTTGATTTAAGAGGTTGAACTCTCCTGATCTAACTCTAGATTTGGGAGTTTAATAAATATATTTTTGGGGATTCGATACTCTTCTACTTTGTTTGTGTACAGGTTCTCTACTTTCAGCTTCAATGATGATCGCAAGAGTTTTGACGTCTCATTGAATCATGAAGATTTGTTCCTCCATATGTTAGATCTGTGCTTGTTCAACCTATTTTGGTTGTCTCCGTATGGTGATGGTGTAAAGAAAGCCAAACTTAGGTGCACACCGCCAACTGGCAACGTTGTGGTTATTGGAGAAAGAATTTTTGGCATGTGCTCATCACTAACAAAGACACGGAATCCAATGATCAGTCACCGATTATTTTGCTTGATAGATCCATTCTTGTTGAACAAGTGTGTGCTTAACTTTGTTGATGCTCCATTGATCTTCCTTATTTACTGGATTTGGCTTTGCTTTTTAGTATTCTTGCTCTATCTCGATTTGCTTTGTCATAAAAACTATGTACTTATTTTTTATCTTTTGAACAATAGATATAAATTTCTTTATACAAAAAGAAAAAATCCCTTCTAACCTCTTCTAATATTTTCTGTCTCTTTCCGTCCATAAAAATAAGATTAGATACACTTTTAAAAAATTATTCTGTCCTAATTTCTCCTAACAAGCGCTAATGATTAGAAGAGAGGAATGATCGTAATTATTGGAAGAATAATCAAAGGATTGTATTGGTTTTATCTCATGATCCGCAATCTAGAGTACTAGTCTTGCCATTTTCTTTTTTTTTCTCTTTCAAATTTTGAGTATTAGGGACTATGATGTTGGTCTTAAAACCATTTCAAACAATTCATAAAAAATTTCCCGTGCAATAAATTTAATTTACATTTTATATTTACAATGAACAAGTTGAGGTGTTAAAATATATCAAATTTACGCCCATTTAACCAAATCCAATCCTTAAAAGAAAAGTAGAAAGTGGACTTTGGTACGTGATCTTGTTAGAAGTACATAAAGAGAACATATTCTGTTATAAAAGTCATATTTTTAACTCAAACTCTGACAATATCAATGTTCGATGAAAAAACATAATTTGCTATCGGTTTGTTCTGTCATTGGTTTGATTGAATAAATATTGGCTTTAAGCCAGCCAAACAAATATGCAAGAAACTTCTTTACCAAAAAAAAAAAAAAAGAGACAAATATGCAAGAAACTTAATATTTATATATTTTCGTAGTTTATATTTCCAATATCAAACGAGAAAGGACAAGCACCTCCGTATACCCATAACAATTAATTAAAACCAAACAGCGCCAGGACATGTGGCATGAATCCTCGGACCTATTGGATTTTGTAAGAGCAAGTTGTTCTGGCTATTCTTGTCTTTTCACATGAAGTGTAAGGCAACTATTTGTGAGCATCCTTAAGTTCCAACATTCTACGAGTCTGGATCTGATCCCAAGCCGATGAAGCCAGATAACTTCTTACTAATCTAGAGGAACAATTAAAACACAGGCATGTGATCATAAAAAAAAACCATGACTGTCGCGACCTCTTTTTTTCGGCGCCCGATCGGGCCGAGCGCTCGGCGGAGGCTAATGGCTCGGCTAAATTAATTAAGCCCGGACTCTCCCAAGTCCACCAATTCACAACTTTAATAATCTGAGTATTTTAACTTGTAAGTTAATTTTTAAAACGGAGTCGCCACTAATCAATTTGGGGTGGGTTGATTAGAAACCCATGCGAAGTATTGGGAGAAATACTCGCTCTGCGCAACTGAGAAAATTAGAATCGGGGACTTGATTACACTAGTTAATCACTAATGCCCTTTCGGTACCTAACCTTGTTTAAACCCTGAGGTTTTTTTTGGATGTTTTAGGGATTTTCCATGCATTTTTGGAAAAAAGAAAAGAAAAACATTTTTTTGGGGTCCCTTTCTATTTTTTTGGACACAAAAGGGATTTTTGGATTTTTTTTGGATTTTTTAGAAAATATAAGTCTTTTTGGCTTTTTTCTGAATTTTTGGCATTTTTTTGGAAAATAAAAGTCTTTTTGGTCTTTTTTTTTTTTTTTTTTTTTTTCGGAAAATAAAATATTTTTATATTTTTTTATATTTTCTGTTTTTTTGGAAATTAAAATATTTTTTAATATTTTTCGAAAATAAATTTTTTGATTTTTTTAGGAAAATAAAATATTTTTTATTTATTTATTTAAAATATTATTAAAAATAAAACAAAAAAAAAGTCGACCGCAGATGGGCCCGACCCAACGACCCAGGTCGCGACCCGAAAGGAATCAGGAACCCTAGGGTTCCCGATTCGCGGCGCCGAGGAGAGGAGCACCAGGCGGACGCGGCGGCGATGGCGGCGACGATGGTGACAGCGAGGAGGGTGGGGGGCGACGGCGACGGTGGCAACTACCTGGCAACGGCGCGGCGACGGCGGCGACCCACGCGAACCCCCTTTCCCTTCGGCTTCTCTCTCTCTCTCTCTCTCTCTCTCTCTCTCTCCCTCTCTCTCTCTCTTCTTCCTCCGGCGAAGCTTGGATCCGCGGGCGCGCGTCCTCGGACCCCTCTGAAGTCTCTCAGTGGGGAACCCGAAGAGTGCAGCCCCAGATCGGCCTCCCTCTCTCTCGATCCGTCTACCCTCTCCTCCGGCGAGGCCCGGATCTGTAGCCGTTCGACCTCGGACCTCCCCTGAAGTCTCTCAGTGGGTTGTCCGAGGTTGGCAAGCCCCAGATCTGGCTCTCCCTCCCTCGATCTCTCTGTGCCCTTCGTCGACGGAGATGGAGGGCCTACTTATAGGCCGAGGGGCGGCCGGTCGACGGAGGTGGATCGCCGGTTTCCACGGCCTTCGCCGGCCGAACCGGCGTCCCATCCGACGCCAGCTGCCCTCAGCACGTCCCCATCCGGCGCCAGTCGGCCCTGCTCCACGTGCGTCGCCGCTCGTCTGCTCTTCCGGAGTCGCGCCCTCTGCGCGTGCGCTGCAGAGGCGGACGGAGGAAGAAGATGACCCAAAGGGGGCCGGGCCGGGGGAGGATGGGCCGCAGGGGCCCATGCGGAGGGGGAGGCTGCTGCTGCTGCTTTTTTTGCTTTGTTTTGTTTTTTTCTTTGTTTTTATTATTTATTATCCGAAAAAGGAAAAAAGATATTTAATAAAAAAACCTAATTTAAGAAAATGAAATTTAGGCGTCAACAATGACAAACACAAAAATTAAAGTGGAGGGCACGTTGAGCTCCTGTTTTTCAAGGCTACCGTGGATATGGCTCCGTCATAGAGGTCTCGTTTTTCGAGATCATGTTCGATTTGCTGCTTGATCTCTCAATCTCAGATACCCTCGAATTGTAATCCTGCATGGATGACATATCAGATTCTATGCCACCATGCATAAAGAATGCAGGTCTCGAGGGCACTTGGAGAGTGACTGAGTGGCTGTTAAGCATGAGAAGGGCCGATGCCATTGTTGGCCGGCGAGCCACGTTTTCTTGGACACATAGTAGACCAATGTGGATGCACCTCTCAATTTCGATACTCGAACCAGAAGTTATAGGGGGATCGATAATGTTTGATATTGATCCATCCTTCCAATTCTTCCAAACCTAGAAACATTTGACAAACATTAAGCAAATTGATCTCTAGAATATTATCTGAAATGAGAAGGTATGTTCTTATACTCACATAGCTTATAAGGACCTCTGAGTCATCACCCATACAAAAAAGATTGTTCCTTTGACCACTGACAATCTCCAAAACCAGCACTCCGAAACTAAACACATCTGACTTGATTGAGAAGTTTCCGTGCATTGCATACTCTGGTGCCATATATCCACTGTGCATCATAATAAGTCCATTATATTAGCTCTATAGCATGCCTTTGTTCTTTTAGTAAGCATTAACTCTAGGATGTTGATGCACTTACTAGGTCCCCACGATTCGGTTTGTCTCGGCTTGAGTTTGGTTCAAATCGAACAGCCTCGCCATACCAAAATCTAATATCTTAGGATTCATATCCGAGTCCAATAAAATGTTACTGGCTTTGAGGTCTCGGTGGATGATACGAAGTCGAGAGTCTTCATGTAGGTAAAGCAGCCCTCGAGCGACACCCATTATTATCTTGTGACGCTTATCCCAAAAGAGATTCGCACGCTTCACAGGATCTACATTTTGGCAAAATCACATTCCATAAGATGTCCCTTATTCAATTCGTGAGGATCTAATTTCATGAATGAAACCCAAGAAACATACCGATTATGATCTGATCAAGGCTCGAATTGGGCAGAAATTCGTAAATGAGAAGTCGTTCGACTCCTTCTAGACAGAAACCTAAGAGCCTGACTAAGTTCCTATGTTGTAGCCTAGCTAGTAACACGACCTCGTTCTTGAATTCTACTTCACCTTGGCTGGAATTACTGGACAGTCGTTTCACTGCGATGTCCAGTCCGTTGGAGAGCCGACCCTAAATTTTCATCAAAGTAGGTCCATGTGAGTATTGATTGGTACATTGAAGCATTTCAAAGAGAATCAGATTGATGTCATCCGTGACCATTCTGTTGCTTAAATTCTGAATACAAGAGACTGGATGATGCTTTGTTAATTATTACCATGTATACAGCACCAAAACCACCTTGTCCAAGCTTTCGGGAATCAGAGAAGTTATCCGTTGCTGCGCTGATAGTGCCGAAATCAATTTGCAGTGACTCCACCGTGCTAATTTCATCCTCAACTTCACCTAGAGAGAGCATCATTTTCTTTTCATGGTTTTCTTAATGAAAGTTTCACAAACTTTTAGCACATATAATTGCACCAGCATTCAACTTGCTATTTTGGCCTGCATAATCAGCCAATGGTAACTATGGACAATGAGAAATGTGCACATGGACATGTACGAGCAGTACGCATGAAAGGTAAAGATGGAAGTATCAATTCCATGTTTCGAAATTCTCAGCCCGTGCAGCTCTTGCTATTTTTCTGGTGCAAACGCCGTACTAATTGGTCAACTTCATTATTTTCGTGTTCTTTTTAACCTCCTATCAGTTGATGTTCAAATGCCAAAATGCAAAAACTCACCTTCAACTCTTTCTCCGCGCTGCTGCTTCTTCCTTTTCTCTATCAAGAGTATGAGAATGCCGATAACAAGTCCTGCAGAAAAACTTGTGGCGGCCGCAATGATCACGTTCCTCGTCGAATTGCCCTTTCCACCTGCAAGAGCAATTTTTGATCATTGCTCACTGATTACTAAGTAATACACTGGAGAAATTATTAGAGCGGCAATCTAAATGCGGAAACGAAACGCATGTTGCAAACATATAACAATAAGACAGTACGCACCACAGGTTACGAAGTGAAATATACATCAAGCCATTCCTCGATAACTCAAGGTAAAGTTATTCGGATTTCTTGATTTCGTCAATGAAAGATTCTTTCACTGTTAAAATAAACTTTCTGCGTTGATGTGAAGCATCAAATTGGTGGTGACTGAATGATGAGAAGCAACGAACATAACTATTCTTCGGTGCAACATGGAAAATGGAAAATTTGATTAGACTCTCTAAAAAGCCCCACGAATTTAAATTCACATTATAAATATTACAAACTAAAAAATCAAATTAAAATGCGCCAAATTTATCACAATTTGAGCTATAACGCGCTTATTGAAGTCACAATGCGACATATGTGGGGTCATCATTATCAATGGATCAACACAAGTTCGTAGGTTATTAGTGTTGGAGAAATAAGTGAATCTAAAGAATAAGTGTGAAAGAAAATATATACAAGTGGTTTGATCCACTCTTAATTTAAGGATTATAATTACTGGCTATCTCAAATCAATGTTGTGTATAGCCACTTGTGCAAAAATATTTTTTATATAGAGTTTGAGTAATTATTTTGGCCCACCGGGTTCGATCTAATAAAAAGGAGAGTTGGCGCAGAGGAAGACAAGCGATGCAAACGCAAATGTACCTGTAGGTCCGGTCATCGGAGCGGGAGGCGGAGGTGCTGGAGCAGGAGCCGAAAGGGCTGAGGCGTCATAAAAGGGGTACAACTCGTACCTCACGTTGCAGCTCGGTGTGAGCGCCTTCCCACATTGCTTCCACTGAACCACATAACTGCTTGCGAGCTGGAGGCACACGTAACAGTCCCATTCGTTCAAGTCCGGCGTGCACTGCGAGAGTGCGTACAGCTTCCGCAAGCTCGTGATGTTTGCCTCCTCTGCGGCAAACTTCTTTCCTGACCCGCCAGCTGAAGCTTTTGCGATGATGTTACTCGTGGTTTTTGATACGACATCCATGAACTGGGTTGTGTCGGTGGCGTTGTCGGGAAATTTGGGAGCCGGCTCTCGGTCCATGACCGAGAAGAAGGACTGGTCCGAGTACCGCAACATGCACTGGTCGTACCAGATTACAGAGACTCGCCGGTTGGGGCATCTTTGGAGGATCTCCTATTTTCCGGTGGCCACACAGTCGCTGCAGGTGGTGGTGTTGAGGTCCCCACGGCAGAGGAAGAGCCCGTAGGCCTGGTCGGGAGGATTTTGGCCTGCGGTGGCTTTGGCGAAGCCATCGGTGCTGTTGGTGGCGGCGGAGGCGAGGGAAGAGAGGAGGGTGTCGAGGTTGGATCGGTAGGTGGAGTTGGGAGTGAAGAGGGTGAAGTTTGAGCAGTCACACCATAGAAATGAAGGTGCCGACTCAGAACTTCGAGTATAGACACTGAGAAAATTGAGGAAGAAGAAAAGAGAGATGGAGACGGTGAAGCAAGACTTCATGGCTGGTTTGATGATAGCATGCGCTAGCGAGATCGGCAAGCAATTATAGGAATAATAATGTTTGAATTGTCGTCCCTTAAGTCTCGTGCATTCTACAGGTTCCATGCAACTTGCGCGACACGACTCCATCGAACTTTATGATTTGTGGTGCGAAAGATCAGTCCCACCCACTCTTGACTAAAATAAGCTAATTCTAATTTCTTATTATTCATTAATTTCATCAATAACTTTTGTTAAAGTTAGAAATATGTCCCCAAATATAGATATGTATTAACTATGAATATATCTTTCGAATTTTCTATGAATAGATTTATTAATATTATTAGTATGAATTCATTTTTGGCTCTTTTGTTATTATTAATTTAATTATGAATTTGAATCAAATTAATTAAAAATAAAAACATTCATTTAATATATAACGTATTCCAACGCGTCAGAATTCTCTATTTTTTAGAAATGATGTGTCGGCGTGTCGTATCGTATTGTATTGCGTGTCCGTGTTGTGCGTTGGTGCTACCTAGGTCCTGTCCAGTTTGATTTAGTAATTTCCTAAATTTTTAAAAGTGACTTTTGGAAACTGTAGGTGGACTTCCTAGCGATGAGCAAATCATGGAGGACCAAGGTCGGATTTCGCTTTCGGGGCGACTTTGCTAATAGTTTAATCTTGGCGATTCTCGATTTTGCTAACTCTGTTCTAAATGTTTCGATTTCTTTTCGAGTTTATAACATCGACTGAGGAAAAAATAAAAGACAAATGAGATTGAGGAAATGAGGAATGTGGTGCAAATTCTTATTGAGAAAACAATCAATTTGAATTCGTGAAAAATTTCTAGCGAAGATCAAAATAGAGAGAGAGAAAGAGAATCAGTTGATAAGTTTTTCTTTTGTTCCGACTAGGCTCTTTTTCTAAAAGAGAGGCTAAATCCGAGCCCGTCAATGACACATTCACTCGGATTCACCTTCACTTAGAGCTTAAGCCAATAATCTGTGAAGCTGGTAGGCCAATTAAGATACTCTCAATTGCTCCACGCTCTCAAGAACAGAAACAGAAATAATACGTTGTGCTGCTGAAATTATTCTAGCACATCAACATTTTTCAGCTTTAGTCTTATCCATTCTGCACTTGCACCTTCCCTCGGTACGCAGTCCGCGACCCCACCGGCCGTGCACAACTTGCACCGCTCGCCAGAGCACTCATTTTCAGAAATTTTTAGAAATTTGTAATCTTCTTTATTTTATTTTTTTAATTCATCTTTCTGATTTCCTACCGACAAGGTCATGGGTCCTCGGCGAACGGCCGCCGAAGAAGATAAATAGTAGAATAGGAAAAAAGGAAGAAAGGAAAGGAAAGAATGAGGGAAAAAAAATAAGCATAGAAATTACAAAACCACATTGTTTTGAATATCATCGAACACAGCAGATCGCCAACCATTCTATGTAGGATAATTAGTGTTAACTAGACCGCCACATTAACAATCTCCAACCTAAATTAGCCGAAGTAACTACATTGGAAAACATCAAAAAGTTTAGTACTACAATAGCGAAATGAAAAGATTATCACTGACTTGGCAGTTATATAATAGATTTATAACTTTTTGAATAATTTTTCCACTTTTCCACTCGTTTCGTATTGTTAACAATTTATTTTTTTACATACAAAAAAAGGTATCTCACGTCGTTTGTTTATGGGACATACGCTTGATATATACAAGTGGTTTCCCTCCATTTATTGACTTAAATTTTTTTTGAATTAGATATTCTAATGGAATCATATTTTACTTCAGATTATTTTGTGTGCGTAGCCCATTTGTCAATTATATGCCCATAATTGTCTTAGACATGATGAATTTTGTCACAATCTTTGATCTTCACTTCTGTGTTAATACGTTGATCTTCGTCTAAATAATCGGTACATAGGTAAAGGATGATAGAGATTGGAGTAGACAATAACGAAAAGGAAACGGTAGGGGTTTCTTTCTATATTCAAAGATTGTTTTCTCCAACATGGCTCTTGTGGCTCAAGTCAAAGTGCTTTTGTCGGACAAGACTGAACCACGTACTGGGTTTCTTAGGCAACCACACCATACTGGTCAGATCGCAAGTGCCTTCAATTGATAGTGAGATTCTTTTTATAATTTTCTTTTCCTCTTTATTTGATCTTAAATCACCAAATATTTTGCCCTGTTTTATTCGAGATTTACCAAACAAAAAATACGCCATTTCAAGGAAACGTATCCTCCTTCTCCTCCTGGCGAAGGAAGCATGAGCCTCGGGATCAATGGTCCCGTCATTGAAGCAAGTCAATTACGTTATCTTACTTTTTTCCAAAGCAGAATAATGCCCACTAAGTTGGACTCTTTGGTCCGCATATCCCAAGCGGAGACTTGGGAAAGAGAAGTATGAGGATGTAGACGTAACTGGAAATGAGAGAGAGAGAGAGAGAGGAATCTTCATTCTAATCTTCGTACAAAAAAAATGTAGGAACTATTGTTTCCAATTCCTATTTCCAACGAAGGATGTGCCGTTTCAAAGGAAAAGTTGTTTGGTGCCTGGGAATTTACGGATCAAGATCCTCTGATTGCCTGGGCATCTTGCTAATTTTTATTTATGAATAAACTTCACATGCAACTAAATTTTATTACGGATTAAGATTCTCTGAAATTAAAGTAAATTGACATTATTTTTTCTTTCCTGATGAGTGTAATTTGATGTTTTGAGTTTACTACATTGAGAAGATGACGTATTAACACAAAAAAGAAAGGTCTGAACTTAATCTTCCCATTTATACCTTTTTTTCTTGATTTCCTTTTCTTTCTCGTTTATGTTTTTCTTCGTTTCTTCCTCAGTTCCACGGGTAATATCACCGCCCTCCTCCTTTTGTGATAGAGAGGCAAGCTCGGCGAAAGATAGCCCGATCCAATGGGAAGCGATTGCCGCTAGTGGCAAGGCACGACAATGAGGTGAGGGCCGTGTGACCCACGGTTTCACCGAAAAATTGTGAATACTTTGTTATTGGTTAGGCCATCAATACTCAGGTGGGAAAAAGAGAAGAGAAGAAGATGAACGGTGAGGATGGTCAGCTTTTTGGGCTCCTACAGGGCTCACTGACAAGGTCAATTGCGTGATTTGCATTCTCTTGTTGCCCGGGGGAGGGGGGGGGTGGTGGGTGGGAGGGGAGACTTGACCAACAAAAGTCGAGATAACATGCAACTCTAATATCTCAGTTTCAAGTGATGGCGATGGCAACGGAGAGCACTTTGGACTAGGTTCATATGTACTCGTTGTCATGGAAACCATTCGAACTTTCCATGATTTTATGTGAGGAAAAGTATTGGATCCAATTGGACAAGTTTGTTGACCTAGTGCAACTCCTTGTAGGCCACGGCTAAAATCTCTGACAGAGGTACACGTTACTGCTGCTTCACGTAATGCATTTTCGTGTGTATAAGTGATTTGCACGAAAAATTGCCGAACAACTTTTACAGGTAGTCACCTCCTGATGCCAATGGAAATACTTGCAACATCGATTGAGTTAAGGACGTCTATTAGCTTGTTCGGCTCGGAAAAAGACTTATGAAAAATTACAATGAAATGTGACGATGTTTTTACCCTACAATAAGCACGAAACAACAGAACACTTGTATGCAAGTTTTGGATCATCCGCTCTGAGGGACATAGAATTACTTCATAGTAGAGTAGCTCCCAGTCATTTACGATCATTTTCTAAGTATGTAGTAATTCGTAGACCAGTGTAGTGTAGACGATCCCCAGGGACATGAAGTTCTTTTATGAGTGACAGGAAAAGTGATGGAAAAGTGCTCTAATAATTTGATTTTCAAATGGTTTCGTATATACGAGAAAATCTTTTGGAAAAGTCATGCAAAGTTGACAAAATACGATAATAATCAAGCTATTGATTGACAAATTACAAAAGCCAGGCATCACAGCAAAGTCAAACTACGATACGAAGGCCACGTCGGTTGGAGGCGGCGAAGGCGAGGGAAGAGAGGAGGGCGTCGAGGTTGGACTGGTAGGCGGAGTTCGGAGTGAAGAGGGTGCTGTTTGGCAATGATGATACAGATATTCGGCCGCCAGTCCAGTACTGAAAGTTTTGAAGAAGAAGAAGAAGAAGAAGAAAAAGTAGGGAGAGAGGGAGACGGTGAAGCAAGATTTCATGGTTGGATCGATGATTGTACGGCTATAGGTAGATCGGCATGGAATTATAGGAACAACAATGTTTGAATTGTCAATTCTACACGTTCTACGCACTTGCTCGCCACGTCTCCATCGACAAGTCTTGTATCACTTTACGATGGATGTGAAGTTGGGAGACCCCTCGTATTTTAATTAATTAGATGAATAGAAAGCAAAAAATCTAAGACCACTTGTGGTGCGAAGAATCGGTCCCACACCGTCCCGACTGAAATCTCTGCGCTGCCAACGGGACAGGGCGATGAGCCAATCACGGAGGATCAAGGTGGGATTTTACTTTTGGGGGCGACTTCGCAAATAGTCCAATCTCGGCGATTCTGGATTTTGCAAGCTCTTGTTCTATACGCTATTTGGTTCCTTTCTGAGTTTATAACATATTAGATTGGCGAAATATAAAAAATAAATGAGATTAATAGAATTAGAATTGTGATGTGAGTTTTTATTGAGAAAACAATCCGATTTGAATCCGTGGAAAATTTCAAGCAAAAAACAAATTGATAATTTTCTCCTTTGTTCCAACTAGGCTCTTTCTCTAAATATATGGAGAGATCGTCAAGAAAGGGGTGGGAGGGGAGACTTGACCAACAAAAGTCGAGATAACATGCAACTCTAATATCTCAGTTTCAAGTGATGGCGATGGCAACAAAGAGCACTTTGGACTAGGTTCATATGTACTCGTTGCCATGGAAACTATTCGAACTTTCCTTGATTTTATGTGAGGAAAAGTATTGGATCCAATTGGACAAGTTTGTTGACCTAGTGCAACTCCTTGTAGGCCACGGCTAAAATCTCCGACAGAGGTACACATTACTGCTGCTTCACGTAATGCATTTGCATGTGTATAAGTGATTTGCACGAAAAATTGCCGAACAACTTTTACAGGTAGTCACCTCCTGATGCCAATGGAAATACTTGCAACATCGATTGAGTTAAGGACGTCTATTAGCTTGTTCGGCTCGGAAAAAGACTTATGAAAAATTACAATGAAATGTGACGATGTTTTTTACCCTACAATAAGCACGAAACAACAGAACACTTGTATGCAAGTTTTGGATCATCCGCTCTGAGGGACATAGAATTACTTCATAGTAGAGTAGCTCCCAGTCATTTACGATCATTTTCTAAGTATGTAGTAATTCGTAGACCAGTGTAGTGTAGACGATCCCCAGGGACATGAAGTTCTTTTATGAGTGACAGGAAAAAGTGATGGAAAAGTGCTCTAATAATTTGATTTTCAAATGGTTTCGTATATACGAGAAAAATCTTTTGGAAAAGTCATGCAAAGTTGACAAAATACGATAATAATCAAGCTATTGATTGACAAATTACAAAAGCCAGGCATCACAGCAAAGTCAAACTACGATACGAAGGCCACGTCGGTTGGAGGCGGCGAAGGCGAGAGAAGAGAGGAGGGCGTCGAGGTTGGACTGGTAGGTGGAGTTCGGAGTGAAGAGGGTGGTGTTTTGGCAATAATGAGACAGATAAACGGCCTCCTGTCCAGTACTGAAAGTTTTGAAGAAGAAGAAGAAGAAGTAGGGAGAGAGGGAGACGGCGAAGCAAGATTTCATGGTTGGATCGATGATTGTACGGCTATAGGTAGATCAGCATGGAATTATAGGAACAACAACGTTTGAATTCTTACGTTCTACGCACTTGCTCGCCACGTCTCTATCGACAAGTCTTGAATGACTTTACGATGGATGTGAAGTTGGGAGACCCCTCGTATTTTAATTAATTAGATAAATAGAAAGCAAAAAATCTAAGACCACTTGCGGTGCGGAGGATCGGTCCCACGCCGTCCCGACTGAAATCTTTGCGCTGCCAATGGGACAGGGCGATGAGCCAACCATGGAGGATCAAGGTAGGATTTTACCTTTGGGGGCGGCTTCGCAAATAGTCTAATCTCGGCGATTCTGAATTTTGCAAGCTCTTGTTCTAAATGATTTATGGTTCCTTTTTGAGTTTATAATATATTAGATTGGCAAAAAATAAAAGATAAATGAGATTGATAAGATGAGAATTGTAATGTGAATTTTTATTAAGAAAACAATTGATTTGAATCTGTAGAAAATTTTCAAGCAAAAAACAAAATAGAGAGAGAAAATCTATCAATAAAATTTTGTCCTTTGTTCCAACCACGCTCTCTTTCTAAATATATGTGGTTGTCGTTTGCCTTAGGCAGTCACACCATAGTGGTCAGATCGCAAGTGACTTCGATTGATAGTGAGATTCTTTTTATAACTTTCTTTTCCTCTTTATTTGATCTTAAATTACTAAATAATTTGCCTCCTTCTCCTCCCGGCGAAGGAAGCATGAGCCTTGGGATCAATGGTCCCGTCATTGAAGCGAGTCAATTACGTTATCTTATGTTTTTCTTGAGCAGAATAATGCCCACTGAGTTGGACTCTTTGGTCCTCATCCCAAGCGGAGACTTGGGAAAGAAAAGTCTGAGGATGGAGACGTAACTGGAAATGAGAGAGAGAGAGAGGGGAATCTTCATTCTAATTTTCGTACAAAAAAAATGTGGGGACTCTTGTTTCCGATTCCTTTTTCCAATGAAGGACGTGCCTTTTCTAAGGAAAGGTTGTTAGGTGCCTGGGAATTTACAGATTAAGATCCTCTGATTGCCCAAGCATCTTGCTAATTTTTATTTATGAATAAACTTCACATGCAACTAAATTTTATTACGGATTAAGATTCTCTGAAATTAATGTAAATTGACATTATTTTTTTCTTTTCTAATGAGTGTAATTTGACATTTTGAGTTTACTATATTGAGAAGATGACATATTAACATAAAAAGAAAGGTCTGAACTTAATCTTCCCAATTATACCTTTTTTTTCTTCATTTCCTTTTCTTTCCCATTTATATATATTGCTTCTTCCTTTGTTCCATAGGTAATATCACCGCCCTCCTCCTTTTGTGATAGAGAGGCAAGCTCGGGGAAAGATAGGCTGATCCAATGGGAAGTAATTGCTACCAGTGGTGAGGCACGACAATGAGGTGAGGGCTGTGTGATCCACGGTTGAGGTGGAGAGAGAGATGGGGATTGTTGACACCTAAATTTTACATTTTTATTTAGGATTTAATTGTGTATGAAATTAGGAATTAGTCGCTAAAAAAACAAGAAAAAAAACATTAAAAACATTAAAAAAAAAACAACGAAAACAACAAAATAAAAAAAGGAGAAAAGTGAAAACATGGAAGGGGCCAGGCCAGATCTGGCTTGGCCCGGCCCATACTGCCTTCTCCCTCCTCCAGCTTCACGGTGAAACCCTAGGAGGGGAACAGAACAGCAATGGGGGCTAGAGGAAACCAGACACAAAAAAACACGAGAGGGGAGGAGAAGAGAAGAAACAGAGAACGAGAGAGGAAAAAGGGGGGGGGGGGGTCTCCGACGCTGTTCGAGCCTCCTCACGTCGCTACCGCTCCACCCGAGTCGGCCGCCGTCCCGCCAGCCGCCGGAGTTCCTCCTTGCCCGCGAGCTCACGCCGACGTCCCCGACGCCATCGTCGTCACTGCATCGGATCTCCGCCGAGTCATTGTCGCCCACAGGCCACCACCATTTGCTACAATGTAGTCCCGACGCTGAGACCGAGGAGCAGAGGGAGAGAAACCAAAAGGAAGAGAGAGAGAGAGAGAGAGGGAGCTCGAGGAGAGAGGAGGCCTCGCCGCCTCGACCCGTCCGAGCCGAGCCGTCGCCCTCCTACCCGACACCAGCCCGTGCCCTGCGTTGTTGCTCCTGGCCTTGTCTCTGCCAGTCACCATCGTGCCCTGTCTCACCGAGCCACCGCACACCTCGGCTGCATCTCCGCCAGTCACCGTTAAGTCCCGACGACGGCAGATCTGAGCTGGTCGTCGCTCCACCGCCGAGCGAGCCTCGCACCGGCCCGCGCCTCCGCACTGCTGCTCTTGGCAGCGTCTCCGCTAGTCACCATCGTGCCCCATCTCGCCTACAACCCTCCGAGTGCCACGCTGCCGCTTGCCACACTGCCGCTATCGTCGTCCACCGCGCCGCCGGCGTCTCGAACATCTTTCTCCAGCGCCACAAAACAGCAGCGGAGAGAGGAGGCGAACCGAATCTTGGCCAAGTAAGGTGAAAGTGAAACGGATAGGGTTTTTGAGTATTTCGGGCTAGGTTTGGGCTATTTTTGCTTGTGGGCTTGGTTTGTTTTAAAAAATAGGAGGGGACCTCTTGGGTTGGGCCCAAGCTTTTGGCCCACTTGGGCCTGCCGGACCGAACCCGGGTCCAGTCTCCGACCGAACCCGACTCGGACCGGCCCAAAAAAAAAATATTATTATTTTAAAAAAAATTAAAATTAAAAAATTAAAAATTAAAAAAAATTAAAATTAAAAAAAAATTCGAAAATCCAAAAATGGTAGGGTTTGGTTAGGAATTGCCATGTATTGCCTTTTTACTGTAATTAGGCATTTATTTACTCGTATATTGATTATATTGCATGTTTAGTTCGCATATTTTGTTATGTTTAATTGCACGTGTTTAATTTTATTGCAATTAGGAATTTGGTAGCTATGATTGTTACTTTAATGATTGTGCACCCGCATGGTCACGTCACGTGTTAGTGGATAGGTCTAAAATCATTCCAAATTGCCTGCCAAAAAAATCATTTTGTTAAAATGAACAAGATTAGGTACCGAAATGTGTGGCATCCCGTCCTAAAGCTCGTAATTAGGTAATGAAATTACCTTTGGCTTATGCTTTAGTTATTAACCGTTAAAACTAAATGTTACACGCCTATGTTCTTGAATTTTCTTAAGATTTGTAGTATAAGTTATTTTTTTTTTATAACACAATTTATTCTTGGCTTTGTTTCTCTTAGACTTGTCTTCCTATAAATTAAATGTTGCAAGATTTTTGGCCATATAAAAATTAAAAAATTCGAAATCTATAAGGAAAGAATCATGGGATTTATTAAAGCAAGTTAGGGACCATTTGGACTTGGGCCTTAGGCCCAATAGCTTGGACTTTAGGCCCATGGATAGAGGGCCTAAAGTGGGCCATTTTGGCCAGGCCCATGAGGCTCATTGGGCCGTACGGACAAGCATGGTGGGGAGGGAAAATTCGAAAT
The DNA here is from genome assembly GCA_014182565.1 of Eucalyptus marginata. NCBI lineage: Eukaryota > Viridiplantae > Streptophyta > Magnoliopsida > Myrtales > Myrtaceae > Eucalyptus > Eucalyptus marginata. The sequence goes on along the minus strand of CM024589.1, from coordinate 46,233,239 downwards.
GCATGCCCCCCCCCCCATGTGTCCTAGTGTATTGGCCACTTGGCATTCATGCTTAGAGGTCAAATAAGCAATCATTAGGGGAAGAAAAGAGAGAAAAGGCAACCGGATTAAGGAGGAGAGAGGGGGAGTGTGTCGCACGGTGTGAGAGAGAGAGAGAGAGAGGAAATCCGAGAGAAAGAAAGGAGGAGAAGAGAAGGAAGAAAGGAAGAAAAGGAGGAAGGAGAAGGAGGTTCGTGCGTGCAGTCCGTGTGCCGTCCATAGCTCGATCTCTTGAGGCAAGTTAGGATCCTTGGGTGCTCTTGCATGTGTGTTTTGAGGTGTTTAGAGTCCAAGAAATCGAAGCTAGGATGTCTTGTTCTTGAGTGATGTTGCTGTTTTCGCATGAACCGCTTGAGTCAGAATCTTGTGAGAGCTTGCATGCATGTTTTGAGTTCGATTTTGACTTTGTTTTCTTCATGAAAGTTGTAGCCAACATCTTAAAATACAACATACTAAAATTTCATGCAAAATGATGAAGATTTAAGGGGTCAAACCCTCATCCTACGGAGACACTAGATCTGGAACCACTTTGCTGGCAGTGTGGTAGATTTGTGGTTGCATGTTGATTTTTATCAAGAATCTCTCTTCGACCCCTTCATGAAACTTGTAGAGAACATCTTAAAGACCAACATACTCAAATTTTAAGAAAAATGAACAAGTATAGCCTAGGGAATCGACCTACTCTTGAAGATGGTAAATCTGGAGACGCGGTACTGGGCACCCGAGACTTCATGGACCCATATGGAAGCTATTCTTTGGAAATTTGACTTAGATCCCTTCATGAAAGTTGTAGGAGACCTCTTGAAGTAAAACATATCCAAATTTCAGAGAAAACGAAGAAGGATAGGTAGGTAAAAACTCGATATTTCGGACATAAGTACACTGGACGTTTCGGTATGAGGACCAGAAGCTTCGAACGACTATAGGAAACTATCTAAAACGAATCTGGCCTAGAATCCTTCATGAAAAATCTAATTTAGTGTCTTAGCTATAACCTGGTAAAATTTCATAATTTTCGAAAGTCGTTTGGGCATTTTAATTGAATTACTTAAAAAATTATTTAAAGTTGAAAACAAACCTAAAAGAATCATAGGCCAAAAGTTGAGCTTTGCACATAATCTACAATGAAATTCTTTTAATATAATTTTTAAATAAATTTACTAATATATATCTTTTACATTACTCTCAACATGAAAATGTAAAAGATTATATAGTCATTGTTTCTTTTTTGCAATTTTAAAAATACTAAAACTAAAAAACTTAATTTGGTCATACTAAAGGGCTTTTCAAATATATGTTTATCAAACAGTCTTGCATTTCCTCAAAGCACTTTTCAGTTATAGTTTACCAAATAGTCTAGCATTTCGGAAAACCCCTTTACCTCAAAGATATTTGCATTCTCCCAGGACATTTCCCAAAGCCAAACCAAATAGGCAGTTATTTTATTTGCATGAGCATTATTTTTTCCGATATTTAAGAATATGACGGGAGATTTTTCATATATTTAGGCGATATACACCGAGGGATATATTTTTGGCAGAAATGAAGATTTCAGATGGAATTTTTAAAAGAGAATATTACGCGCGAGTGCACATATTTCAACGATATATTCACGAGGCTACGTACGAACGAAATTGATTTTTTTGCATATTGAACAAGGAAATAAAATATTCCACTAAAATCTAAATTTCTCGCCTATATAAAAGGTTTGCGCGCGTACGACAAAGAGGGGGCCACAGGATTCTTTTCTTTCCTTCGGGTTTTTAGGATTCAAAATCAATACAAAAAGAAAAAATTCTTTTCGGGGGTCGAGAAAAACACAAAAAAGAAAAGAGAAAAGCTTCCGTTGGTCTTGCTTTTGCTGAAGAAGGAAAAAGTGCAGCAGAGAAAAGAGACAAGAGAGGAGACGTGCGACAGGTGAGGCAGAGAGAGGAGAAAAAGAAAAAAAAAAGGAAAAAGAAAAAAGGGAGCTATTCATCTTCTTTGTGGGTACCCTAGCGGCTGTGGCCGGTCCCCTGCGCACCACCGCCCGCCACCACCGCGCCGGTGCCACCCAACGCCGGCAGGTGAGCTGCCGACCGCCGCCGCTCCGCCAGCCGTCCGCGACCGCCCGGCACCGACCCACTCCGCCTGCCGTGACTCCCTCCACCGCCCACGACGGCCCAACGTTTCCTCACCGAGCACCACTGCGCTCCGCCCTCTGCCCGTCGGAAGCCGCGTCGCCGGTACTCGACCACCGTCGTTCCCCCAGCCTCGCGACGCCAGCAACCTGCGAGTCCCCTGCCCAGAGGTCGAGATCTGCCCATTACTCTCTCCGCCGCACCGCCGCGCCTCCGCTAGCCACCGTCGCGCCCGCCTTGCCTGCAACCTGCTCCGCCCTCTGCGACTCGACGCCAGCACTGCCGCATCTGCATCTGCCACTCGTAAGCCCAGCACCGACAGCCCGCCGGTCACTGCTGCGTGCTAGCCTCGCCTGCACTGTGAGGAACCCTGTTGCTTCCCAATTTGATGAGCTATTTTTGAGCAAACCACCACTCTCCAGCCACGACCTAGCCCCGTCACCAACAGCTCGCCTGAGCGTCGCCTCTGTTTTCGCCGCATCCCGCACGCCGGTCCGAGTCAGCCCTCTCCGAGCGACGCCACCAGCGACCACAGCGGCTCGAGCCAGCCGCGCATCTGCTGCCCCCTCGCCGGAGCTCCGACGACCGCGCTCCTCCACCCGCGGCTGCCTTTCACCACAACGACCGCAGCAGTCAACTTCGGCGTCGAGACCTTTCTGGGTTGTTCTTGACGCCGAGTATCAACTAAGGGGAGTAGGAACCCAGAAGAAAAAAATCCAATCTTTACGTGTCGTATGCTGTGATTTGTTGCAGGGGTTCGACCCTCATGTGATGAACGACATCACGAGCACGACCTTGGGGGCACACCGTCCCGACCAAGCCCTAGCTGCCCTACTGACCCATCACCACGAGCTGCCAAGTCGTGGGTAAAAAAAAAAAGAAAATCATTAGGTAGTTTTCTATTTATTTTATTTTATTTTTATTTTTATTTATTTTGTTTTGTTTTGCTTGTTCTTTTTTTAGTGTAATTATTCCTTAATGTAAGATTGAGAATTCTCAACATGAAATTGCCTCTGAAATTTGGGATTATCGCCGATCGATCTCACGCTCGAGATTCGATTCGCGGTTTATTTAAAATTGGCCAACCCGATCTTATGCACGAGATATAGTTCGTCAATTTTTGTGGATATCAATCTTATCTTACTCTAATTTGCCGTTGTGTGGTTTGAGTTGATTTTGCTTCCGTAAAAAATCCAAAAAAAAAAGTGAGTTAGATTAGGCTTATTTCTTTTTTAGGGTTTTTGCATATTTAGGGTAGGAAATTTATTATTTCGAATTTTAAAAAAAAAAAAAAATACCAAAAACATAAATTTAGGATGTTAGATTTTCGTTTCATTAATTTAAATTGCATGTTTAATTATTTGTTAATTTTAATTTTTGTTAAAAAAATACAAAAAGAGAAAAAAAAATTAGAATTAGGGCATTTTTTGCACGTCATTACATATTAGGATAAAATTGCACATAGTTTAATTCTAAATAATAGTTTTTAATTTATTATAAGTTTAGATTATCTTTTTAGATAAATTGCATTTTAGTTAGGGATTTTCAAGTTAGGATAACATTCTAGTTTAAATTAGGGTTTGGCTTAATCTCATTCCTACTACAAATTAGATGATATCTTAATCTAGGTAGATAATTTTCGCATTTTTATAATTTCGAATTTCAGAGAAAATACAAAAAAATGCCTTAGAATTAATTGATTTCATTTTCTTAGGATAGACTGCATTTTATCTACGTCATATAGTTAGGTCATGTTGACATGTCATATGAAATTTAGTAGCATGCATTGCATAAAACATGATTCTCATTAGTTAAGTGAAAACAAAAAGAAATTACGTGTTAATTAGAAATCATATATAGGATTGTTGATGTGAATTCTGATTTAACATTGCAGATGCTTTCGTTGCTATGAGGTAAGTCTTGTAATTTATTCATCGCTTTATCTGGGTGTTAAATTGATGGTTTGCGCACCCACATGGTCACCTCACATGTTAGGAAAATAGATTTAAAATCAATCCAAATTGCGTGCAACAACATTTTTGAAAATAAAAATGGTATCGAAAGGGTATTAGAGAAGTCTAGTATAACAAAGTCCCTATACTCATAGTCTCAGTTCGTAGAAGTAAAGTTTACTTGGGTTTCTAGTTGACCTATTAAAAAATAGATTAGTGGCGATTCCTAAATAAAATTTATTTGCATGTTAAGAGTTTGAAACATAAGTCGTGAATTGGTATGGGTTTAAGAGAGCTGAGTTAAGTCTAGCTTAACAATCCATTAATCTAATTTTAGGTAGTACACTCCGAAAATTTAGGTCTTGACAGTTCTTTAGATGAATGTTGTATAAAAGTTTCGATGTCTATGGTGTTCTTTCCCTTGTGCATGATCTGTTCTACCGGATATCAACTTTTCCATTCCTCTCAAATTGTTAATGATTTTTTATACGTTAATTATCACGCCCACGTACGTATGGCTGGTGTCTTAGACATGAAGTTTGGCACAACCGTTGATCTTGACTTCTGTGATAAGACGTTTATCTTTACCTAACGTCGGTCCACTACGATACAATGTCGTCTTATGACCGCTGATAGAGATTTGGAGTAGATGAGGACGATAAAGGAAAGGGAACAGTAGTCTTCAAAGTTGATTTATGAGTCGTCCTCTCTGGAGGTCATGGTTGGATTTTGGTAATGCCTGGAGAGGAAAAAAGTAGTCGATGGAGATTGAAGTAGATAAGGACAATGAAGGATGAAGACCATCACAAGATCTTCGACTTTAGTTGGTAGATTTTTTCCAGCACAGGGCATGGTTCATGTCAAAAGCGCGTTTCATAATCAAGAAATTAAATCCATATGTAAGAGAGAGAGAGGACAATGGTGAAGGCTGAAGAAGGGGGCGAGCTCCTCCATTGGCCATTAGCGGGCGGGGGCGGCGGGCGGCGGGCGCCACCCCTCTGATGTAGGAAAATCAAGTTAGTTTGTTTCCTACACTTTGTTGGGAGAAGATACTAACAAATCAAATGGTTACGTAGTGTAAAGCAACGTGAAATAATAATAATAATAATAAATAAATAAATAAAAAGTCTTTAGAAAGATTAAATTACAAGCTCGGAGGAGAGAGAAGCTAACAAATTACTTGACTAGCTTGATTCGCTTGATTCGTACATTATGTTAGACGATGAAGCAGCATGTGCGATCCTAAATTATATTTTTCAAAAGATTGACTCTTCAAAGCAACCTGCATAGATGAAATACTTGAATTTAACCGATTCGAGTGAGAAAAGAGTTTTCATTCCACAATTCCACTGCATATTAACCTATTAGATTTCTAATAAACTCACTAAGAGTTTAGACCTCTCAAAAGAATAAACTTATCTAAACAGCAGCTCACATCGTCTTACTTCCAAACTCAGCTTCGGTCCTTTGGTAATAATATCATCTAGGATGTGGATCCATCATGGAAACTTCGTTTATTGATGTCGGTGATGAGGGATGAACAAGTGGAGTCGACATTTTTCTACCACTGGCCTCTATCAGATATGCCGGCCGTGTCGACATTGGGAGGGTTGTGGTTTGGCTCCCAAGCATTAAAACCACCAAAGCCATGGTAGGCTGTCTCCTTACGTTCTTTTGAACGCATAACAACGCAATGTGGATGTATCTTAACATCTCGCTTGTTGAACTGCCATTTAACATCGGACCTATAAGGCAAAAAGGTGTTCCATTTTTCCAATTTTTCCATGCCTGCGGTGTGGAATCACAAGAGCAAGTAAAGGGGTGTGTAATTTCACATGTGCACAGAGAGGTATTAGAGATTTTCACAATTTCGAACTCACATAGCTCAGTAGGTGCTCTCAATTCCCCGAATTGCTGAAGTATGAATTCATCTTGCCACTCATGATCTCTAATACCACCATGCCAAAACTATACACATCAGTCTTCCCAGATATCTCTTCATGCTTTACATATTTGGGAGCCATATAACCATTGCATCACAGAAAACAAAAGGATCCAAGAATAATCAATCAGGATACAGAAACTGGTGCCTATTTTCATTATGTACTTTTTTAGAAAGGCTAAAATAGACGACAAACGATTAGAAAAGTTCATTTAAGACTCACAAAGTTCCAGCAATTTGTGAGGTATTTTCTCTACTTTGGTCCAAAATGAATAACCTTGCTGCGCCAAAATCGAATATCTTAGGATTCATGTTCTCATCGAGCAGAACATTGCTAGGCTTTAGATCACGATGTATGAGCCGAAGGTGTGACTCCTTGTGCAGATAACGAAGTCCTCGAGCGATTCCTCTTATTATACTCATACGCCTCTCCCAACTTAAAAATGTACGCTTGATTGAATCTGCTAAATAGCGATCATTTAGGTTCTTGACCTTTCTGTGTATAATACAAAGTATCGCTAATGGGTTTCAGGCACGAATCTCTCCAATTGATACCTTGCTAGAGAACAACTATCATGGAATTGGAAGTGACGAATTTGAACGTCCAAGTTCGTATCAGAAATGAATCCTTCAAAGGCTCGCATTGCATGCCAACTCGAGTAAGAAAAGTCTTTCCCCTTCTGGCCATTAGAGCGACCTCATTCCTGAACTGTTGTTGACTATGATTAGAACACCCTTGAAGCCTCTTGACAGCAATGGATTGTCCATTTTCAAGCTTGCCCCACAGTCAAATTTTCATTCAAGAGAAACAACGTTTATCTCCATGTGATGATGTAATTCCCAGACGACCATTGAATAAATTTTCCAGCTACCTGATACACTCTTCCGAATCCCTCCTCTCCAAGCTTATTGGCTTCTGAAAAGAAATTTGTGGCAGTCCTGATCTCGCTTATTTTGAACTGTGAGGTTTTGGTGGTTTCAGCCCTGCCTTTTGCTGAAGAAAATGCAGAGCAATCAACGTGAGATCTCAATAATCCAATCAGAAAAAAAGGTTAGATTTTTCTTGTTCTTAATATGCCATTTGGGCTTTCTCAATCATTTTAACAAAAATTTAGGATTGGTTTTAGTTCTGCGCCATCTCTAAGTAAGGGAATGAAAACCAAAATCACTTCATCGTCCCTCCCACGCTATTTAGGACGCATTTGGTAATGATTCTGTTCCCGGGAACAAATTCTGATCAGAAATGATTATTTTTTATTCTGTTCTCGAACTGATTCTAAGTAAAAGAACGTGTTTGGTAACTGTACAAAATTTCTGATTCTGGAATAGAATTGTGTTTGGTACCATACTCATTGATTCTGTTCCAAATCAATTTATTTTAATTTTTAAATAATTTTTATAATTTTTTCCTTTTTTTCTTTTTTTTTCTTTTTTTCTTTCTTTTTTTTTTTTTCTTTTTCTTTTTTTTTTTTTTTTTTTTCCTTTTTTCCTTTTTTTTTTCTTTTTTCTCCTATTCTAATTCTTCTTCAAGCCGATTGTCGGCCCTCGGTGAGGCCGGCCCTCGTCGGCTCGGCCTCACCGACAACCGTGGCGAGGCCGCCCCCCCTTTGGAAGGGTTGGGTGAGCCTCCTTGATGGCTAGGCTTGCCTCCGGCGAGCTCGCCGGACCGATCGCCAACAACCGGCGGCGGCGTCGACGGCAGCAGGCGGCGGCGGCGGGCGGCGGTGGCGGGCGGCAGCGGCGGCGAACGGCGGGCGGCGGTCGCAAGATGGCAGTCGATGAAGAAGAAGAAAAGAGAAGAAGAAGAGTTTTGATTCTCAATTTTGTTTCCGGAACAAGAATCAACTTTTTTTTTATTCTTGATTCTCGTCCAAAACTGATTCTTGGAACAAATTTGTTCCCGGGAACAAAAATTTTACCAAATGCGATTCTCGTCCCAAACTAATTCTGGGAACAAAAAATCAGAATCTGGCACTGTTGGGATGGTTACCAAACAGGCCCTTAATCCTTGTGCTAAGTTTTCTAAGAAGTCATTCAATAACAACTCAAATGGAGAACACTAAACAACTGATAAATCCACTAACCAGATGAGACCTTCCACGGATTACTTCTTCTCCATCTAATAAAGCAACACACAGAGACAATAACCATCGTGAAGAGAACTGTTGAACCTACCTGTCGCGACCTGATTTTTTTTTTCGAAGGATGAATCACCTAAAACTAGGTTAATGGATTACTAAGTCCGAAGACTTGGCACGGACTCTCCCAAGCCCTACCAATCACGACTTGATACTAAGAAAATGACCCATTAAAACATGCAATTATATTTCAAATTGGAGCCGCCACTAACCAATTAGGGCTGATTAGAAACCCGTAAAGTATGGGAGAATACTTTACCTTTTACGAACCAGAGATTTAACGGATTCGGGGACATGGTTACGCTAGATTAATCTAACGCCCTTTCGGTACCTTAAAAAAAACATTTTTTGCAGGCAGTCTTGATTAATTTTAACCTAAGATACTAACATGCAAATGGTGGTCATGCGGGTGCACAATCAATTAAATAACATTCAATAAATCGAAATGCTAAGAAATTATAAACCACAACCTTATTAAAGTCCACTCTCTAAGAAAACATTTAAAAAATGCTAATAAAAATGCATGTCCTAAACATGATTTCTAAATGACATGATACCTAACTTTTATTATTATGCGATCTTAATCTAAAATTAATATGCATGAACTTTACTTTAATGATATGTGAAATGCAATTTATATGGCCTAATTTGAACTATATGTATGCAATCTAATTTATACAATCCTAAATGTGCATATACTATATGACATGGGATGCATGACATAACAATTCTATATGCATATTCTTTTTGTGATTTTTTAATGATTCTTTTTTAATGTATGCAACCTACACTAAAATGATGATATGAAATGGGATTAATTACGAACTAACCTATTAATTAACCAAGTATATGACTTTTGTTTTTTTTTTTTTTTTTATTAAAAATGTTAATTATATGCAATTAAAAATTACACGATGGGATTACTAAAACATGATAATATGATGCAATCCTAATTTATTAATATGCAAACTCTAATTAAATATGCCTATTATGCAAACTAGTTAATATGCACCTATTATTTTTTATTTTTTTTTCTTATTATTTTTTTTATATATCATGCAAACTTTTCCTAAATAATAAAAAAAAAATGTTTAAATCTAATCGACTAAAAAACAACTATCAAAGGGTGAAATTCTAAAAAAAACTAAAGGTTAATTTAAACCTACGTGACCTACATGCTCATGCAAATTTTTAATTTTCATTATTCTCTTTTTTATAATTTTCATTTTTCTCAAACAAGTAATTATAAAAACTAAGAGAAGAATTAAAATAACCGAAAAGATAATCCGTTGTCTCACGGATTAAATTAACAATTATTTTAACTCTCTAATCACAACAAGGAAAACAAAATAATTAAAAATTTAGTCCGAAGTCTTACGGACCAAATTAAATAATTATTATGATTTAACAAATGAAATTCTACTACGAAACCAAAATTAGTATAATTAAAAAAATGACCCGATGTCTCTCGGATCAAATTAATAACTATAGTAATTTGAGCTAAAATCTAGAAATAATGCATATAGAAATTGCAAATATTAACACCCAACATTTAAATAATTAAACTAAACATGCTATCAAATGAAATAAACATAAAAGATAAACAAACAACCTAAACTACAAAGTAATGAAAAATAAAAGTAAAAAAAAAACTACCTAAGATAAACCAACGGAACAAAAGGGCAACCGGGCGAAAGATGGCCGGCGACCGGAGCTCCGGTGAGGGCTAGATGGCGGCACGGCGGGGACGTCGGAGGCGGAGCACCGGCGGCTCGGCGTCGCTCGGGAGGTGGAGCGGGGCTAGAGGCGAGGAGAACCGGCGGCTCGGGCGGTGCTCGTGGAGATGCGGGAGCGGCGGCGCGGCGGGCGAGTGGCGAGGTGGCGTCGCGCCAGCGGGCGGGCGGCGTCGGGCGGGCGGGCGCGTCGTCAACGGCGGCGGCGCGCGGCAGCGGGGCGGGAGCGTCGGCAGCGGCGGCGGTGGTTCTTCTCGGGCGGATGTGCGGGGGAAGCCACGAGGAAGATGAACAGTATTTCACTTTTCCCCCTTTTTTACTTTTCTCTCCCGACACTCTCTCTCACCTGTCTCTCTCACTCTCTGCAGAAGTTTTTTTTCTGACTTTTCTTTTCTTTGCTGTTTTTTTTTTGTTTCTTCCTTGAAGCAAGAAAAACTCCCCCTGATGACTTTTTTTTATTTCTCCCTTTCCATGAAAAACTAAGAGAAGCACCACCCTACGAAAGTAAGAATCGGGAGCCCCCACAAATGACGCAATTTTCTTTCTCAATCCCCATTCTTCGTACAAAGAGAAGCCCCTTTTATAGTGCAAGACTTCCACTTAAAATTGGAAAGTTAAAACCCGTGCTCCTTTGATCGTGGGGATTGCCGAAATCTTAACCCCGATTTATTGCCGTAAATCCTTCACTTTCTTTCGCAATTCATTTATATTGCTGCGAACATGTCCAGATTCACACCCAATATTCGAGCGAGTGTCCATTCCTTCCATATTGCTAGTCAAATCCCATTAATTCCTCTCATTAATTTCGCTTTTTTTTTTTTTCAAATTTTGAAATGAAGATATGTGTTCAACAATGAAAATGCTTCATCATTCAAAATTTTTTTTTGAAATCTCCCGCCACAAACCCAAATGCTTTATTTTATTTATTACCTTCTATTTTATTTCCTAAAATAAAAGATTTGATCCTAAATTAGGTGTCAACAGCTGCCCCTCTTTGAAGGGAAGCTCGTAGAGGTTTCCTTCAAAGATACATGACACCTAAAATTAAACCATGTACCATGAAATATGAAATGCATATGCAAATGTTAATGACTTGACTCTTTTTTTTTTTTTTTGAAATAAATGGACTCAAGTAAATTTAAACCCCTAAAGAATGCCATGTAAATGCAATGATTCGGTCAGGAACATAGATCTCTATGTGTCTATGACCAATGAAATGTAAATGCAAAGAAGAGTACGTACATCATACCCGTTTGGGGATTTAGGTGTGAAATGATTCCGATGAGACCCGTCAATCATCCGGAACTCCCTTCGAGATAATTGAAAGGCTCAAAGTCTTTGGGGATCTGGAATTCTCATCGATTCTAAGCACCTGGAAATTGCGTCAAGTACTTGAAACTTCAAAAATCTGATTCTTATGTCGACATTTGAAAACATTTACTAAACGTCTGGAAATCACATCGATGTTTAGAAAAACAAACACTTGGAAATCACATCGAGATGTTTAGAAAGACAAACACTTGGAAATCACATCAAGCGTTTAAAGGTTCAAATATCTGGAATTCACACTAGACATTTGAAAACATTTTATAAATAGATACTTGGAATTCTCATCAAGTACAAAGATGATTGAATAAACTCAGGATTTCAAAGACAATTTTTTGGTCTTTGAGGAAAAATTCAATGAAAGTCCACGCATGATGGCTTTATCAAGCTTCTACCGAAAAATTATCACCAGGACAATTTTCAGTTATAGCATGAATCTCTTGAACATGCTAAATGAGACACTTTTGGTGTGAAAATGCTTTTCACTCGCTCTCATTTAAGAAGGGTTATTTGTCCCGACCATTGATGCGGGAATATGTCACTCGATCTTATCATCATCTTGTCGACAAGAGTTCGAATTTTCTTGCAATCAGTACGACTTTACCAATCTGAGAGGTCTTTGTCAATGACTGTAATGCAGGCTTGGTCCACGGCTTAACAAAGGGACTCTTCGAGTCAAAGCAATTGAAAGAATGATTACGTAATCATCTCCGGGTTTACAAGTCAAGAACCCCGCAAAATGAGAAAGAAATAATCTTGCTCGCACTTCTTCGAGCAATGCTTAAAACATGTGAATTCCTATGTTAATTCAAGTGCCCTAATCTGAAGAGACTTTGTAAGGGACGTAACATAAGCTGGGTTCATGGGTTGAGAAACGAAAGGATCGTTAGGCTCAAAGATGTGTATAGGGGTCAAAGTTGGTGATCATCTTGACATTGCCACCAGTTCTCTTCGCCACATATTGTCTTCTTGACAGATTTCTTTATTGGCTCAAGGGTTTATCACCTGATGCCAATGATTATTCAACTGGAGATCTTTTCTCAACATCATTTTCTTTGATGATGGGCATCGATCAAGCACACCGCTTTTTCATGCCCCCCCCAATTCATCGAGTCATTTCTTTCTTTTTCACGGGCATTGGCCTTGCTTTTATCGGCACACTTTTTTTTCATGCCCCTTAGTTCTATTTTGATTTCATGTTCTTGCGCACAATGCATGTGTCAAGTATACTTTAAATGACACTCGAACTTTCAAGGGTCTTCATCGTCTCTTGCCTTGCCCCGGTGTGGGGGATGATCACCAACCGGGCTTAAAAGAAACGAAATCACGAGGCTTAAGTGGGCTATACAAAGGATATAAGTGTGTAGGATAGTGAAAGAAATGCTCTTCGTCATCCTAAGGCACTTAAATTACCATATGAATTCAATGTAATAGCATAACTTGAAGATTGATGCAAGTGAGAGCAAGAAAATTTCAATTCACTTTCCTCACTTCATGATGTCATTTTTATCTCCCAGTTGCCCCGATGTGGGGTGGTTCTTGACAGGGATAATTTGAAAAGAACATCCATAAGTGTATGGGCTCAAAAATGGTTAAGCAATGGAACACCAGTGTTTGGGATAGAGAAATGAAGCGCCTCTCGTCATTTCAAGCGTCGTACTTTTCGCAAGAAAATTCTTCACCTTGAAATACAAAATGTTTCCACACTCACCTCACAATATATAGATAGGGGACGGTGTATAGGATTAGGCTTGCCTTTCACACCTCATTTAGCATGCTCAAGTAACTCGACATCTTTCACTGAATTATCCATTTTGATAAATTTCAAGTGGAATTGACGAATTACATAATATCATGTGAAAGCATTCTATAAAGACAAAGAGGGCATGCTCATAAAGTCAAAACTATTATGTATCCATGTCTTGCCCTTCCTTTGTAAAGGAGCTCATAGAGATTCCTTACAAAAATAAGACACCATCGTTCACATCCATTCTTTGCCCCTTTTTATTCATGGATAGTATTTCTTTACAGCATCAGAATTTACAGGATTCATGAATTCACGCCCATCCATTTCTGCTAAGATCAAAGCACCTGAAACATGGAGTAGATAATTAAAATAAACAAACAAGGTAAATTAGATGCATGCTAAAAATTACTTTATTTTGAAATTTTTTTTAAAGGGAACATGAAGAAGCCCGGCCTTCGAAATTAGCTCATTGCCATTTTCTTTTGGTAGGATTTCATCACGGGCTAGTTTGGTGTACTTCAACATGCCCCTTAAAATAAAATTTGTAATTTTATTGAAATTCATCAATAAATTACATTTATTAAATGAAAAAAAAACAATACTCAAGAATTAAAAGGAAAGTGGAAACATTTCTCGAGAAAACAATAAAAATTCCCACGCGGGGAATATGCAAAAACAATAAAGAGTTACTCTTGTGGGCCAAAGCCCATCTCTTAAGGGGTCCTTCATTGATAGCTCCTATGATGAGATCGTCGAACAAGCTTGCAACTCCTTCCAGTTCATCATTAGGGTTTTACGCCTTCGGGGTATCGAATCATCCATGCCACCCCATCCATCGGGATTATCTCACAAGGATCAATGTAGTAACTGGGAGGGGCTGAATACTTCACCAAGTAATCAAACTTGCCACTAGGCTGCCCCAGTGTCTATTACTTCAGCTTCATCTGCATCATTCTTGGAGGACCGGGGAATATTTCATGAATGCTCGGGGGTAATGGGTTTTGCCTCCCTCGCCTTTGGTCAGGTGGCGGGTTCCGCCCTCCCTGTCTTCGTCCTCCAGAACTTTCCCCTCCTCTTCCAGCAGCATGGGGCCTCGAGGGGCTTCATTGGGACTTTGAATACCACGACTATTTCTTCCAAGGCCACTACTAGGAACAAAACCATTCACATCCATCATCATTTCCATCATAAGGGCAGCATTTGAAGCTTCAGAAGTGGGTGGTGGTGAGTCTTGAGATGCATGTATGGTGGACACCAACTCAAATGAGTGGTAACTCGATTCGGATTCAATGTCTGGTTCCAGGATAGCATTGACCGTATCCTCATGCATCATTTGAAACACGGTGGGCTCGGCATCAAAATTGAAAATGGCATTCACAACTTACGGGTGGTCGGGGAGTGGGTTATTACGGATGTTCGGCTGTCCATCGCGGAATGAGACCACCTTGGCATCCAAAAGATTTTGGATTTTGTGTTGCGGTGTATAGCAATCGTCAACGAGAATGCCCTACCTCCCCCATATGATAAGCACATGTCTTGGACGGATCATAGTTGGGGAAACGCTCGGGATTAGGTCGCTTAGGCTCCTTAGCGAGTAATCCATTTTTCGAAGAGTCGGCAAGATCTTAGACAATGGCTTAGGAAGAGGCGTAAATTGACGCTGGAAGAGTTCTTCTGCTGGCCAAAGAATGGTCGTGCTCCTCCCTGTTGAGTGTCCGAAGTTGGGCGAGGTGCCTGAACATAAGCTGCATTAACATCTGCTATAGGTTCTTTATCCTTCTTGGCAAAGACTCCCCTATATGAACTGGTTTGATCAGACACCCATCCATCACGCAAGGCTACTTCAATTCGCTCGCCAACAGGGACTAGCTGATTGAACGACTCGGCAGTCGATCCTAACATCCGATTTCGATATTCAGGTGGGAACGTCTTCATGAACAAATCCATCAACTCCTTTTCGGTCGGCTCAGGAGTAATTTGAGCAGCTACGGTCCTCCATCTCGTGACATAGGCCTTGAAAGATTGTCTTCTTCTTCTCGGTCGAAGTAAATCCTCTCGAGATGGAGTGACATCAATATTATACTTGTACTTGCTTGAAGAAGGCATCGGTCAAATCCTCCCAAGTCTCTAGGAGATTAATCTTCTTCATAATATACCACCGGAGTGCCGGTCTGTCGGGCTTGCTTGAAATTGTTGAATCATCGGGGTATGTTATCAACATATGGGGTCATCCTAACCACATAAGTCTGCAAGTGGATCTTCGGGCAAGAAGTGCCATTATACTTTTCAAAGTCGGCATTTTGAACTTCTTTGGTATCTTGATCTTTGCATAATGGGACAAATCGGTCGGGTCTTGGTTAAATGCGCCTACTTGTTTGCTTAAGTTTCTCCTCGATTTTCGCCAAGCGCTTTTCTGCTCGGTCTTCGGTACAGCCGTGCAGTATCACTTGTATCTCCTCATCAACAATGATTTGAGGGGTGTCGGTAGTTTTCTCCCTGGAGACATCATTAGAGCTTGATGGGCCACTTGCGAGATACATTCTTGCCTTTATCTCTCGAATCGCCATAGGAGCATGTTGTGGTAACACCACTTCAACTTGCGGAGGTGGAGGGGCGTGTTTGCTTGGAGAGAATCGATTTGCTTGGAGAGCTGCTCAAGGACGTTCGGGACTTGCTTCATTTCTGTTTCGAGGGCAACGACACGAGCTTGTTCGGCACCACGCATTTGTTCGGCGTCATCAGCCATTATTACTCTAGAACGAGTACGGATTGGTGATCTTGGATGAACCGTGTTGTTACCTAAGGAGAAAGAGATAATATAAGAAACGACGACAAGATAGGAAAATGGCCCATGACAATGGTCTAATCATCTCATTTTATTTAAATGTTTGAACCAAACTCCCTAACAATGAACCAAACTTCCTAACAATGAACTAAGAATTCAAATCCCTAAACATTGAACTAAAATTGAAAAGACGGGTTGAAATCAAGATCTCATTTTATATGCTTTCGGGAACCCAACGCCTTGCGAAGCTTCTTATTTTCAGCTTCAATCATTTCCACTTTCCGCTTAAGATGCTCAATTTGTGCTCGTTGGGTGGGCTTCTCGGTCACATCGGGGACCACCGGACGCAAGGCGCGGGAATCCGATGTTGCTGGATGTAGAACGCCGATGCATGGTGAATCTCCTCCTCGCCTTTCGGTCTCTTGGGCTCCAAAATCTTCTCTAGATGGCATTCATTCCATGCAGCAATGATCATCCGGACCTCGTTGAAGTAATCATAGCTCTTATGATCAAAACGAACTTGAAATAATTCCGTCTTGAGGGGTGGAGGAATTTCTTGAAGAGCTCTGTGCGACGGGCCACCCCGTGTGGGTAATAAGAAGTCGCACCGGAAAGGCCCGGCAATGGGACGCGGCTCATCATGCTTGTGTGAGAAACGAGCCTCCTCAACTCGGAACCATTTAGTATGCCATAGGAATGCCTTAGGATCAGGATCTTTCAAAAAAATTTATCCAACAAGCATACTGCTTGTGTGGAGAAAAACGTTCTAGGACCATAAATTTTTGTATGGGGTGTCTAAAATCGTCAATCTTGAATTGTTTCATCAGGTGCCCAAACCCTCTTATGTGAGAGAAAAACCATATTTGCAAAAGCTCAGGTACGGCACGCATGGTCTTTTCCTCATTTTGTTTGAAACGGGTTAACGACAAAAATGTTTCAGCTAAAATCATATTGACATAGTTCAACCCATCACAAACTCGATTGACCACCCACGAAATTGAGGGATTAATGGCATTTTTTCGATAAGGAAAAACGATTAGTCCAGAAAATGCCAATATGAAAATCCTAGCTTTTGAAATCATTGGTTGGCTTGCAAAACACTCTTTCAGAAATGAAAATGGGCATGCATAGCAATTGGCTTTAACAACCTTTCTTACCACTTCGGCCTCGATTTTTAAAAACGTGATAATTCAGAAATGAAATCAATACCGATAGGTGGCCTAATAAGCTCTTTCTCCAGAGGCATTCCCATAGCAATACTAAACTCCTCTAGTGTTGGAGTTAGCTCATACTCACCAAACACGAAGGTTGAAGTTTGTGGACACCGAAAATGGGGCGGCGCCTGTATAACACTCGGTGGATGCGATATCTAACGAGTGGAAGAAGTCGAGCGATCCTAGCTTTCACATATTTCTAGCCGTCTTGATCTAACCGGTCCAACCACATTTTGAGCTCTTTTTGGGAGTGGAAATGAATTGTACGTCGGTTTTCCCCATTGCATATAAGACAAGGCGACGATGAAACCTATTGTCATGGACCGACAAAATTACAATAAAGTAAGTAAATTGCAAAGTAGGAGTTTAGACAACTTACTTTTACCGAAAAAGGGATGACAATCACATAGACACACGCATGAAATGTGCGGCTCGATTTCTATCTAGATGGCTTAACAAAGTGGAGCTAAGAGGGTGATCTGACCGTTGCAGTCTCGCATTAACGTCAGGTCCCCTTAACTCCGGCTTAGTCGAATGGAATGTCCAATAATCACGCAATCTCGCGGATATGGACAAACACATTTGACACCATGAAAGAAATTTCGGGAAGAGAAGGTCAACCTCTACATAGCCTCGCTTTAGAGGAAGTATCCTTCTCAACACCATCCTAAAATCCTATCGCAGCCCGGTCAGGCTACGGTCGTGTGTGCAATGTGTAGTCTGAAACAATTTGAAAATCATACACAACAATTTATAATACAAACAACACTTCAATATAGGAAAAATAAATCATTCATCTTTACACCCTCCTGCAAGACAAGGATTAGCAAAGACTACTCCCCTTATACCTCCCATCTGCAAGAACATTTAACACCTTAGAAATGTTAGTGACATACCCAGTGTCCTTCTTTGCCAAACAAAAATATTTTTTTTAAAGAAACAGCCTATGTCCACTATGAGTTTTAACTCTAAGTTCCCAGTGGAGTCGCCAAGGTCGCGACCTGATTTTTTTTCGAATGATGAATCACCTAAAACTAGGTTAATGGATTCTTAAGTCCGAGAGACTTGCACGGACTCTCCCAAGCCTACCAATCGCGACTTGATACTAAGAAACCGACCCATTAAAACATGTAATTATATTTCAAATTGGAGCCGCCACTAACCAATTAGGGCGATTAGAAACCCGGGTAAAGTATGGGAGAATACTTTACCTTTTACGAACCAGAGATTTAACGGATTAGGGGACATGGTTACGCTAGATTAATCTAACGCCCTTTCGGTACCTTAAAAAAACATTTTTTGCGGGCGTCTTGATTAATTTTAACCTAAGATACTAACATGCAAAAATGGTGGTCATGCGGGTGCACAATCAATTAAATAACATTCAATAAATCGAAATGCTAAGAAATTATAAACCACAACCTTATTAAAGTCCACTCTCTAAGAAAACATTTAAAAAAATGCTAATAAAAATGCATGTCCTAAACATGATTTCTAAATGACATGATACCTAACTTTTATTATTATGCGATCTTAATCTAAAATTAATATGCATGAACTTTACTTTAATGATATGTGAAATGCAATTTATATGGCCTAATTTGAACTATATGTATGCAATCTAATTTATACAATCCTAAATGTGCATATACTATATGACATGGGATGCATGACATAACAATTCTATATGCATATTCTTTTTGTGATTTTTTTAATGATTCTTTTTAATGTATGCAACCTACACTAAAATGATGATATGAAATGGGATTAATTACGAACTAACCTATTAATTAACCAAGTATATGACTTTTGTTTTTTTTTTTTTATTAAAAATGTTAATTATATGCAATTAAAAATTACACGATGGGATTACTAAAACATGATAATATGATGCAATCCTAATTTATTAATATGCAAACTCTAATTAAATATGCCCATTATGCAAACTAGTTAATATGCACCTATTATTTTTTATTTTTTTTCTTATTATTTTTTTTATATATCATGCAAACTTTTCCTAAATAATAAAAAAAATGTTTAAATCTAATCGACTAAAAAACAACTATCAAAGGGTGAAATTCTAAAAAAACCTAAAGGTTAATTTAAACCTACGTGACCTACATGCTCATGCAAATTTTTAATTTTTCATTATTCTCTTTTTATAATTTTCATTTTTCTCAAACAAGTAATTATAAAAACTAAGAGAAGAATTAAAATAACCGAAAAGATAATCCGTTGTCTCACGGATTAAATTAACAATTATTTTAACTCTCTAATCACAACAAGGAAAACAAAATAATTAAAAATTTAGTCCGAAGTCTTACGGACCAAATTAAATAATTATTATGATTTAACAAATGAAATTCTACTACGAAACCAAAATTAGTATAATTAAAAAAAATGACCCATGTCTCGGATCAAATTAATAACTATAGTAATTTGAGCTAAAATCTAGAAATAATGCATATAGAAATTGCAAATATTAACACCCAACATTTAAATAATTAAACTAAACATGCTATCAAATGAAATAAACATAAAAGATAAACAAACAACCTAAACTACAAAGTAATGAAAAATAAAAGTAAAAAAAAAACTACCTAAGATAAACCAACGGAACAAAAGGGCAACCGGGCGAAAGATGGCCGGCGGCCGGAGCTCCGGTGAGGGCTAGATGGCGGCACGGCGGGGACGTCGGAGGCGGAGCACCGGCGGCTCGGCGTCGCTCGGGAGGTGGAGCGGGGCTAGAGGCGAGGAGAACCGGCGGCTCGGGCGGTGCTCGTGGAGATGCGGGAGCAGCGCGCGCGGCGGGCGTGGCGAGGTGGCGTCGCGCAGCGCGGCGGCGTCGGCGGCGGCGGGCGCGTCGTCAACGCGGGCGCGCGGCGCGGCGGGAGGCGTCGGCGGCGGCGGCGGTGGTTCTTCTCGGGCGGATGTGCAGGGGGAAGCCACGAGGAAGATGAACAGTATTTCACTTTTCCCCCTTTTTTACTTTTCTCCTGACACTCTCTCTCACCTGTCTCTCTCACTCTCTGCAGAAGTTTTTTTTTTCTGACTTTTCTTTTCTTTGCTGTTTTTTTTGTTTCTTCCTTGAAGCAAGAAAAACTCCCCCTGATGACTTTTTTTTATTTCTCCCTTTCCATGAAAAACTAAGAGAAGCACCACCCTACGAAAGTAAGAATCGGGAGCCCCCACAAATGACGCAATTTTCTTTCTCAATCCCCATTCTTCGTACAAGAAAGCCCGCTTTTATAGTGCGAAGCTTGACTTAAAATTGGAAAGTTAAAACCCGTCTTTCCTTTGATCGTGGGGATTCTTAGAAATCTTAACGATTTATTGCGTAAATCCTTCACTTTCTTTCGCGGTCATTTATATTCTTTGACGTGTATTCACACCCAATATTCGAAGCGAGTGTCAATTCATTCTTCCATATTTGCAAGTCAAATCCCATTAATTCCTCATTAATTTCGCTTTTTTTTTCAAATTTTGAAATGAAGATATGTGTTCAACAATGAAAATGCTTCATCATTCAAAAAATTTTTGAAATCTCCCCCACAAACCCAAATGCTTTATTTTATTTATTACCTTCTATTTTATTTCCTAAAATAAAAGATTTGATCCTAAATTAGATTTGATCACTAGTAACTGTCAAATTGAACCAACCACTGGTGACTGGGGCATTTGCAGGCGGAGGAGCAGGAGATGTCTCGCGGTTGCGGTTGATGGCGGCAAAGATTCGGGGATTGCCAGGATTGGACTCAAGAAATGGGTACAATTCCCATCAGAAAATGCAGCTTGGCTTGTAAATAGACCCGCCTAGTCTTCCATTGCAACGTCCTTGATAATCATTAACGCATTCCCCTAAGCAACTCGGCAATCACCCTGAGACAAATTGGGGCTGCACCGCAACACAGTACATGGTCTGGTTGTTTGGCAACACCGTGCTCCCTGCTTTTGCAAATTTGAGGTCCGGTGTCCCCATAGAAGCCCTCGCCGCCAGTTTCTCCGTCAAGTTCCTCCATATCCAATCGGGCGATCCGATCCATCGGGATGTCGGCCGTGCAATAAACCTTTAATGTCGAAACGTTTTCTTCATGTTGTACATTGGACTATCGGAGTAACGGATGAAGCAAGGAGGATTATATGTCCCCTTTGAGTATGCGGCTTTACGTTCGGACACTTGATTATCAAATCTACAGCGGTAGCGCTTATGCACCCGATGCAAGTGTCGTTTGAAGAGTCACCTCTGCGGCGAGCATGTAAACGACGTCGACCCATTCCCGACATTCCCGAGTGTAGAACTCCGCCATTTGAAGTGTCGCGCCCGATCCTCGAACACGTGCCCATCCCTCACTGTCGATTAATAGCGACGTCCCGGACGCATCGCCACCCTGTTCATTTATATGCGCAAGCGAAGTATAAAGAAAATCCCCAGACAATAAAATGGGATAGAAAAGTAGGGCCATACTTTCATATAGAAACTCATAACCAAACTTTTATGCAAAATACAAACCATAGTATTTCACCACTATTCTCAACCCTTTACTCTAGCTCTATTCACATCAAAAAGAGTTCACAAAGAAGATGGGATCTCGGTCCATCCGGATCGTACTCAAGATCCCTCTCATATGCTATCTTCTTCTTCCAAAAATCCTTCTCCTTCTCAGATTCCTCCTCCTCGGCTCCTTCATCGGGGTCCCGAAATGTTATCCCACAACCGGGATGAGGCTACGTCTCGGCGAGTTCTACCCCACTAAGACTCAATTAGGGAGCCAATACACTACTCGGTTGCCTAAGCACGGACGAGTCGGAGGACTTACCTTGGCCTCAATCTCAACCTGCAATTTAAGGTTATATACAACATTTCATAGCTCATAGCGAACAATCAATCAAATCACGGCCAATCGAATCCCAGTCGATTACATGTCGAACGGACCATTCTGGTCATTGACTCCACACCAAAAACCTCCCATAGTGCACTCGGTCACGGAAGAGTATCAATGCTTCGGGCGTCAAGTTCGCCAAGGTGACATAAATAACCGACGGTCTACGTGAGTTCTTTAAGGCGCCGTTTTCGCACGATGATCTTCCCCATCACCGAACCACGCCCGTCACTATTCATAGAGCGAGCCTACGTGCGTTCTTTAAGGCGTCATTTTCGCACGGTGATATTCCTCCATCACCGAACCACGCCTGCCACAAACCATGATGCTACGTGTGTTCTTTTAAGGCGCGTTTTTCGCACAGCGATGATCTTCCCCATCACCGAACCACGCCTGTCTATGCTTCGTCTTGTCTGTCTCGCCAAAAAGTACTTCCGATTCACTCTCACCATTCCACGTACTTTACAACTCAACAAAGCATAAGAATGCTTAGATAAACAAACTTGGCCAATTTCCAAACAACAATTCGATCTCAATCCCGTCAAATTAGGGCAAACCCCTAAAATATCGCAATTTAATTAATTCCATACAACGTAAAGGCTCGAATAAATAAACGAGTTCATGCTATGACATGATCAGCGAAATTTCGATTAGGTCATCTGAAATACTCAGCGCTTAATTTCCGAAAAATAATTAATTAAATAATTAATTTCGAAAAATTAAATAATAAATATTAGAAATTCATTTAGCTCAAAATACAGCCCGATTAAATAAACGGACTTCACCACTCATCAGCGTAATATTCCGGTCGCTGGCCATCACACTGAATTTTCGGAAAATAAATAATTATTTAATTTAATTCCGAAAAATAATATTTAAATCTTAAAAAATTCCACTTAAAGGCCTAAATATCAAATTGGAAGATAAAGGGTCGGAAAATTAGAAATTTGCCTCATAAATAGTAGGCAGTAATATACTGCTAAATATGCATTCATTTAACTAATTCACATAAAAAACAACTAATAAACCCTAATCAAAATACCTAAGCTTGATTAAATAAACTAACAACCAATTAAGCATAATTAACTCACTAAGCAAGTGTTAGTGTGGTTACCCACCGGAATCGCGCGCAACCGGTACCAAATCGACGGGCTCGGCGCGAGGAACAACAAACCCCAAAGCGGGCCTCGGGTCCGGGGCCCGGAAGCGGCCCAAAACGGCCTCGGAGGCGGCTGGAAACCCACTCGCGGGTTTGCTGTGGAGGGCTGGCCGGAGGAGCTCCGGTGGCTGAGGCAGCGAGGGAGGTCGGTGGTGGGTGAGAGGGGTGTCGGAGGGTTGAGCGGCGGCTGGGCGGCGGCCGGACGGGGCTGGGTGGTGTCGGGCCGAGCTGGGCGGACGGCGAAGGCCGAGCGCGCGGGAGCTGCTGGGCGCGCGGCAGACGCGCGGGCGGTGACGCGATGCGGCGGCGCGGGCGCGGTGCGGCGGCGGCGCGGTGGCTGGCCGGCGAGCTTCCTCCTCTGGTTCGCTGGTTCGGACAAAGCAAGAAGAAGAAGGAGAGGCTTCGGTTCGTGCGTGGGGGATTTGGGGAGAGAGGAGAGAGGAGAGAGAAGAAAGAGATAAGAAGGAGAAAAAGAAAAGGAAGACAGCTAAGGGAGGGGGTGTGCGCACGGATGGGGAGGGAAAGGAGAGAGAGAGAGAGAGAGAGAGAGAGAAAGAAAAAGAGAAAAGGGAGAGAGAGAAAAAGAAAATAAAAATTCAAACAATTCTTGTTTTTCTTTTTTTCTCTTTCCCTTTCAAATTCCTTTTGGTCTTCGATTTTTCTTCCGATAATTTAACTCCCGAAATTTGATTTCGTCGATAAATTGACGGACGATGAGAGAAGTCGTAAAAATAAGAATTAGGGCACACACTTAAAATCCAGATTAAAATCGAGTTGATTTAGTGGTTAAAATCAATCGAGGCGCGATTTTAGTCAATCCAACCACGATTAAGTAGGCTTTTAGGGATTTTCACCGCGATATATCATGCGAGAGCATTTTCATGGGTTGGTTAACTCGTGAAATGGCGAAATTTCGAGAGAAAAAGAGCCCAGTGGCGTCGTCGAAAAGCGCATTTCACTTTGTCGAAACGGGGTCGAATTTTGGGATGTCGCGTGAAGCGTGATGCACGGGAGAGAAGAGAGGACAAGCTCGCGGTTCTTGGAGTTGGAGTATCTGCTGGCAGCAGTGAAGTTGCCTGTTTCGTAGCAGCGTTCAGGATTGGATAGGTCAAACGCTAGGATGTGAAGACAGAGAAGGACAGTAGGAAGACGAAGAAAAAAGGGAGGTAATGAAGGAGGCTGTCCAGACATGGTGGTTGCAGGCTGCTTCAGCTCCGTTGTTGAAGATGAGACGTAGTCACTATGGAGGTCATGGTTGGATGGCTGTAATGCCTGGAGAGAAAAAGTGGATGATAGAGATTGAAGTAAATGGGGACCATAAAGGCAGAAGGCCATCACAAGATCTTCAAATTTAGTTGTTGACTTTTTTCCCAACACAGGGCTTGGTTCAAGTCAAAAGCGCGTTTTGTAATCAAGAAATTAGGCCAATACCAAAGATGGTGCTTCAGCGTGGTGGGGGCAACATTGGGCAAGGGGTAGCTAGAAGAAATGTATGAAGCTCAAATGGTTTAATGCACAAATCTCTCCAGTCGATACACTAACCATCAGCGAAATGCAAGCAACAAATTTGAACGTCCAAGTTCGTACCAGAAATGAATCCGGTGCGAACTCGAGAATAAGAAAAGGGCAAAAGAGTTGGAGAAAGAGAGCATAAATATCTTATCATGACTTAAAAAAAATTTCTAAGAGACAAAAGTTGTTCATGATACAAAGAGAAAAGGAAACAACCACTTTAGTACCAGTTTATTAGTGACTACAACCGCACTCATCAAATAGTTCATGTAAAACTAAATAGTACTTCTGGACGCAACATCCACATAATTAGCTTGAGAAGCAGATGAAACAATGGAATAATGTCGTACAAGCACGTGGAACTTTTCGATGGACGACAATTCAAACATCATTGGTCTAGAAACTACACATCCATCATAAAGTTCTTAGAGATTTTTCAATGGAATCATGTCGCGCAAGATGCAAGGAACCAAATTTTCGAGACGACATTTCAAACATCATTGTTCCTATAATTCCGGGCCGATCTCGCCAGGCCAATACAATCATCAATCCAACCATGAAGTCTTCCTTCGCCGTCTCCCTATCTCTCTCCTTCTTCTTCATCATCAGAATTTTCATTACTGAAGCTACACCCGTATATCTATCTCATAATTGCTCAAACACCGCCCTCTTCACTCCCAACTCCACCTATCGATCCAATCTCGACACCCTCCTCTTTTCCCTCTCCTCCAACGCCACCAATTACACTAATGGCTTTGCCAACGCCACCGCTGGCCAAAACCCTCCTGACCAGGCCTACGGGCTCTTCCTCTGTCACCGCGACGTTAGCAGTGACACATGCAGCGACTGCGTCGCCACTGGAAAACGGGATATCCTCCAGAAATGCCCCAACCAGCGAGTCTCTGTGATCTGGTACGATCAGTGCATGTTACGGTACTCTAACAAGTCCATCTTCTCAGTCATGGAAGAGGAGCCTGTCTTATTGGTCATGGAAGGGGACCTGTTTTAACGACGTTCAGTAACGGGAACATCTCTAACCCAGCCAAGTTTCTCCCAAGTACACGGTGACGCCATCGAGAACTTCACCTGGAGGACTTCGGGCACGAGACACGGAGCTGGGGCAAGTCAGGACCACGTCTGCAGATGGTGCAAATGATGGCGCAGTGCACGCCGGACTTGACGCTGGGGGAGTGTAACACGTGCCTCCGATCAGTGATTCCGCGTGTTCCCTGGAGACGCCAGGAGGGAGGATATTCAGCCCGAGCTGCAACGTGAGGTTCGACGTTTATAATAAGGCCCCCGAGCATGGCCCACCTCCTCCTCTCCTGCTCCTGCTCCTGCTCCCGAAGGTATATGGAACTTCTCTTTTGCCTCTCTCTCCCACTTCTTTAACGCCACGAAACAAATCGGTTAACGCCCAGGATAATTATTCCATTGCTCTATTTTTTTTTTTTTCTATTTTCAAAAATAAATTTCAAACATAAATTTTTTTAATAACGTAATTTCATTTTTTTTATTTTTTGAAAAAATTTTTTACTCTATAAATAATTTTGAAATAAAAATTGATTTCTAGAATAAAATGGTTATCATCCGCACTATTATAATTGGAGTTCTCATTCCAAAAGGATTAAAAAAAAAAAAAAGCACTTCTATTAGCCAAATTGTCCCTCGTTCCATTTTCACAAAAAAAAACAGCTCCTCGCTCGTTAAAATGTCGACCCAAGGTCCCTCCCCTTTTTCCTGCTTTCATGTCTATCTATGGTTTGTTCTGCTTGTCCAAGGTTCTTGCTTTTCTGACGGACGGAGAAGGGACGAGTCTTTTAACTTTTGAAACATAAGTTAAAAATACAATAAACTTTAAGCCGAGGCTATCCTCCCATGGCCTTGTGCACGGAAAAGTTGCCGACAGCAGTCGACCGTTGGATCGTGTGTCTTGTTAGCCTCCCGACCGGAAGGCAAGTTTGCCTTGGTTTGCTAATGGCACTATACACTTGGCCTTAATTTTATGTTCGGAAAATCCTTTTAGAAAGGGAAAAAAATCCAATGAAACTGACTGGTGGGTGATTGGAAGTCTCGCTCAGTCTGGAAAGGGTTAGGCTTTATCCATCCTGTATATGACTAAATCCATTCATTTTTGTAGGTTTCTTCGATTTATTTACTTTTCATTGTGGATTTCTTGCATATTTAATCTTATTGCTTTAAAAAAAAAATAAAAAGCCTCTTCTTCATCGTTACTCTTATAGCAACCTACCCATTCTTTGTCACTTTTACCCCAAACACTCACTTTTGTGGTGCATATGTTATTTATTATTTGATTTGTCTGAAACAATATGAAGTCTCTGATTAAGATATCAAAGTATTAGCAATTTTATTTTACCATTGATGAAATACTTTTATGTAGAGTACGTAAAAAAATATAGGAATATCCAAAAGTACACTAAAAACAGTTACATAAAAAAAAGTTCCTTGTTGAGACACCTTGTTATTTTTTTGTAATTATCATGAATGTTATTAACTTTTATCAATATAAAATGACTAATATTGAACTGTCATTTTAAAACCCTTTCTTAATTTATGCAATGGTTTGATTTAATTAAAATATCATCATTGGATTTTAATATTGGGAGATGTAATTATAATTTTATTTAATCATATGTTTAATGAGGGCTTCTTTTTTTTTTTTTTCTTTTCATCCGGTCAACTCATTATATGTGTATAACGGACAACCAACAGGAAAATGTTTAATGATTATATGCACAACAAAAATAAATATTTAAAAACAGTTGACTGCGTTAATAAAAAGTTAATTTTGTCCAAGTTATTTCGGATTCTTTCATGGTAATACCCACTTATGGAAAACTAAAAGATGGAAGCATGTGATATGAGCCTAAAATTTACTTCATAATACAAGGTCAGATTCACTTCCTAGTTTCTACATAGAAATAGGGAAAGAAAAACAAAGAAAATTTGTGAATAAACTCAGGATCCACCACTTTAAATTTCTATTTGAGGATTAAGAGAAATTTTATCTCTTCAATGAGAATAGGAATGGATTTAGGCATCGGAAATAACCACACCCTTTTTAGAAATTACCCTCCAATACTGGAAGAAGCATTTACAGTTTCTTTTATAATTTTTTGCCATGAATCATAGTTTGCTAAATTGAAATATCGTATCAAAATTAAGTTAAGCCTTCATAATTCCATGGCATTGCTTTGATGAGAAGCAAACAAATAAATCAAAATTCAGGCTTCAATTCACGTAATGGTACATGTGCAGGAAAAAGCAACAAATCAGGAAAAAACAACAAATCAGCCGTGATAACTATCGGCATTAGCATTTCTGTTGGAGCTGTTATGGTACTTTTTCTCACTTCGTGGTTTCCTTCGAAGAAAAGGAAAGAAGACGTATGAAGTCGTCAATGATAAAAGCGGTAAATTGACTATTTTTCCTTTATATTTCGTAAACTACTTAATGTCGTATAATTGAGCATATTATGAAACTTCTTTATTGTTCATAAGGAATCAAATATATTAAGGTACCATTAGGACTGTTAATTGCGGTGCATATGGTACCCTAAAATTATTACAAAAAGCCAACGTACATTTGATATCATAAACAATTGATTGAAAAACCTCTATCAACTTTTGTTAGTAATATACGAAACTAAAGTTATAAGCTTCAGGATATGCACGGGTACATATGTACCTTGATTGAAAAACCACTCAAAAAGTTTTGTGTCCTTGTAATAAAATCGTAAAATGAGGCTATCATGATTTTTCATCAATTATATTTATAAGAAAAACTTACATAAGTTAGTAGGAATATTGAATCTAGTAATTTGATTGTTTACTAATTCACGTTATCAAATAAGAAATTACAAGAATACTATTTCATCTCTATGAACATGAAATAAAATTAATCATGTGAAAAAATTCCAGACATGTTACAACAATAATTGATTTCAAAAAGACATGAAACGAGTTCAAAATTGAAGTACTCTATCCGAGTATACTGTGGCTTTTTTGTGTCTATAATTTGGTTTACTAAAAAAAATCGTTTCCTTTTTCCCGTAAATTTGGCAAATATGCGAGAAATGGAAGTTTTATGCAAAATCATGCAAGTAAATGTAATTTACTAATAGAGATATCAACATCAAATATGTAAATTAGGTTGGGGCAATTCGAAATTCTTCATTTTCAAGATGTGATAAAGAAAACCATGCGTAGAAATCTAAATCCATAGAATGTTTTTGGTCAATGAAACGATAGAGCTGGGTTACATCCGTTTAAATTTATTCGCGACTTGAACTCCATCTGCAATGAAATAGGATTTCTTGAATTCCACTTTCTGATGGGTAAGTTAAGCCTGTTCATTCACCAAAAAGAGTGGAGGACTAGGGCCACTACAACCCTATATTGACTTTAGTACAAGATGTCCCACAGCAGGCATATATCTCAGAAACTCCTAATTGCTGCTATACAACTTGCGGTGAGAATCGGGCCCATTCGACTTGGGAACTGGCCAGAACCAGCTTGCTTGGTTCAATTCCAACCTAATCACCCAATCAGGCTAGTTTTTTAGCTAAATTGGTTTCAAAACGATTTAGCCTCTATTGAAAAAAAAGAAAAAAAACTTTTGCACTCAACAAGATTAGAACCATGTCTTCGGTATGGACAAATAATCACATAACCCACTTGACCAAAATAAAATAATGCAACTTTTGCATTTTATTATAATAAATATAATTTTTAACCAAAATATAGAAATTAGCTGGTGGAACAAGCCAGTTTGAAATTGACCAATTTGGTTTCCAATGCTAGATTGGGGAACTCACCTTAGAACTAATCACCTCTTTATATAACAACCACTACCATAAAACACTCAACAATAATCAAGAGTCAAAGATAATATTAAATAATGGAAAGATCCGATTCTTTATGCTCTTTCAACCTTCAGAACTATTTTTGGCCAAAAAAAAAAAAAATCAAAACTATGTACAAGCACATGTAATGCCGTCAACAGAAAGAAGCGTTTGGGAATGTAACAGCTCATTTTTGGCCTTCTTGATGAAATAGTTGCAACCATTCCACAAAAGATTTACCAAACTCTTCGGATTTGCTTAGAGAAACTGCATCCAAAGAATAAATGGGATCTAATCTCAATGCTTTCATGACACAGAAAATAGAGAGTTTTGCCATGATTGGAAGACTATCTCCCTAGAAATATAAGCGGCTTATCTTGTATGGGCAACAATAATATGAATCCAAACATTAGCAAATTAGGTGAAAACCAAATCAGCAGATACTAACTCTTGTGCCTCTTTTACTTACAATCTTTCAAGTTGAAGCTAAGGTAAGAATGTCACTAGGTGAAGAAGTACAAGTATCTTGGTCTTCCAAAGGAGAATTTGGACAAATTAAAACACTAACAGCTACCTGGATTGATACCGAGTCTTCAGACTGCATTGGGCCTTAAATCAGCTGCTTTTGCACTTCAAAGAAAAGCAAAGTCTTAAACTACTCTTTTTGGGATGCCATGAGTCACGCTAGAGGGAAATAGATTCAACATGACCAACAAGATAATGAGGCCTTAAAATGATCCTAACCTATAGCAACTCACTACAAGCATGAGTAGCATCTGCACCACATTTAACAAACCTAACACTACCTTCAACATGAAGAAGTAATCATTATATGAGATTCATCTCATTACTTTGTTTCCTACAGTATTGATAATATTGTTTTTTCTTTTCCTTCCATGACCAATCAAGAGAAGAAAGATTACTTTGGGTTAAGGGGACACAACCATGCCAGTCTAATCATGTGCTCTTCATTATAATAATTTCCCAAGCACTAGCAACCCTACAAGTGCCACTAAGAGCCATTGTTGATGTAATTTGATAATCAAATTGATTTGTTCGGTAATGTAGGTGCAAATGAACTTACTACCACGGAGTCCTTACAATTTGACTTGGCTACAATACAAGCCGCAACAAATGATTTCTCTCCTGAAAACAAGTTGGGTGAAGGTGGATTCGGTGAAGTCTTCCAGGTACATGTTACATATTAGTTAGAAATAATCCAGATTGCTTTACATATGAATTGAATTGGACATAATGATGTTAAAGAAAAAGAAACATGTAAGGCTTTTTTATGTTAGCTTCTAAGTAGTTGTGATAAGGAATTAAACGATACATACAAAACCCTATAGGGTGTACTTCCTAATGGACAACAAATTGCTGTGAAGAGGCTATCTCAAAGCTCAAGACAGGGTGATGAAGAACTTAAGAATGAAGTTCTATTACTCGCCAAGCTTCAACACCGAAACCTTGTAAGACTGCTTGGATTTTGCTTGGAGGGAGACGAAAAGCTACTCATGTACGAGTTTGTGCCAAATAAAAGTCTTGATTACTTCTTATTTGGTATGTTGCAGTTTAACCTTCTTATTTGCAAAATGTACCATTTTCTTGAAATCAAATGTCCAAGCTTTCACTACTTGTGGAAACCTTGAAAATTTTAGTTTTTTTTTTTTAAGTGATTATAGGTTTTTCTTGAAATATCTTTGATGAATGAGAGTAAATATATTTTGGTATTGTGTGATGAGATTCACTTTGAGTTTTTGAGTTAGTGTCACATGCTAGCACATTAATGAATTTTGGTGCAATGATACAGATCCCCAAAAAAGGGGACAATTGGATTGGCCTCTACGTTATAAAATAGTCTCTGGGATCGCTCGAGGGATGCTCTATCTACATGAAGATTCTCGTCTCCGAATCATCCATCGTGACCTAAAATGTAGCAATATCTTGTTAGACAGTGAAATAAACCCGAAGATTTCGGATTTTGGCATGGCAAGAATTTTTGGAGGTGATCAAACTCAGGCTAACACAAATAAAATTGTGGGGACTTTGTAAGTCTTAGTTTTTGAATAGATGAATTAGTGATTAGAAGTTGGACTTTCTCCTTTTATCTATTCAAGGATGCTACGTGATTTGAATCTAAATTTGCAATATACATGTGGCTAATGTTCATTTTTGCAGTGGTTACATGTCTCCAGAATATGCAATGCATGGAGAGTTCTCAGTGAAATCCGATGTTTATAGTTTTGGGGTACTACTTCTGGAGATCATTTGCGGAAAGAAAAATAACTACTACCGCCAACTAAAAGGGGGTGAATATCTTGCTAGTTATGTAAGTTTCACCGTGCTACTACAAGACACCGCCCCTTCTGTAACTTTGGTCAAGTGAAATAGAACTTCCTTTGCAAAAACTATGATTATTTATGTTCCTTGGTCATAAATGGTTCTTTATTAGATTCAGATGTCTTGCATGATAAGTCATCGAATTAATGCCACGATTCTCTGAAGATTCTCCAAACTTATTCTTGTAGGTGTGGAATCAATGGAGAGAAGGCCTGGCCTTGGAAGTGGTGGACCCAGCTATCGTGGATTCATGTTCAAGAGATCAAGTGCTTCGATGCTTGCACATTTGCTTACTATGCATACAAGAAGATCCGGCTATAAGACCCACCATGACAATTATAGTTCTCATGCTTAGTAGTAATTGCGTTACTTTACCATCACCTCAACATCCAGCCTTCTTCGTGCAAAGTAGATTGCAAGGATTGAGCATCCCAATGAGAGAGCTTGAATCGGTTGAATCTGCCAATAGGACTATGCCTTCATCCATCAATGGCATGTCAATTACCGAATTGTACCCCCGGTGAATGGCGGCATAAGCGAAATCTTTCTTCATGGATGGTCTCACAGTGAAATTGTATGACCTTACACCATGATTTTTTATGAACCATAAGCAAAAATCTATGTATTTGGAGAATAAGCTCTTAATTGCTCAAATTGGGTCGTATGCATTCAAAAGAAGACCCCACACATGTCATCCAACATACTTATTATGATTCTTCTAAGTTTTTGTTACTATTTGAAGCTAAATTATACATCGATCCACTGTAATTTTGAGCATTTGTATGTTATTGTGCTTCTATAAGGCTCAATACTACTTCTCTTGTCTAGACTAAATGATGAAGTGTTCGTTGACTGACCCACTAGACTGTACATTTCTTCACTTGTGAAACTAGTTAGGCTTTGGTATTTTTTTTTTATTTTGGTCGAAAATGGTGCTTTTATTCATTCATAAATATGAGAATTACAAGAAAACTAAAGATAAGTTTCCGAGCATAAAATTTCCGAAAGGGGTAATGTGACATCCTAAAATTCGAGCCCTTTGAGGAATGAATAGATGTGAATTTCGTCAATGCATTGTTGGTTGATCTCACTCGGAATTGATCACTCTTGAGATACTGACCTTGAAGGGAAAGGCTATTGAGGACAGAACTCGTACGACTAAAGGACTCGACCTAGGAAAACGACTTGACCGTGAGACTTGCGTGAGGATGATCCTGTAGATAGGCAGGCCGATTCAAAGGATGACTAGAAGTTGATTCGCAGACAGAACATAATGGAACAACGGGTGATTCCATTTATCGTTATCGAACCCGCGAACGACCCTATGTCGATCCTTAGTGATCGTGTACTTTGAAATAAGAATCTATCCTCCATAATTTCATGCAGTCAAGGACGTCCATGCGTCGAGATGTCTTGAACGTGGTTTGGCACGAGTCGGTTACGCGTGAATCCTCTGAGCCGCCCGTCAATCTGAGTTATAACCAAAATGGCATTAGGGCAAAATTGACATGGTAAGAGAACTTAGGACTAGACTTCGAATTATCGGGAATGTCCGGGACGGACTTTGGATGAGGCTACTTCAGACAGTCGACAGAGCCAGTTAAGCCGAGCAATTGGAAAAAGGGATTTTCGGACCGAGGAAGCAAGCCCGTGAGGACGTGGGCCGGGCCAGGTCAGTGTGGGCCTTAGGCCCAAGTTGGGACAGCCACCAAATGGGCCTAAGTCAAGCAAATGAGCCCATTGGGCCAAACCAACTATTCATCGTTTAAGCCCATGGGCCAATTCTTAGCCTTTTCAAGCCCAACCAATTCCCAAGCCCATTCCTATTCATGGCCAAGCCCAATCCTTAGGCCCATCCACCAATTTCAGCCCAAGGTTATATTTGTAATTTGTGCGAGGTGAAATGACCAAAATGCCCCTAGAGCTTGTGGATAAGGGCAAAAGAGAAGAGAGAGAAGATGATGTCATGCATGGGGAATTGAAGTAGCCATTTAATGGCCTTAATAAGGAGTGCAACAGCTCTCCCATCACTCTCTCTCTCCCCCATTCGGCCTCCAAAGGGACGAGCTCCTCTCTCCCTCGTTTTCCTCTTCCTTAAGTTTCTGCTCCAGCTGACCCTTCAGTGAAGAATCGAGTCAAAAGTGGTCTTCCCTGATGAATCAGAGAACGAGCCACCTATCACCATGACCGGGAGAGACAGACCGTTCCAACGAGCCTGATTTCGTCCCGAACGGAGCCGCCGTCCGTCCTGTACGGCCGTCGCAAGCCGCCGGTCGCCGGTCCGCCTGCAGCCTGCACTGTTTCGAGTTTTCGGCCATTTTTCTTCCATTCCAGCCGTTCCTCCGCCCATCCCAACCTCCAGCAAGACCCCCAAGACCTCCTGGTGCCGCCGGTTGTCGGCCACCCCCTTCGCCGGAGCTCCGGCCCGGCCGTTCAACTTGTTTTCTTCTCCGGCGGCTGTTTTTTTAAGTTTCGGTGGGAGTTCGAGCCGTGGTTGCTGTGTTGAGCTTGGGACCGCCTTGGATCGTCGTGGTAGAGGTTCCGGTGCGTAGCCACCGTTGTCGCCGCCGCGTCGGTGTCTCCGGCCCGCTTAACGGGTGAGTTTAGCTCCTAATCCTTCGATTAGTGCCTAAACTTGCTTAGGGTTGGTTTAGTTAGATTTAATTCTGGTTTAGGTGATTTAATTAAGTTGTATTAGCCCTAAGATAGGTGGTTAGATGGATGGATTAGATTAGTTTAGCTTAATCTTGCTTTATTTTGCTTAATTGTGCTTATGTGTTTAATTAAGCTTGTTTTGCTTAATTAATTGTTTGATTGTTTTAATTAATGATTTTAATGATTTCTGAGCTTAATTTATCATTTATTAAATTCTGGAAATTTACTGTTCACTTGACACTATTCACGATTTTACCGCGCACGAGGCACTTGTTCATGAATTACTTGTTCACGAGGCACCGTTCACGAGTTACTTGTTCACAAAAACACTCTTGTTCACTCGAGAACGAAAAGTGTCTAATTTTATGTGGGTTTAATCCTATGAAGTGATTGGATGTGTTATTGCATGAACATCTGCATGAATTGAATGATGATTTGTGCAATTGTGTGGTGATTGGAAAAATTGGATTTTATTTAGAAAATCCCGGGTGTTGGGTTTGGACACCGAAAATGGATTTTAAGTATTATATCGAACAGTGGAGTTTGAAAAAGGAAAGTATCAGTTTTCTGGTTCGAATTAATGTGTGCCCACGCACGACTACTTTCTCAGATGTTTTTAATACGAAGGAAATAGGCTAGGATTACTATTTTAATCGGAGCATTTGAGTGAAATGCAAAGTGTCCTGGGCCGATATTGAATTGTCGTGTGTTGGTTAAGAGGAAACCGTCCCGGGCTGTTGAGCTGGACGTTACCCCTATATGGGATGCCCCTAGACAACGGGAAGCCGGTCGCAGTAGATTACGGACCCTATGCTCCTTCGGGAATGCCGTCGACGTAGTGACGAAGCCGTGCTCCAAGGGGGAGACGATGCTCATTCGGGAATGCCGTCGACGTAGTGACGGCCGTGCTCACGGGGAGACGATGCCTGGCTAAACGCCGCAAAAATAGCCGAACTGCGAGTAGGCTATGCCCATGTGTGGCAGTAATTAACAATTGGAACACATGCTGAGTGTTATTGATGCGCCGGATTATGGGACGAAATTGTGTGGCACGGAATGAGACGTGTCATAACGATTTGGTCTTATAATCAGGACCCATGTGATTGACTAAGATGAGTAAGGCGTTTCAATTGTTGTATGCATTGAGTATATGCATTGTGTTTATGAACTGTGATAATGTGCAAGAATGCATGAGAATCATGGCATCTCGCGATTTCAATCATGCGGGAGTTAAGCACATTGTTTATGGCACGCACGCATGAATCGATAACGTGCAGGGTGCGGCAATGGCTAGGTGAGATCGCTTGTGATGCGACTCGTATGTGATTGATGAAATGTATCATCTAATGGCCATGTGCATTGCGTGTATCGTGTTGAATTATAACGTGCGGGGTATGGCATACCGGTAAGGTTGTATGCGAATCGACCGTTGGTTGTTGCTTGTGGTGGGGTTGTTACGGATAGATACCCCGAGTTGAGTTGGTGTACTAACCGGGGCTTAGGGGTGGAACTCGCTGAGATTTATATCTCACCTGGTTATTGAATAACCATTTTCAGGTCCCTAGTGTGAAGAGCCGGGAGCTTGAAGCGGAAGGGTCGGGAGCATAGGTGGCTCGGTAGTTCTTTATGACATAGACCTTCGTATAAGCTTGAAGTGTTTATAAAAGTGTATTTGATTTGAAATTGTTGTCCTGCTTTTCTATCCCATGTTTGTTGAGGTCGGGGGATTAGTAATTCGCTTCCGCATGTGCAATAAAAATAAAGGGTCGGCGACGAGTCCTGGGAACGTCGTAAAATTTTATCGACCACCGAGGGATGTGCGCGTGCTCGAGGTTCGGGGCGTGACAGGTAAGGGCAGGAATGACACCCAATTTAAGGGGAGAGTTTTGGTTCAATAGGCTTTGGTGAGCCAATCCGTAACTTGGTTAGCCTCCCTTGGGTAGTGGCCTAGCTTCGTTGATTCTGCTTGGGCTAAAATCTCTCTACATTGATCCAATATATCCTTCACATCCCACGGGTATTCAGCCCTGCCCAAGATGCTATCCACCAAAGTCAAGCTGTCACTCTCCCATTCCCACTTCTCTCTTTGAAAAAGCTCTGTTCCCACGTGCATCTCATTTTTTTGCCTCACGTACAGTAGCCCGTGCGGCAGAGCTAGGGCTTTTGTTTGTAGGGAAGAAGATGTTCGAACCTCCCACAAGGGATTCCAGTTGTTGAGCTCAAGAATTCGCCCTGTACCCATGAGCAATTGACGTTTAACTTCAACCCTCCTCTCTCCGGTGGCGTCCACTGAACAAGTAAGTTTCAATCTGTGGGTTTTTTCACTCCGTTCTGCTTCTACCATTTGCTGAAGTTCTTCACTTGTGCTTGTGTTGTATCTAAG
The DNA here is from genome assembly GCA_014182565.1 of Eucalyptus marginata. Taxonomy (NCBI): domain Eukaryota; kingdom Viridiplantae; phylum Streptophyta; class Magnoliopsida; order Myrtales; family Myrtaceae; genus Eucalyptus; species Eucalyptus marginata. The sequence continues at coordinate 46,196,450 of CM024589.1, read as the reverse complement.
AGGGATCGAGGATCTAGCGGCTTGGCTCGGAATATAAAGACATTGTGCGACTTCCATATTGCCAAAAGCACGATAGCGACCATCTCGTTCTTGGCTAGGTCTGTTCTTCCTTTGAAAACTTCCGTTAGCCACATGTTGAAACTTGTTATAGTGTAAGAATTCCAGTTGAAGTTGATTAGGGTCTATCCATATTTTCCTTGTCCAATTGCATAGCAAAAACAAGTGTTCGGTTGTTTCTTGGTAGGTAGAAAAGAATGGGCAGATAGGATCAAGTAATACCTTCCTCTTATACAAATTCTCTTTTGTTGGTATAGCATCTTGACATAGGCTCCAAAGAAAAGTTTGCATTTTCGGGGGGATAGGTAAATTCCAAATCTTGGTCCACAGGGTTTAAGAAGGCTGGAAAGAACTTGATGCTCTGTTTGGTTTTGTTTTTGTGTTCTAGGAACAAATCCTATTATATCTGCTCTTCACTGTATACGTCCTTAATTTGTTGCCAATACATACTAGATTGTCTCTTTTTGGGCTAGGGTAGACTGTGATTTTAAGGATTTATTAGCTACATGATCTTTGAAGAGATTGAGCATCTCATTTTCATTCCATCCCCGTAAATCTTCATTGATAAGCTCAGCCACCATCATAGGTTCATCTTTATTAGCCAGACCTCTTATCACTCCCGATGTGAGCTATTTGTCTTCTTGTACTCGGATAGATTTTTTGTCACCCACCATCCATTTAACCTCTAATTCTATAGCTTCTCTTCCAACTAAACTGCTTTGCCATCCCCATGATGGGCATTGCCCTTTTCTTGCCTTCCACAAGTCTCCATTTAGAAAGTAGACACCTTTTAGAATCTTGCTCCAAGGTGCTGAAGGGGATTGAGATAGCCGCCAAGCTTGCTTACCAAGCATTGTTTTGTTAAAATTTATCAAGTCTTTGAAGCCCAATCCCCCTTCATCCTTTATGGTTTTCAATACTTTGCATTTTTTCAAATGCAAACCTCTCTTTGTACTACACTTTTTATCAAAGTTTCTTTAAATGCTTTGGATAGTAGCTTTTTTTCTAGCTCTCTAACTTCATATTTACTTTAGCTAGGATCCAAGCAAACATCTCTTTCTTTGAATGTCCCCAATCAGTTGGAATATCGAGGTATTTCCCTATATGAGCAATACTTTGAGCTCTTGAGCCATGTTTCTTTTCAAAGTTAAAGGGCAATTACTGCTAAAACAAACTTCTGATTTGTATAGGTTTATGGCTTGACCCGTCACAAAGCAATACTAGTTTAAAATGGCTACTAGATTTTGACACTCTCTAATAGTCCCATATAGAAAAAATATAGCATCATCAACTAAAAGTAGGTGAGATAGGGTAGGGTAGTACCTATTTAAAGATATTCCTGTGAGGCTTCCATCTTCTATTGCTTTATGCATCATCCAAGACAAGACATTTGCCATTAATATGAATAGGTAAAGGGAAAGTGGGTCGTCCTATCTAATTCACCTTGATGGTGTAAAATATTATGTAGGCTCCCCATTTATCTTCATACTAAAGGAAACCGTTGCATGATTAAAGTTATTCACCTATCACAGAATCCCATTTTTAGCATGCATTCTGTCCAGAAATCCCGGTCAACCTTATTATAAGCTTTCAGCAAATCGTGTTGGAGCATCCGATTAAGTATACCTCGAAATAAGTCATGCCCGTTGAAGATAAGGACCGCATAATTAATCGATTGCTTTCTACCGCAGAATCGACCAATGCGACTCGGTTCGAGGAAGGCGACCGACCCTCTTTGAATATAATTATGAGGGTCTTGCGTCCATTATAAAATTTTTAAATCGAGTCGTCATTATTTTATACTATATGCAGCCCTTAAGTCGTCCATGAATAATTACGCTAGTGATTAGATAGAATTGCGTCGCATTCGAATTAGCTGACTTCATGGAGTGCACAATGTAATGAGAAAGGTCGACTTTTTGATCTGTCGTAGAACAATTACGAGAGAGTCGAGGTGGCTTTCCTCAACTTTCCCTCATGGAAATAGTGGGGGAATATTAGGGAGTCATGGTCAATTGGCTGGCCGGAGCTTTTGAAACGGCATACTAGATTTGATTTGATTAAATCTTATGGAGTAGACTTTGGATGATGTAATTCCCAGACAACCATTGAATAAATTTTCCAGCTACCTGATACACTTTTCCGAATGCCTCCTTTCCAAGCTTATTGGCTTCTGAAAAGAAATTTGTAGCAGTCCTGATCTCGCTTATTTTGAACTGTGAGGTTTTGGTGGTTTCAGCCCTGCCTTTTGCTGAAGAAATTGCAGAGCAATCAACGTGAGATCTCAATAATCCAATCAGAAAAAAAAAGGTTAGATTTTTCTTGTTCTTAACATGCCATTTGGGCTTTCTCAATCATTTTAACAAAAATTTAGGATTGGTTTTAGTTCTGCGCCATCTCTCAGTGAGGGAATGTAAACCAAAATGGCATCATCATCCCTCCCACACTATTTAATCCTTATGCTAAGTTTGCTAAGAAGTCATTCAATAACAACTCAAATGAAGAACACTAAACAACCGATAAATCCACTAAACAGATGAGACCTTCCACGGATTACTTCTTCTCCTTCTAATAAAGCAACACGCAGAGACAATAACCATCGTGAAGAGAACTGTCGAACCTACGCCAGCAATGACGATGCATAATGAGTTCGACATATTACCTGCCAATCTCAAGCAACGTGTTTAATCCAATTTGACATTGAAACTCATCATTGCTAACATTGCAGATTCAAATGATTCTTTTCATAGCACGCACATCCAAACATTTGGCTCGACTACATCGAAATCAACAATTTCATGGGTATCTGATAAGGCTTTTTTTTCCACATAGCAGGCACGGACTCTGGATAAGCATTGTAATTCATGTTTTAAATCACTAGTAACTGTCAAATTGAACCAACCACTGGTGACTGGGGCATTTGCAGGCGGAGGAGCAGGAGATGTCTCGGCGGCTGCAGTTGATGGCGGCAAAGATGTCGAGGGATTGCCAGGATTGGACTCAAGAAATGGGTACAATTCCCATCAGAAAATGCAGCTTGGCTTGTAAATAGACCCGCCTAGTCTTCCATGGCAACCCCTTGATAATCATTAACGCATTCCCCTAAGCAACTCTGGCAATCAACCTGAGACAAATTGGGGCTGCACTGCAACGACGAGTACATGGTCTGGTTGTGTGGCAACACCGTGCTCCCTGCTGGTGCAATAAGCCTTTAATGTCAGAAACGTTTTCTTCATGTTGTACATTGGACTATCGGAGTAACGGATGAAGCAAGGAGGATTATATGTCCCCTTTGAGTATGCAGCTTTCTGGTTCGGACACTTGATTATCAAATCTACAGCAGTAGCGCTTATGCACCTGATGCAAGTGTCGTTTGAAGAGTCGCCTCTGCAGAAACTGAGCATGTAAACGATGTCTGACCCATTCCTGACATTCCCAGTGTAGAACCCGCCATTTGAAGCCATGACGCAAGGGAGAGAAGAGAGGACAAGCTCGCGGTTCTTGGAGTTGGAGTATCTGCTGGCAGCAGTGAAGTTGCCTGTTTCGTAGCAGCGTTCAGGATTGGATAGGTCGAACGCTAGGATGTGAAGATAGAGAAGGACAGTAGGAAGACAAAGAAAAAGGGGAGGGAATGAAGGAGGCTGTCCAGACATGGTGGTTGTAGGCTGCTTCAGCTCCGTTGTTGAAGATGAGACGTAGTCGTTCACTATGGAGATCATGGTTGGATGGCTGTAATGCCTGGAGAGAAAAAGTGGATGATAGAGATTGAAGTAAATGGGGACCATAAAGGCAGAAGGCCATCACAAGATCTTCAAATTTAGTTGTTGACTTTTTTCCCAACACAGGGCTTGGTTCAAGTCAAAAGCGCGTTTTGTAATCAATAAATTATGCCAATACCAAAGATGGTGCTTCAGCGTGGTGGGGGCAACATTGGGCAAGGGGTAGCTAAAAGAAATGTATGAAGCTCAAATGGTTTATTGCACAAATCTCTCCAGTCGATACACTAACCATCAGCGAAATGCAAGCAACAAATTTGAACGTTCAAGTTCGTACCAGAAATGAATCTGGTGCGAACTCGAGAATAAGAAAAGGGCAAAAGAGTTGGAGAAAGAGAGCATAAATATCTTATCATGACTTAAAAAAATTTTCTAAGAGACAAAAGTTGTTCATGATACAAAGAGAAAAGGAAACAACCGCTTTAGTACCAGTTTATTAGTGACTACAACCGCACTCATCAAACACTTCATGTAAAACTAAATAGTACTTCTGGATGCAACATCCACATAATTAGCTTGAGAAGCAGATGAAATCATGTCATGAATAGGTTCATGTGCTTCATCGAGGGGAGAGTTCAGTGATCGACACTCCATTGACCGACAAAGGTGTGGAGCCTCTGGAATTTTGATCATGTCCTTGGTCATTTGCTATGATGTTCTTTGGTGGTTCTGTCCAACTTCGGAGGAAAAAGGCAGGTTCTCGTGGCACTGGCAGACTAAGAGTTTGGCTACTCAGCGCAAGAACTATGCTTGCCATGGTCGGTCTATTAGCCGGATCTTCCTGAACACATAGAAAGCCAATGTGTATGCATCTTAGCACTTGGCTTCTGGAGTAAGATTCTCCCAATACCGGGTCCAAGATTTCCCAAGGCACATTGTCTCTCCAATGTTTCCAAGCCTAAAGCAGTTCAATTGGACACAACAAGTGAACCACAGAACAATATCATTGCTTGTGAGCACAAAACAATTAAATCATTAAAAAAAAAAAAAAAAAAAAAAAAAACTTACATAGCTTGCGAGAGCTTCACCTCCATCAGATTGGTAGTAGTAGTCATTCCTCTTGCCGCAAATGATCTCGAGGAGGAGGACACCGAAGCTGTAAACATCGGACTTTTGAGAGAATTGCCCATGCATCACATATTCCGGGGACATGTAACCGCTGAAAACCACCACCAAAACCATAAATGTATGGATAACAGTCATCTATACTAATACCCTTATCAATTCTTAACCAGAAGAACCTAGTAGTAAACTTGGAAAAATGCAAAACTTACAAGGTTCCTACGATTCTTCTAGTGTTTGCGTTAGTTTGATCAACTCCAAAAATCCTTGCCATGCCAAAATCCGAAATCTTTGGGTTCATATTGTTGTCCAGCAAGATGTTGCTAGCTTTTAAATCACGGTGAATGATTCGAAGCCGAGAATCTTCATGAAGATAGAGCATCCCTCTAGCGATGCCTGATATTATGTTGTAACGTCTTGGCCAGTCCAGTTGTTTGCTTTTCTCAGGGTCTAAGTAGTGATTTAAGGATGTGAACGAGAGTAAGTATAATCTAGGAAGTCTAGGAGTTAGATTCGAAATGTCATACAAGATACAGTAAACAAGTATTCGCTCAATCATCTATATCGGACATTAACTTAAGAGTAGAGCATAAAGCCAGTGAAGTGGAACTAACCGAACATGAAGTAGTCAAGACTTTTGTTGGGCATAAGCTCATATACCAGTAGCTTTTCCCCTTCTTCGAAGCAAAATCCAAGCAGTCTCACTAAATTCCGGTGTTGAAGCTTCGCGACCAACACAATCTCATTCTTAAATTCTTGGAGGCCTTGCGCTGAGCTTTGGGATAGCCTCTTCACAGCTATTTCTTGCCCGTTGGGAAGCCTACCCTGAAAAAAAATTATGAATGGTGACAAGACCTCACGAACTCTTCAAGTCATGTCCTTTATTTGTTATTTAAGTTAATGACTTCCTGAACTTTTAAGCGATATTTAATGTTTGTTTACGTCGTCCACACAAGAGTGCCGAGGACACCTTCAATGATAACAAGTAAGCGCTGACCAGAGTCATTCTTATAGCTAGAGAGAAAAAATTAGAAAATTTATCATTAAAATTCTTTAGAAAAAGAAAGATACAGCCAACTTCTTATACCCGATACACTTTCCCGAATCCCCCTTCTCCAAGCTTATTGCCTTCTGCAAAGGAATTTGTGGCGGCCCTGATCTCGCTTATTTTGAACTGTAAGCTTTCAGCAGTTTTGACCTCGTCTTTTGCTGAAGAAAATGCAGAGCAATCAACATGAGACCTCCAGAATCCGACCAGAAAAAAGAGTTAACATTTTATTGTTCTTAACATGCCATTTGGGTTTTCATAATTATTTAACAAAAACGTAGGATTGGTTTTAGATTCCGCACCATCTCTCAGAAGGCGAATATAAATCAAAATCACGCAGTTCTCCTTCCCACACTACTTAATCCTTATGCTAAGCTTGATAAGAAGTCTGTCAAACAGAACTAAAATGAATAACACAAAACTATTAATAAATCCACTAACCAGATGAGACCATTAATGGATTACTTCTTCTCCTTCTAATCAAGCAACAAACGGAGACAATAGCCACCACAAAGAGAGCAGCTGAACCTACCACAGCAACCACAATGCGTAGTGACTTCGAGATATTACCTGCCAACATCAAGCAATGCGTTTAATCCAATTTGAAATCGAAATTCATGATTGTTAGCATTTCAGATTAAAAATGATTCTTTATATAGCATGGACATCCAAACATTCAGCTCGACTAATCCCCATTGATTGATACATGGATAGGCAATTTCATGTGTATTGGATAAAACTTTATGCCACATAGCTGGCGTAGACTTTGAACGAGAGTTGTGATTCATGAATTTAAAATCAGCAGTAACCTTGAAATTGAACCAACCATTGGTGACTTGGGCATCTGCAGGTGGAGGAGCAGGAAGGTCGGCCTGGGGGACTGTAGTCGGTGGTGGTGGAGATAGCGGCAGATTGATGGGATCGGAGTCGAAAAAACGGTACAAGTCCCATCGGAAAATGCAGCTCGGCTTTTGAACAGGCCCACCTTGTTTTCCACGGCAACAATCTTGATAATCATTTATGCATTCCCGCAAGCAACTCTGGCAATCAGTCTGATTCAAATCAGGGCTGCACTGCAACAGTGCGTACATGGTCATGGAAGTTCGGCAACACCATTCTCCCTGTGGCGAACTTGAGCTTTGACGTGCCCATCGAAGCTCTTGTTGCCAGCTCCTCTGTGAAGTTCCTCCATATCGGATCGAACTGATCCTGATCCATCTGGATGTTGCCGGTGTTATAAAGCGTTCGCGTCGGATATGTCTGCTTCACGCCGTACATCGGAACATCAGCGTAACGGATGATGCAAGGAGGATCTCCAGTTCCCCAGGTGCCCGCAGCTTTTTGGTTTGGACACTTGATCATCAAATCTTCAGCAGCAGAGCTTAAGCACTTGAAGCAACTGTCGTTCGAAGAGTCGCCTCTGCAGAAACTGAGCACGTAAACAACGTCCGAGCCGTTCCCTACGTTCCCAGAGTAGAACCCGCCCTTCGAAGTCACATCGCTAGGGACAGAAGAGAGGACAAGCTCACGGTTCTTGGCGTAGGTGCTGGCGGCCGTGAAGTTGCCCGTTTCGTAGCAGTAATGAGTGTTGAGCGTTTGAGAGGTCGAAAGCTAGGATGAGAAGACAGAGAAGGACAGAAGGAAGACGAAGAAGAAAAGGAGGGATTGAAGGAGGCTGTGCAGACATGGTGGATGCTGGCTGTTTCAGCTCCATTGTTGAAGATGAGACGTATGAGCCGTCCTCTGTGGAGGTCATGGTTGGATTTTAGTAGTGCATGGAGCCAAAAAAGAAAAAAAAAAAGTAGTCGATAGAGATTGAAGTAGGTGTGAAAATAAAGGAAATAGACCATCACAAGATCTTCAATTGGTAGATTTTTCCCTCCACAGGGAGTGGTCAACGATGGCGGCTTAAATGGCGCGGGATACTATTCTTTCTGCAAAGAGTGGCGCTAGCATCACCGTCTCACACGGTGTGAGGGTCAAAGAATGTTTCCCTTCTCAAACGCAAACACTAGGAAGTTTCCGAGCAAGACACAAGTTTCCCTCTCTTTCATCCAAGATGTGCGGCTGAGGATTGACCGTCCATTTTCCAAGCTAACGGTACGGTAGCTAAGCATTTTTCACAAACGCGTGGTCAGTCTCATCGAGGCCAAAGTTGCTCGTAGGAGCAACGCGTGCATCTAGCTTTACGCGGATTTGTTTGGAACTTTGGGTCGAACCACGTGAAGAAACGACTTGATAGGATCGCATGGTGCATTATAAGTAAAGAATCCAAGCTATGATAAATTGCACATATACAATGGAGTTACATATTCTTAAATTCTCTCTCTCTAAAATTTTTTTTATTTGGAAAACAAAATAATTATCCCATGGCCATAGCGTTAAATGAATTACATGTACAAGAGGTAGCTTCACTGATATTTATTATATTAATTAGTACATCTAGCGTTACTCTTTCTCAACGATTAACTTGAAACGTTCAATGAGTTTAGAGAACTTTTCAACTTATCACCTAACAACAAATGAAAAACGTTTTCTTTTATTAAAATAATGTTCTCAATCTCGTACTAACCAAGATTTTGAATACTTGCCCAAAAATTATGTGGAAATTCAATTATAGAGATGAAAATATAACAAGTGCCATAATTCATATACGATACTCATTAGAGTGCTATATTTTTTAATTGACTATAGGAATGCCATTACCTTTAAAAATATTCACTTGAATGTCTTAATTTTTAAATTTATCACTTGAGTGATATCTCATGTTGGATTTTTTATATTTATGGTGAACAGTTAAAACTACGGCACAAGAGTGAGGCTCGTAAGTGAATGACTACTTACGCATGGTCATAAACTTTTTTCCTCCTCTTGAATTGTTAATAATTTTTCTTGTCACGTGAACCGTCAATTCCGCGTACGTAAGACTGTTGTCTTGGACATAATTGATTTTGTCACAATCGTTGACCTTGACTTTTGCGATAAATCTTCGTCGAACCCAGTTTCATAAGTACTTTAATCACTTTGGTACGAAGGTTCAGAGAATATCATAACCCATGCTAGAGATTGGGGTAGAAAAAGACAGCAACGAAAAGTACATGGTAGAATATTTAAAGTTGATCTTTTCCAACACAAGCTCCTATGGACCAGGTCGAAGTGCTTTTGCGTGACGTGACTGAATCGTGAGTGTTTCGTTTTCTTTACAGAATATTAAATTATGATGAAAAAAGTACAAAAAAAATATTTTTGATGGTATGCCAATAATTTTTGAATTTTTATTAATTTTTGTTCCATTTTTTTATATTTTTTTCTTTCTTCTTGTTTTCCCTTCATTTTGGTTGGTGAGGTGGCCTCCATCTAGATTTGACAAGAGCCGCGACCCTTACTAGTGGTACTGAAAGCTTGCCAGCCATCACCCAATAGCCGGTGAGGATTGTTGGTGACCTTCGCCAACCAAAATGAAGAAAAAAAAATAGAAAAGAAAAATAAAATGAAAAAAGAAATTATAAAAAACTCAAAGAATTATTAAAGTATTAATTGGCGTGTCACATAAAACAGTTAGTATTCACATTAGTGACTTTCTACCTAAATTAACTAGATGGATTAAATTAGTACAAATATAAAATAGTTTATGAATAAATTAATTTAATTAAAATGTTTAAGACTAAATTGACACTAATGCATTAAATTTATGAATTTTTTGGTACTTTTCCCAATTAAGTTATAAACATCTGAATTGGAATTTACTTTTCCTTACTCTTAATCTTGCTAGGTTCACACTTTAATTTTTTCAAACTCTAAAAATATGAAATTTGAATAGAATATACTAGTTGACATATAAATTCGATCGTATAATATTTTAAAGTTTTGATAATATTTTAAATTTCAATGGGGCAAAATAAAAGTACCTTCTATCGGTATATTCCATTGGAGGATGATCTTCAGGATGGTCAATATGTTTCTTATCAGGTTATAAATCTATTCTTCCGGAAAGAATATGTAGGATTATTACATCATTATTGCTGGGAGAAAAAAAAAAAGAAAAAAGAAAGTTGAAACTGTTTCCGACTCTGACGTATCAACCACGAACAAAGAAGATTAGTGGGCAATGCCGGTGGGAATGGAATGGGAGAGTACGATACGGTAAAAGGGCGATTGCAAAGTCTCTGGAGCAATGATTCGACGTAGAAGGCTTCTGATTTAAGAAGGAAATGACTTGCAAATTGAATGGATCAACCGTATATTGAACTCTTAAGCATAGCCTTGACCCTAAATTTCGATTTACAGATGGCTATTAACCACTAATTATAGAAGTTCTTTGTGGAGTTCTCTATGATACATCGACAGCGATATCGACGGCAAAAGCCATGAGATACACATCACCCGAGTGGTGGGAGGCGGCAGAGTTGTGAGGGGAGAGAGAGTGAGAGAGCTCAAAGGGCTGTTTTGTGGTTTTTCTCGTTTTTTTTCATGGCTGTCCAATTTGTCTGTTTGTTTGTAATTTCACTCATCTTCCATGGTTGCTTTTGAGGACTAAACTTTGGATTTGCTTGTTATGTGGCAATTTATTGAGGTTCTTTTTCTTTTTTTTGTCTTTGGTTTCTGTTATGTGCATCTTGTTGGTCAAGATGGACAACGCTACAAATTGCTATTGGTGAACAGGCCAATGGCCATCATATGTGATTATGTGCATATACGCGACCTGTTTACTTTTTAGTTAGTTTGGATGAGTCTAGTACGTGTCACTACACATTTATCACACCAATGCGTTCTTTGAAAGCTATGTTACCTTTGAATCTCAACAAAATGCTGTTCGGTTTTGAATTAATAGTCTAATGTTCTTTTATGGACATAGAAGCTTTGGTTTATCTCTTTCCTTTTTCGTTATAGTTCAAATCTGAATATGAAAAAAAAAAAAAAAAAAAAAAAAAAAAAAAAAAACCTGTTGGAACCTAGAACCACCCCACAACCCGGACGACGCAGGTGGTTAACTGGTTTTGCTGACGGGTAGGTTTCGGAGTTCAAAATGAGGAACCTGTGCACTGGCAGGTTAGGGTTAACCAAAAATGAACCTGTAAGAACCGGAACCGCTCACCCCTAGTGCTAGCATCACCGTCTGAGTGTTGTCTTGGACATAATTGATTTTGTCAGAATCGTTGTCCTTGACTTTTGCGATAAATCTTGGCCGAACCCAGTTTCATAAGTACTATTTTGGTACGAAGGTTCAGAAAATGTCATAACCCATGCTAGAGATTGGGGGACCAGGTCGAAGTGCTTTTGCAACTGAATCGTGAGTGCTTCGTTTTCTTTACAGAATATTAAATTATGATGAAAAAAGTACAAACAAATATTTTTGATGGTATGTCAATAATTTTTGAATTTTTATTATTTTGTGTTCTATTTTTTATAATTTTTATTATTTTTCTTTCTTTTTTTTTTTTTTCTGTAAAATTTTGGTTGGTGAGGTGGCCCCCTATCTAGATTTGACAAGAGCTGCGACCCTTACTAGTGGCTGGCGAGAGCTTGCTAGCCATCACCCAATGGCCAATGAAGATTGTTGGTGACTCTCGCCGACCAAAATAAAGAAAAAAATAAAAGGAGTAATAAAAATGAAAAAAAGAATAATAAAAATTTCAAAAAATTATTAAAGTATTATTGAAAATGTCTACATCGGCAACTGATATATTACGTAGGACGATCGGCATTTACATTAGTGACTTTCTACCTAAATTAACTAGATGAATTAAATTAGTACAAATATAAAATAGTTTATGACTAAATTAATTCAATTAAAATGTGCAAGACTAAATTGACACAAATACATTAAATTTATGACTAAATTAATTCAATTAAAATATTTAAGACTAAATTGACACAAATACTTTAAATTTATGAATTTTTTGGTACTTTTCTCAATTAAGTTTTAAATATCCTGTTGATACCTAATTTGTTTTTTCAAATACATATTAAAAAAAAAACACGAGAGGGGCCGAGTCGGGCGAATCTGACCCAGCCTTCCTCTCTCTTCGGCTCAGCCTGCTCCCCTTGGCTTGTCTTCTTCCTCCAAGCTGGCCTTCGTGCGCAGGACCTGCAAAAAGAAGAAAAAGAATGCAGCAACAAAGGACAGAGGCAGAGGAGGCAGGGGAAGCGTTCGACTGGAGTTGGTGGTCGGGGGAAGCCACGCGCACCAGCCGGAGAGGGATAAGGGGGGAGAGGAGTCAAAGGACCATCTTCACCGAGACGATTTTCGCCTGGCCCAGAATCTTCTTCCATGATTCAGAGAAGCATCATTTCTATGCATCACAAAGGGAGAGCACGACCTTTCCACAGAGGAAGAAGCATCGCTCACCATCTTCAGGGTGCATTTTTCTAAAATGAAAAAGAGCATTTCCCATCTTTTTTCTCTTGAAACTCACCCGACTAGCCACCTCCACCATCTCCATCCAGCTACCTCCTGCCGGCGACTGCTCTCGCATTCCACTTTCGAAATCTTACTTCACTCCTTCGTCGTCACCTACTTCTCTTTTCCTCCAACGACGTCCCCCTACCCATCCCTGGTGTCTTTACTCCCACGAAAAGAAAAATAAAAAGAAGCATCTTGCTCTTTCTCTTACCTGGGCACGGTCGCCTTTGAACCCCTACACAAAACCTTAGAGCCACAGCCGATCGACGTCGCCCTGCACCTCCAGAACGTCATCCGCCCTCTGCCATTCGTTGTTGGCGTCCCCGACGTCGGTGGAATCGACTGAAGCTAGGAACGAGTTTGGAGTTGCTATTCTCAACCTTGGCCGCCGGCAATGTCAATTTGAACATCTAATGTTGTGTGAGGTATGGGCTTGGGAGAGCCCATGTTTGATCATGGACTGTAGGCCCGTTTTTCAGGCAATACCCTTAAACCTATTCCCTTCCCCGAGGGGTAGGTCGCAACACATTCGGATTGGAATTTACTTTTCCCTACTCTTAATCTTGTTAGGTTCACACTTTAATTTTTTCTAACTCTTAAAATATGAAATTTGAATAGAATATACCAGTTGACATATAAATTCACTCATATAATATTTAAATATTTTTAAAAATTTTTGATAACATTTTAATTTCAACGGGTAAAAAAAAGTACCTTCTAGCTATATATTCTATCGGAGGATGATCGTTAGGATGGTCAATATGTTTCTCATCATTTTAAAAGTCTATTCTTCCTAAAAGAATATGTACGATTATTACATAATTATTGCTGGGAGTAAACAAAAAAAGAAAAAGAAAGTTGAAACTATTTCTGATTTTGACGTATTGACCGTGCACAAAGAAGATTAGTGGGCAATGCCGATGGGCATGGAATGGGAGAGTACGATATGGGAGAAGGACAACCGCAAAGTCTCTGGAGCAATAATTCGACGTAGAAGACTTCTGATATAAGAAGGAAATGACTTGCAAATTGAATGGATCAACCATATATTGAACTCCTAAGCATAGCCTTGACCCTAAATTTCGATTTAAAGATGGCTATTAACCACTAATTATAGAAGTTCTTTGTGGAGTTCTCTATGATACATCGACAGCGATATCGACGGCAAAAGCCATGAGATACACATCACCCGAGTGGTGGGAGGCGGCAGAGTTGTGAGGAGAGAGAGAGTGACAGAGCTCAAAGGGCTGTTTTGTGGGTTTTTCTTGTTTTGGCTAGAAATTGGCGCATTAGTGTGTTTCTTTTTACTTGTTTGAGTTTGCTCTTCATGTTATGTTGACACATTGCTAACTAAAAGTTTCATGAATGATTGAATGTGGTCGAGCAGCAGCATTAACGCGAGTCACTCGAGAGGGGGGCTAGCTCTCCATAGGTCATTAGTGAAGGCCATCCGGCAAAGGCGGGTGGAGGATGCCACCCCTCTGAAATAAGAAAATCAACTTTACTTCCTACATTTCACTATTTCCCTATATTCCGTTGAGAGAAGATATTAAGACATAACATCGTTATGTAGTGTGAAGCAAACAACAAAAATGTCTTTCGGAGATTATATTAAATCCATACAAGTTATAAGGAGAGAGAAGCTAGTAAATTACTTGAATAACTTGTTTTGTACATCATGTCAGATGATGAAGTAATATTTGCATCCTGACATATTTTCTTCAAAAATTGACTCTTCAAAGCAAATTGCATCTATCAAAAGCTTGAATTAAATATTTATCTATTTGTGTACCTTGCATGGTGTTTCGTGGATTTTTAGATAAATGGGTATGAGTTTATACCCTCTGATTATAAAAATAAATCAGAGCTTCCACTCTATTTCACCTTTCTACTGCATATTCTCCAATTAATTTTCTAATGAACTTACCAGTTTAAGCCTTTCAAAAGCATAAACTTATCTTAACAGCAGCTTGCATCGTTTTATTTCCAAAGATCTAAAGCTCTAAAAATAGCATAAAATTATTTATCATAAGTACAATAATTCTTGTGGGAATTATTCAACTTCTCACTAAAAAATGCAATAGGCTTTTCTTCTTGACTAAGAACCGCACCAATTCTCACATTAGAAGTATCACAATCAATTTCAAAGACTTTATTAAAATCTGGAAATGCAAGAATTGGAGCCTCAATTACCTTTCTTTTAGGGAGTTTAAAGCTTTGTTGTGTCTCTTTAGTCCACTTGAAACTTCCTCCCTTCAAGCATTTGGTGATAGGAGAAATAATGATATTAAAATGCTTAATAAAGCGGTGATAAAAAGATACCAAACCATGGAAACTTCGAATATCATGAATAGAGGTTGGAATGGGTCAACTTATGATCACCTTCACCTTGCTAGAATCCATCTTGATGCCCTCCTTAGAAATAACATAGCCTAGGAGGACAAGGCTATCAATAAAGAAGTGACACTTCTTTAAGTTGGCATATAACTTTTGCTCCCGAAGAACCCCAAAAATTTGGAAAAGATGCTGCAAGTGTTGCTCGTGAATAGAGCTATAAACAAGAACGTCATCAAAATAAACAACAAAGCTGCCAATGAATGGTTTGAAGATATGATTCATAAGGCGCATAAATGTACTAGGAGCATTAGAGAGGCTGAAAGGCATGACCATCCACTCATAGAGGCCATCTCTTGTTCTGAAGGCAGTTTTCCATTCATCTTCAGCTCTCATTCCAATTTGATGATATCCACTTTGAAGATCAATCTTAGAAATGATAGTAGCACCATGGAGCTGGTTGAGAAGATCATCAAGTCAAGGAATAGGACAATGGTACTTGATGGTTATCTTGTTTACCACTTGACTATCGATACACATACGCCATGACCCATCCTTCTGTGGTACAAGAAGAGCAGGGATCGCACATGGACTCATGCTTTCTCTCACCATTCCTTTAGCCATGAGTTTATCCACTTGTCATTGAAGCTCTTCATGCTTTTTAGGGCTCGTTCGATGTGCTGCCTTGTTTGGAATGCCAACTCCCGAAACAAAATCAATACAATACTGAATTTCTCTTATGGGTGGAAGACCGAGTGGAATCTCTTTCAAAACAACATCCTTAAACTCTTGAAGAAGAGGTTCTACTTGAGAATGGACATCATGGTGTTCTTCATTCTCTTCTAAGACCACAAGAGCATACGCCTCTAAGGGTTCTCCCAAAGCCTTATCAACTTTAGATTTAGAGAGTAAATTATTTCCTTCCCTATTAGATAGTTTACGAGTGCTCTTCATTTTAGAAGGACCCAAGGTGATTTTGAATCCATCTTTCTTAGAAGCGTAAGTATTCTTGAACCCATCATGCTTAGTTTTTCTATCCAATTGCCATGGCCTCCCCAAGAAGCAAATGACAAGCATCCATGGGAACTATATCATACCACATTTCATCTTTATATATTTTTCCAATGGAAAATTGAACAAGACATCCCTCATCAACCCTTACCTCATTCCCTTTGTGAAGCCAAGAGAGCTTGTAAGGTTGTGGGTGCTTTCCTTCTTGAGGTGCAACTTGTCCACCATGCAACTTCTTCCATCGATGATGACATCACACACCTTTCCATGAGAAGTGCATTGAGTATGAAAAATATTATTGCGAAGCCACATACCGTCCTCACTAGGAGTAACATTCAAGACCAGATGAAAAATTAGAAACTCTCCTTGATCTTCATAGATAACTTCATCTTTCTCCTCGGACGTTTCATTTGTACCGACAGAATTTTCACATTGCTCTTTCTCAAGCTCTTCTTCTACTAGAGAGATGATCTTGCAATTTGGACATTTGGATGCAATATGTCCAAACCCTTGACATTTGAAACATCGGATAGAGTTACGGCGCTTGGAACTTGATGCTTCATCATTCTTAGGAGTCAACTTTGAAGCGCTCACCCTAATCATAGAAGTAGATGCTCTCTTGCCCTTAGAAAAGTCTTCTTTATTTCGATATCGAGAGGTATGACCATGAGCCTCTTTTAAGTTGTCAATCCACCTTAAGTGCAAGTTGACAAACATCATTATCAGTCCAATATGGTTGAAGTTGGATAACATTACTGATTTCAGATCAAAGTTCACCAAGGTAACGGGCAATAGTTTGCTCCTCTCTTTCAGAAACATCACAAACCGTCATGAGGTGATCAAATTCCGCGATATGTTCTTCCACGGATAGCTCCTTTTTTTTTTTTTTTGAAATTGTGGAATTGAAGGAAAGTATCTTGATGATAGTTTAGTAGTAAAAACTTCTTCGATTCTTGCCTCAGCTTCTCCCACGTTATGATACGGTTTCTTCCTTGAGGAGCTCTTTGTTTCTTCAAGTGCTCCCACCAAATTGAAGCATGCTTTTTAAGTTTGATAGCAACTACCTTCACCTTTCAATCATTCGAAATGTCTTTGTAGTCAAAGACTCTTTCTACAACATGCAGCCAATCTATAAATTCTTCTGGTTGCATCTTTCCCCAAAATTCAGGAATATCAACCTTTACATAGGAATCTTGCTCAATTCCATGAAACCTTCGATATTAACGTCAAGGAAGTTCTTCCTCACTTGAAGCATGACTTTGAGCTTCCACAAAGGGGTTGACGTCTTCTTCATCAAAGGGACCATCTTCTTAATCATGACGCGACTCATCACATTCCAGAAGTTCAAAGCGTTACAAATGCTCCTACAGTTTCTATACTTGTCTCCTTAAATCATCCACCTCCACGTCTCATAGGTCTCTTTCTCGAGCTATAGAAGACACAACTTTTGGTCCACGTCGATGACGACTAGCCATTGAACTAATGCTCTGATATCAATTTGATGCCGAAGAAAGTGTAGAGAAGTAGGAGGTAACACAAGTGAGAACTAAATTGGATAGATCATTCGCCACTCGTAGGAATCCACCTAAGAGATAAGAGCATAACAAGAAATACTTCTTGTTCTCAAGCCGAGGGCTAAATAACTTATCACTCAAAACAAATCTACATTCTTATTCATCATAGCATGTTTATATAGACGAAATTGGAACAACCCTCCAAGAAATATAAGAAACCTTATACACATTTATACATATTCTTAGCTACATTCTTATAAAGACTCTAGAAACCTTATACACATTTACTAAACCTTGAAAATATAAGAAATAAATATTAGTGGGTGTAGGTATCCAAGACTTGCTTGATTTGATAAACATGGACACCCTTCAAAACACGTGATTACCAAAGTATCGGTATGGTTACCGAAGTATTGGTAACTATGCGATCGGTAACACTTTCGTTGAACCGATGTTGCCTCCGAATGCTCCGGCATCAAACTTTCAGAGATATAATGTAGAGAACTCCGTTGAATTGCTCGTCGAATAATTCCTTCCACAGAAGTGCCAACTTTATATTCAATTTGCTAATCTATAACCCAGGGCTTTTTTAGAATATTAATTAGAAGACTATAATTCCCTCAATACCGTGCTTTTGGAATTAAATGGTTTAAATGGTAACTCACTTGTTGTATACGTAATAAATTCAGCCATTATACATCAAGAGGGACAAGTTTCATATATCACTTAGGAGTTTTTATGCACGTTTGACTATATATTGAAAATTTGATGCTATTTTCTCTCGTCTTCAAAGAAAATCTTTATAACCAATCCAATCAAGAGGATACGTAAGGCCACGAAAACAGTAGTTTGTGGCCTTTGGTCACATTTTTATGTTGCCTTTAATCTAACCAAAGGTGAGAAATTTCATGTTTGTCATTGTAGATTAAAAAATTCCCCTCTTTGATTGAATTAATAGCGAGTAGCTTAAGTTTTATTTAAGGTGAACAAACTTCATTTTTATATGCTAGGGGCATGGTAAAAGGTGACAAACCGGTTCACCCTAAGGTAACAAAATCTAATATAGAGTATTATTTTCAGTGCCACCGGATAGGATTGATTAGCCAATGTTTCCAAATTTAATGTTGATTCGTTGGAAACATATAAACCAATACCCATAATATAAAAATGGATCCTCCCGCAGTGAAGTAAATTGAAATTTGTCAGCTTTGGTTCATTATGTCGCCTTAACCTATTTTTCTTATAGCGCCTCTAGGCTTCACATTTTAATAGGCTGTTTAGATTTTTATAATATAATATATGCATGGAGTAGCCTGTTTTGTTTTTAAGTTTGCAATTGATTTGATTTTCATTTTCTTTGAATTTTTTAGATGTTGTGGGCGTACAATTTGGTTTTTTCCCTCGAAATTAATGCTCCTTCAAGGCCACTTTAGTGGGTTTAATCTCATGAAATTACAAAAAAATGAAGAGAGAAAAAATGAAAGAAGAGAAACCAGTTCAATTTCTATTTCAAACTGAACTAAGCCCGAAAAATGGTTCAATTCAGTTCTTGACCACAACAACGTTTGGTTTGGTTTCATTTTTCTTTAAATTGTATATATAGGATGTGGTTTGGCTTGACGTCAAACAAATCATGCCATGCTTATCCCTACACTTTACTATTTTCATGGGTCTTATAAAGTGCTCCATGGGTTTTTAGATGACCGGATCTTTGCATTAATGGCTCTCGGATAATTTAAAAACAAAGCCAACAAAAAAGAACGTTTTGATACTTCAACTTGGAAAACCACCTTTCAGCTCGATCTTCAAGGGCGGGAAATGTTTACCTAGCATCCACGTGATACACCTACCTAGCTATTTCTTGTTTTAGCGGTCTTTGTTAACAAGTGAACCAAACTTAAGCATCATTTAGTATATTGGAGCATAAAACAAAGGGTAAGAGAGTTAAAGAAAGAGAGGACAAATAGTTTATCATGACTAAAAAATGTTTTTTTAAGATGAAAAAGTTGTTCATAATAGAGATGTGGAATCGGTGAGGATATAATGAGATAGTTGTTATAAGTTTTTTAGCTGCACAATTAAAGAATCTAAGTTCTGTCATAAGATTCTAAAATGACATGAGCTAAGCAAGGTAATAATCCCAAAAGCTCATGAATAAGCGGTAATTATTAGGTGAAAAAAATAAACATAAAATAAAAGGCAGAATCCATGTCGCAAACAAGTTAAGTATGTTATAAAAGTACATGGACAAAAAATCCCTGCCCAACCTGACCGAAAAGACCCAAAAATTTCAAGTCGGTTCAATTGGCATAATAAGTAAAGGATTTTGGGTAATTCTTTGGTTTAGGGTTTCGTTTTTTTTTTTTCTTTTTTTGTTCCCAAGAATTCTCAAAGAGTACTATAATTCATCAAAAAATAATTTTTAAGGATTCAATCCATAATTGGCAAAAATAAGATTGAAAATAAGAAACTTTACATGATCTTAGCTTATGGACAATGAGATTAAAGAAAAAATGCAAGATACTCCCAAAATTAATCATTAGAGAAAATTTATCTGTTTCAAGGTACTCTGGCATTTCCAAGAGAATGAAACCGAAGTCGAGAGAATTCTGACTTCATACATCACCAAATAAATGAATAAATAAAACGGAAGACAATCCTTTTTGCATTTTTATATAACTTGAAGAATCATGTGAAGATTTAACACTGCAAAAACATTTCAAGCCAACACTGATCCTTTTGGAGAGTGAATGATAGAAAACTTGTCCACATCATGTTGGGGAGTTGATGTCACTGTCATTATCCATACGGACGGGTGAAGTACCAAGATTGATCCTGTTGGGAGAGTGAATGATCTGCAAACATTGACCAAGAGATATTTTAGTCGTCGTAAATATTCTCTTTACATAGTTGTAAGATTGTAATATTAGGTAATCTTTTATTTTCATCATAGTTTGATTTCCTTACAATTTTGTTGTAGAATCCCATTCATTAAGGGATTTCGTGGTGTATATATATTTGCTACAATTGTTGCTGATGCTAACATACAATATCATTTTCCTCGTTGTTAAAGTGGGATAAATCGTGTGGAGAAAATAAAACATCATTTTTCACTATTTTTTGGTAAAAAAATACTAAAAGACAAAGGAGAAAAAAATCCTTGAAAACCCGAGCCGGTCTAAACCGACCTGACAACTTGGGGTATATGTGGTTTTGGGTGGGGTGGTGTGACATCCCGATTTTACAATTCTAGTTTCAATTGAATAAGTCGGGCGTTTCATCTTCGCGCCTATAGCTCTCTTCTCTGAGTTGGCCACTCACGAGATAACTAGTCTATCAGGTGAAGCCGTTAAGGGATTCTAATGCATCAGACTTGAGAATTCGACCAGAAATGACCTCTCGACCGAGCTAATCAAGCAAGGGTCATTACGGCACAGTTAAAAATCGATTAGAGATCGGAGATAGGCCGACTCGACAAAGGTATGTGATTAAGTGTGGGTGATTCCACCTAATTGCACAATTCTTGTCGACCGGCACTAGACCGATTCTTCTGTCGTTTTGGTACCATGTGTCCGCATTTGAAACCTTGAGATTTTCACGACAATCGAGAGTGGCCAATGTGTCAAGATGTACATTGTGGCTTGAAAATAATCAACCACAGTCAAATGCACGAAAATTCCTAAAAGCTACCCGGTAGGTTAGGGCGCGCTAAAGTCGCGCCCGAATCGAAATTAACCGAGAAATTGAACTCGATTTCAAAAATTGAAGGTTCTTATGTCACAATTTTAGGAACGTCGGCTCATCCTCGAAGATTTTTCTACAAACCGAGATTTTTGGCGGAAAAGCAAAGTAAGGCCGTTTTTGTTCGGGAAAGTCGAGGGTGGTTTTGATCGCATCTTTGGGATGCAAGTTGGATCTTATGATGGGGAAAAATCATAAGAGGGACAAGGACACCATGGCTGATTTATTTGGGCTTCAATTGAATTGGTTTGCTTGAGAATTGAATGGAAATTGAGTGAGATTGAAGAGGTAAAGTCCAAAATTCGTAGGCCATGGGGCACACAACATTTTGGACCCATTGGCAAGCTTGTGGAGGAAGCTTGAGGAGAGAGAGTGGCTGAGGTCATGTGATGTCATGGTGGGGGCAAAGCCAATGAGAAGATGGCAAGTGTTGAGCTCTAGAGAGCCCAAGGAGACCCCTTCTTCAGCAGCCTTCTTCTCCCCCAAAGTGTGGCTTTCTCCATTATTGAAGAAGCTTGAGAGCTCAAGAGAACCAGAGAAACCGAGCACACCAGCCCTCCATCGTCGCACGCCCGGAAGGCCATCGTCGGTCGTTTTTCTCCCTCTGTTTTCCCGCGTTCCAGTTTCTGCTCCAGCCGACCTTTCGCCAAAGATTCGAGTTAAAAGTTATCTTTCCGTGAGAATCACCCAACGCTCCACCCACCGTCGCGAAGAGCACATCCAAACCGTTCAGCAGGACTTGACGGTTCCCCGAAAGGAGCCCTGTAGCCTCCCGAAATTGGGCGCGAAGGAACGGCCCGCCGGACCGCCTGGACTCGCCTGGTTCCGCCTGTTTCGCGTTTTCTTGCTGTTTCGCCCCATTCCGACCCTTTCCTTGCCCATTCCATCCACCCACAAGATCCCCAAGACCCCTGGGAGCTACCGGTTGCCAACCACCCGCTCGCCGGAGCTCCGAGCGGCCCGTTTTCGCTGTTGAAGTTGCTGGTTCCTTCTCTCTGCAGTTCAGCCCGGATCGAAGCGAAAACCAGCAAGGGTTTTCAGTCGTCGTGGCCCGTTTTCAAGCCCTTCCCAGCCTCCGTTGGTGTCGCCGCTTTGGGGTTTATCGACCGCCTTGGCGTCGTGGTCGCCGTGAACTCACCGGCGCGCAAAACCGGTGAGTTTATCCTCTAAACCTCGCTTAGTAAGTTAATCATGCTTAAGGGGTGTTTAGATTAGTCTAATTAGGTTTAGGTGGTTAGATTAGTTTATTTTAATGTAAATTAGATTAGTTGTATGATTAGTTTAATGGGTGTTTAATTAGGGCTAATTGTATGCTTAAATTAGTGTAATATTGTTTAAGCCCTAATTAATTATTTCGAATTTATAAATATTATTTTATTAAATTATATTATTATAATATAATATTTAATTATTTAATTTTCGGAATTAAATTTAATTATTTAATAATTTCGAAAATTTTGCCGGGATGGCCGGTCGTTAGAATTTCATGTACTAATCGCGGCGGTGTGGTCGGTTTGTGCCAATTGTATGTTTAAATTGAGAAGTTGAGTGATTGATGATTTTGGTTAATAATTCCAAAAGTGTGGAATTGAGTGATATTGATGAAGTTGTGGTATTTAACTTGAAAATACCCGGTGTTAGCTTCTAACACCGTGATTGCTTTGTATGACTAGTTTGAATCGTTGGTTGTTATTGGATTGAATATCCAGTTCTATGGTTTATTATTGAATGATAGCTTTGGCGAGCATTGGTTTATATATATGTATCAGCTTGTGCGAGCTATTATATTATATCAGTTACAGCTTTGGCGAGCTATTATATTATATCAGTTACAGCTTTGGCGAGCTATTATATTATATCGATTCTGACTTTGGCGAGCTATTATATCGATTCTGACTTTGGTGAGCTATTATATCGTTACGCTTTGGTGAGCTATCTATATATACAGCTTGTACGAGCTATTATATATGCTACAGCTTGTGCGAGCTATTATATTATCTATCGATTCAGCTTTGGTGAGCTATCTATCTATACAGTTGAGCGAGCTACCGTCTATATGTTACTTTGAGAGCATATGTCGTATTAACGACTGGTTTGATAGACGGTATGGGATGATAGATAGTATTGGTTGATAGATAGTATGGATTGGAATGGAAGATAGATAGTTTGATTAAATTGAATCGCTTGGATCAATTGTTTGATTGAGAATTGAATTGTACTGACGTGCAGGAAGGGATTGAGGCGAGGTAAGTCCTCTATCCTATTTGTGTGGCTAGAGCGCCCTGAGGCTTATTTTCTTCCTAATCGAGTTTTAGGGGGTAGGACTCGCTGAGACATTGTCTCATCCCAGTTTGGGGAAATTATTTCAGGTCCTTAGATGGCGGTCGTGGAGGACTCGAAGCCATGGACATTTGTGGAGGTAGAGATCGAAGAATCGGCGAATGTGTCTGACTAGTGGTCATAGGACAGTTCCTTTTCGTTGAGCTCCCGGTCTATTTTGTAGACAATCCAGGTGTTGTATATAAACCTATGTGTTTATAAGAAGGCTTGTTTGGTTGTAATTGATTGCCTGCTTTTCTATCCCAAGTTAAATGTTGTCGGGGATTTGTTTCGCTTCCGCATGTGCAATAAAAATGAATGGGTCGGCGACGTGTCCCGGAAGTCGCATAATTTCTATCGACCGTAGAGGGATGTGCGCGCGCGAAGGATCGGGCGTGACAGGTGGGGTCTGGCGTGCTTTCATTTAAGGTCGGGTCCAAACTATTGACGCCCCTACGTCCGCGGATATAAATATCACTTAGATTGTTCAATAGAACAAAAAAGAAAATGATAGAGAGAAACAAAGATAAAGACAGGACGTGGCTGCTTTTGAGAGAATGTAGCTGCCACTATTGGGCTATGTGCGCCAGGTAATAAGAGGCATGCCCGACGAGACCAATACAACGCCAAGCTGCTTCCGGAATGTTACGGAATTGGGGCCCAACCTCACCAATGTTTGTTCTTTTCTTTGTGCCACTTTGTCCATGTTGGATGATATTTTTTACTTAAAAATAAAATAAAATTTAGAACACGATCCAATCAGAAAAAGGTGGCTTTTCTAATACAAAGAGAAAAGGAAACAACCGCATCGCTACCGGTTTATTAGTAGTGACGACAAGCGCACTCATCAAACAGTTCATGTAAAACTAAATAGCACTTCTGGACGCAACATCCACATAATTAGCTTGAGAAGCAGATGAAATCATGCCGTGAATAGATGTTCATGTGCTTCATCGGGGTAGGCTTCAGTGATTGACACTCCATTGACCGACAAAGGTGCAGAGCCGCTGTTGTTTTGATCATGTCCCTGGTCATTTGCTACAATGTTATTCAAGTGTTCCATCCCGCTTCTGAAAAAAAAGCCGGGTCCTTGTGGCACTTGCAGACTAAGAGTTTGGCTGCTCAGCGCAATAACTATGCTCGCCATTGTCGGTCTATCAGCCGGATCTTCTTGAACACATAGAAAGCCAATGTGTATGCATCTTAGCACTTGGCCTCTGTAATAAGATTCTCCCAATGCTGGGTCCAAGATTTCCGAAGGCACATCGTTTCTCCAATGCTTCCAAGCCTAGAGTAGTTCATTTGGACACAACAAGTGAACCACGGAATAATATTGTTGCTTGAGAGCGCGAAACAATTAAATAATAATAATAATAATAACAAAAACTTACATAGCTTGCGAGAGTTTCACCTCCATCAGATCGGTAGTAGTAGTCATTCCTCTTGCCGCAAATGATCTCAAGGAGGAGGACACCAAAGCTGTAAACATCGGACTTTTGAGAGAATTGCCCATGCATCGCATATTCCGGGGACATGTACCCGCTGAAAACCACCACCAAAACCATACATGTTGGGATGCCCATTGTCAATGTTAGTACCCTTATCAATTCGTAAGCAGAAGCTACCTAATATTAAACTCCGAAAAATGGAGAACTTACTAGGTTCCTACGATTCTTCTAGTGTTTGCCTTAGTTTGATCGACTCCAAAAATCCTCGCCATGCCAAAATCTGAAATCTTTGGGTTCATATCATTGTCCAGCAAGACATTGCTAGCTTTTAAATCACGGTGAATGATTCGAAGCCGAGAATCTTCATGAAGATAGAGCATCCCTCGAGCGATGCCTGATATTATGTTGTAACGTCTTGGCCAATTTAATTGTTTGCTTTTGTCGGGGTCTGTGTAGTGATTTAAGGATGTGAATGAGATTAAGTATAATCTTGAAAGTCTAGGAGTTAGATTCGAAAGATGATATATGATATAATAAAGAAGTATTCGCTCAGTCATCTATACCTAAGAGATGAAGATAAAGCCATTGTAAGTGGAACTAACCGAACACGAAGTAGTCGAGACTTTTGTTTGGCACAAACTCGTATATGAGTAGCTTTTCCTCTCCTTCCAAGCAAAATCCGAGCAATCTCACTAGATTCCGGTGCTGAAGCTTCGCCACCAACACAATCTCATTCTTAAATTCTTGGACGCCTTGCCCTGAGCTTTGGGATAGCCTCTTCACAGCTATTTCTTGCCCGTTGGGAAGCCTACCCTGCAAAAATTTGTAAAAGGGGACAAGATCTCATGAACTCTCCACCTTTTTTTTTATCTTGTAAAATTGTTTGTTTACGTCGTTCACACGATAGGGCCGTGGACATCTCTTATGATAATAAGAGTCGCTGACCACAGTCATTCGTAGGGCTGAAGAGACAAAATTAGAATAAATTCTTCATAAAAAGAGAATGATATAGCCCACTTAACGTCCATTGCGATTTAAGTGAGCTGAAAGTTCATGACATGGGTTTGGTTCAATAATGGTTCAATAATGGTTGAGTTTTCAGGTACCCTACTGAGCCAAAATAAAGTCCACGGACGATATTATATCACCATCTTTTCAATTTCAATTCCAAACCGAGCATCGAGTGACTTCTGAAAGCATTTGGCGTCTTTCATAATCACTAATATACCTGGTAAACCTCCCCGAATCCACCTTGGCCAAGCTTGTTTTCTTGAGAAAAATTGTTTGTGGCGGCAAGCAAAGTATCCCAATCGAATTGCAAGGACTTCAAGGATGTGATCTCGCTTACACCTTCATGAATGAACAACAAAGTCGTTTAGACTTGGACTTGTTTTTCGTGTCTTCCGGTCATCGCTTCAAAATGTTTTGAGTTTCTCATTTGAAAGTTTCATTCTTGTGTTCATTTTTATAAAAGGACAATCATTACCACTTCCTTCTTGTACAGCTTCATATTTCTTCTCTGCTGGCCTCCTCCGAAGGTAACAACAACTGATGAAGAGAAGCATAACAAAAACAGCGACTGAAGAGATAATAACAGCCAAGGTGCCTGATCAGATGACTGTTTTTGTCAGCATAACTAAAACCATCAATTAAATTGCAATCCTGAAATTGAGTGCCCAGCACACCTAACAGGGAACATTATGATTTCCAAAAAGTGTTGATTACACTTAAAAAGAGAAAAATATTGTAGAGTAAACTTCGTAGTTACTTTAAATGGCTTGTTAACAAGTGCCTTGAAGGCATTCTTTAGCAAAATCCATTAGCTATTACCCCACTCAAATAAATTGATGAAGGTTTACATACAGTTTTGACCTTGATACATAAAAAATTTCATTTAGGTTCTCATACTTTTGCCCTTGCAATGCACAAATTGCCCATATTAGCACATGAACATAGGAGGATATTATTTTTTCCATGAGCTTAAACGCCGTACCTTTGGCAATATTTTCTCTAGGAGCCGGCGGAGTAGCTGGATGTGACGGAGAAGATGGAGGTGGTGGAGAAGACGAATATGGACTGGGGCTTGACTCGAAAAACTTGTGCAATTCCCATCGGAAATTACAGCTCGGCTTGTAAACATAACCGCCTTGCCATGTGTGGCAACACTTGTAGTAATCATCAATGGCCTCGCTCAAGCAACTCCCACAATCGTTTGGCAACAAGTCGGGACTACACTGTAACAACGAGTAGATCGTCTTGTTGTCCGGCAAGTTGGCCTGTCCCGTGACGTACTTGAGTTTTGAAGTGCCGTCTGCGGCTTCGCTCGCTAGTCTTTGCGTCAAGTTCCCCCACACCTCATCAAACTGGCGTTGGTTCATGGTGATGTGGTTGCGAATGTTGGCCATCTTATAGGTGGGACTCGTTTGCAGTATCCCATGGATTGGAGTGTCCGAGTATCGGATAAAGCATGGCGGATCTCCGTTTCCCCAGGAGAAAACCGCCTTCTGGTTAGGGCACTTCACGACCAAATCTCGGACTGCGGAGCTCACGCAGCTCTCGCAGGTATCTGCCGATGAATCCCCTAGGCAATAAGTGATGACATAGATGGTGTTTGGGTTCTCGCCCGTGCTCGTGTCGTAGAACCCATCATGTGCAGCCACATTAGAGGCTAGAGAACTGAGGACGGCATCGCGGTTCTTTGCGTAGGGGCTGCTCGACATGAAGTTTCCGATGGTGTTGTAGCAGTATGGTGCATCGGATGGGTAGGTTCGGATCAAAACACTCAGAGAAATAAGGAAATAAAGGGTGGATGATGAGTGAGCCATGTTACGGTTTTGGTGCTGGTGGTGCTTAGGATGGTTTTGCTTGATGCAGGGTCGGAGATTGTCAGGCTAAATACTGCAGAGGTTACGTGGTTCGTGTTTGCGCTGTAGAATTCACTTGTAAGTGGACAAGGTGAGGGATAAAAAAGAGGAAGAGAGGAAAATACCACACATCGACAAGTCAAAACCTTAGACCAAATAGCTTGATTTACTAAAAACTACTTTACGAGACGATTTACCAAGAGATTGTATAATCGATTTACCAAGACGATTGTTGGTGATCCTTGACATAATTTAGTCATA
This sequence comes from Eucalyptus marginata, assembly GCA_014182565.1. Taxonomy (NCBI): domain Eukaryota; kingdom Viridiplantae; phylum Streptophyta; class Magnoliopsida; order Myrtales; family Myrtaceae; genus Eucalyptus; species Eucalyptus marginata. Next base: position 46,168,612 of record CM024589.1, on the reverse strand, counting down.
TTCAAAAACCCATAACAGCCCGACATGTCATTCAATAAATTGATTATACAGAGCAGTCTTAATAAGGTTAGCCCAGGACAAAAACCCGTGATGCTGGCCTAACAATTTTGAATTTTGGTTTGTCTGTATGGATTAGACACACGGAACAGATTCGATTCCTCGTACGGATTATCATTTATATAAGTAAAACCGGACATTTTTCGTCATTAGAAAAGGGAGATATCTCAACTGAAGGAACAGTCTCAGGATCAAAAGCTGTGGCGGGCGGTTGGGGGAAGCAATGCCATCGTCTTGCATTGGTCACCTCACTTTGACTCAGTAAAGAATAACAAGAATGCTCGCCCGGCGCCCCCAAACGAGGGCAAGGTTGGCTAGGGTTTGGATGACCGACAAATCGGGTAACATGGTTGGTCAATTGACCGAGTGACTACTTGAAAATAATGTACATGATTAATATCACAAAAAATCTCAAAATGATATATAAATGATAAATTTATCACAAATTAAATTTTTTCTTTTACCACCAAAATCTCAAATTGTTATGTCATTTACCCTTTGTTAGTTTTTGGTGAATTTTATTGTCAAATTATTGAATTAAATGATACATTGCAATTGACAAATGTATTAGTTTGGGTTTACGACTTTGTAGTTTTTCTTGATATTAACTCAATTTAACGAAAATTAATAAAGGGTAAATTTGTCATAAAAATACTAATTTGGAGTTTTTGTGGTAAAAAAAAATTGTTTAAGGTAAATTTATCATAAATGTACTAGTTTATGATTTTTTGTAATATCAACCCTAATGGGTAGTAATGGTTCCGATGTTACTATCAATTGCAAGTGACAATGTCATTGTCGTATTACGTAACGTCTTCTTGTGAAATGATTCGTGTGATTTAATAAAAAATCAGAATATCAAAGGGGGTTTTATGGATTACCTCTCGAAGCGTACTTTAAATGACTTGATTAAAATGTTCTTCAGCTCGAGCCTCACAAATATTGGGCCTCTAGTTCAGACACACCACCAACGCACCTCGAACGAAAAAGAGTTCGTAGGTAATCACCATTGTAATTGTGCTAGCAATCTTGTGGAGATAATTCTCTGCACATGGTTAGCAACCGTTTGCTAACCATATAGTTTTCTCTCTCTTTCTCTCTTTTTCTTAACATAACGCATTCACCCTCCCTCTGTTCTATTTATAATGTCCTGGTAAAGTCAACATTTAACTTTCTCTAGAAGCTGGTCTTTAACCTCTCAAAGAAGTTATTGACTATTTTTTCTAGAAGCTACTTCTTCCAGAAGCTGGTCTTTAACTTCTCAAATAAGTTATTGACCACTTCCTCTAGAAGCTAGTCTATAACTTCTCAAATAAGTTATTGACTACTTCCTCCAGAAGTTGGGTGAGCAAGAGAACAGCTCTCGTGAGTGGGCTGCATCCGATCGAGTGAATTGGTTGCAACATCCTCAACTTTGAGTCCTTTATGTGGTAAAAGAGAAGTCTGAACTTAGTTTCACCAGTTAAGCCCGATTGTATCTGCTTCCTCCGATCATACCTTAGGCATGAACCCCGAGCCAAATAAGATAGTCGATCGTGGTCAAATTTGATTAGTTTAGGATGACAAGGCCTTCATAACTTAGATATTTTCCAAGTTGCATTTAATGCTTGCATCATGTAGTAAATTAAGGAGCACGGACACTTGGCACATTGGGGCTTTACATTATAAGAAAAGATTAGATTTGGATTTAAAGTCATTAATCAAGGGGACACCTCAGTCTTGGATAATCAAAATTTCTTGGAAAAACAAGTGTGAACAAGTGTGAACAAATGTGAACGTATTAAATAAAGTGGGGAAAAATATATCACTATTGCCTAGGCCCTTTAATATCCTAAGATCTAAGTGTGAATGGTAGACTTTGGAACCTATAAAGGAGAGGCCACATGCAAAGAGAGAGAGAGAGAGAGAGAGAGAGAGAGAGAGGAGAAGGCCAAGACAAGTCTACCTTATCTCTTTTGGACATTAGCCAATAAATAACTGAGACAAGTGTCCAAGCTAGTATAGAGCCTACTTAGGATCTTAGGAGATAAGATTGTACAGCCATGGATGACCCTTGATTCAAGGCCAAGTGAGAACACTTCTCTTTTCAACTAGAATTTACCTCATTTAATTTTTGAAAATTTTGGACCTTTGTTATTTACCAAATTTTCAGAGCTTTTTATGTTACGAATTTGGAGAAGCTTCCTTCATGAAAGTTGTTCAAAACATCTTTATCTATAAAATGTTTAAATTTCATATTTTCTAAGGTGAAATAGTTGGGACAAAGACCCTATCAATTACCGTATGGAACCTGCCCAGTGTAGTGAAAACGGTAACCAAGTTACTTTCTCTAATTTTATAAACTCTTCCCTTATGAATTTGAACATTCTTCATTCACAAAAGTTTTAAATGACATCTACATCTACATCATATTAGAATTTCAAAGAGTTTTGTGAAGATTTGGATTTCTAAATGAGTCTCTTTCTCTGACCATTGAATCTACTCAATAGATAATTTTTTTGGGTTGTGTTCAATGAATTACCGCTCTTTCCACAAAATGAATTTGGCTTGGATTCCTCAATGAAAATGTTTTCTAAGGTCTTCTTTACAACATATTAAAATTATATAATTTTTCGAGTCTATTTGGTAAGGTAATGGTATTGATTTCGAAAGTTGCTCAAAACTGTTTTTAGCCTTAGAATGGAAGAACCACAGGCCCAACTTGGAGGGAAAGGGAGCTCCACGCCTAACTAGAGGAAGAAGCCAATCTAGAGTCTTCTTGGCTTGAAGATAAGAATGTATTAAATGCTTTTGGAAGCTAGCTAATTAATGAGCTTAATGAGTCACATGCTCATGTGTTTAACTTAGAAAACAAGTTGTCCAACGTCCAAGTTTCTTGATGACCAAATCTTGGATAAATCTTAGGGTATGATGGCCCTAGATTATAGCCTTGACGAGTAAGGCAAAAACCAACTAATTAAAAGAAGACATTAGGCATTAAATGGGCTTATGTGTCCCTTAGGCGCCATAGGCAATAATAAGCCTAGAGTGAGCCTTGGGGGATAAGCAAATAGGTGGACCAATCATAAGCCAACACCAAAGGACCTAGGCGCCAACTTGAGAAGATAGGTAGGCCAACTTGTCATATGGGCATCATCATGAGTTTGCAATAAAAATCTAAGAGGAAGAGGCCTATAAATAGGATGAGCCATCCTCACATTTTAAGCCTTGGCCTTTCTCTCTTTTCTTCTCCCTTCCTCCCTTCTCTTTCAAGTCGCCCCAGACGCCGACCGACCACCAAAGAAGCATCTTGGAGCTAGGTCTAAAAAGTAGCAAGTAGACTTTCCTAACTCTTTGATAGGGCGATGTACTACACTTATCGATTTTAGAATCATGTGATCGATTGCTTGTATGGGCTTTGTATGGTTATGCTTGTTGTGTCTCTATTGCTTGTTGTTGCATTAAGTAAGTTTATAATCCCGCGTGAGTGTCGAGCACACCCGAATGTCGAGGAAAGGTCTTGGTGACTATGGACAATGCTAAAGCCTGAGCGAGTGGTTCCAAGTCAAGGTAACGAGCCTGAATTGCATCCGGCATGAGTTTGATTTAATAAAACACAATAGCCGTTCATTAATTCACCTTGTATGGCATGTCTTCGAGCCTTTCATTCAGCTAAAAGTTTAAACATAAAATGAATCGGTTGATGCTTGAAATGCATGGACACACAATGGACTTATATGCCGACGTTGGGGGATGGCGGGTCGTTGCCTAGGGTAAAGTCCCGGATGTCGTCCTAATATCGAGATCGTGGACAATGCTGGCCTGGGTGAGGCCGATGCTTGGGGGTTGCCCTGGATGCTATCCTGATAATGAGATCGAGACGATGCCTGTTGCCAAGGGGGGACCAATGCTCGGTTGTTATCGGAAGAGTCGATTAATTTCGACTAATATGATATTGAAAAAGAAAAGGTTACATCTTGCAAAACCTGAAAGAATCAAAGGCTAGAGCCATCATCCATCTCACTAATTTTGGCCTAAAATATCTATTATTGGGTAGGGTGGATTTGAAAAAGGTAGCCATAATACCATTTGAAAGAGCATTTAATGACCTAAAGAATTTGAATTTAGTTAATATGAAACCACACCAAATAAACAAAGGGTTTAATCTTAAGAAAGTATCCGACAACAAAAAAATCTTAAGAAAGTAAATTTGTTAAAATATCTTATGAAAATTTACCAAGTCATCAATACCTCAGAGAAAAAAAAAAAAAAACAAAAATGACATCAACACGGATTGCCAAAGTTTTGCATAGAGCTGTCGTGTTTCTCAATGGGCAAAGTCCAAGTCCCCGAAATGCAATGACTCCATTTTTTTCAATCTATCTTTTACAAGTAAAAAGAAAAGCAAAGGAAACCAGTGGTTTCCAAGCAACGTGGGATTCGAGTCTCGAAGAAGCATTGACTCCTTTTACTCAGTAGAAATGCGGAGAGAATGGCGATTTCCAACCAAAGTGGAACCTTTGCTAAAGGTGATGTTTTCTCAATAGATGATGGCAAGGAAATATACTCATCTTCTTGTGATTTTAGGTCCTAGATTTATTAAGAGCACTTCAAAGACAAAATCTTGAATGTGTCAATTTGATGTGGGAGAATATGTCCTTCAGATCAAGCTAATATGGGCTTCACCTAACCTGCTATATAAAAAAAGTTGAAAAATAATGTTGACACAACATTTTTTATCACTTCATTTTGTTAGAGACAACTTCCGCTTAAATTTCTTGTTCCGTAACTTTGTAAATAGAAGCCTCCTTTGTAGTGCTATTGAGAATGGGTCAATCTTGTAATAGTTGGACTCTTTTCCCTCAATGGTGTGGTCCACTTTATTTTTAAAAAGGAAACAAAAGAAGGTTTGAAAAGTAAAAAAAAAATAAAAGAGAAAAAGGGTGAATAGTGGTCTGTCACTTTTAAGAGCGTGAACCACTTCGGTAGAGATGGAGAAAAGAAGAAAGGAAAGAAAGAAGAAAAGAAAGGAGAATAAAGGAAAGGGGTTTTAGTGCGTGCACGTTGCGGATGCCTCGTCAAGCTGACTCGACTCCATAACGCAATGCCCGGAAAGAGATTAAGCCCATCATTTGTCCAATCGAAGTAATTTACGGGTTTAGAGCTCAAATTCGGAATTTTGAGAAAACTGAGTGGGGAAGTCCGATTATTGAATCGTTAAACCATGTATTTTTATAGAAATGATACTTTAAGATGTTGTGGAGCCATGAGATTTTACGGATCGTGATTTGAACTTACGGTTTGCCCGAAACAAAATTTCGAAATTTCCCGCGTGCAGTGAACAGTGCGCATCCAACAACTTCAAGCCCTTACTTTGTTAGTTTTCGGTTTGATTTTGGGACGATCAAGTTAGGATTATTGTAGTATGTTAGAAGGGCTTTCTATTGATTATAAGTGTGTTTGGAATGAGGTTCGATAGAGAAAGTTATAGCGTAACTAAATTTTACGCTCAAGTACCGCATTACAAACGGCTTGAATAATTGTTTTGAGTATGCGATTTATTAGCGCATAGGAATCATTTTGTTAATGTTTAGGCATAATATAGCCGTTTTGTGGTTGACATAGCATGTTACCCAAATTTAATATTGTTTCTCGCTTATTTGATAGGATCGCGAGATCGAATGATCAAATAACGTGTGTTATTTGATTTTGGGGCATCCTCAGGTGAGTAGTACTAATGTCTTCTTTGGTTTTTGTGAAACTCATGTTCTAAGGTTAGAGTAATCGACATATACTTGTGTAAGGAAGTAAAGACCCATTTGTTGTATAAAGATGGATATAGTGCTTGGTACTTTTGAGCTATTGTGGGATGATTTGACAAACCTCTCTTGATGGGTTATGCATGCTGTTTTGGTACAATTGATTTTTGTGATTATATGATGACTATTGAAAGATGACATGTGTTGTATTGAGGAAATCAAATGTGTTGTCAACAAGTAAAGGACTAAGTAATATACGACAATGAAACTTCGTGTGAGTCACCTTTAGGGTATTGTAGTCAAAGGCTAAGTGCTACATGGCGACTTGAGTTACATGGGAGCCACCTCTAGGGTCTTGCACTACTGACATGCGTAGTAAAGGGCTAAGTGCTATACGATAACGTAACTTCGTGGAAACCACCTCTAGGGCCTTGTACTATTGCTATATGTGGTTAAGGGTTAAGTGCTACATGATAACATAATTTTGTGAGAGCCACCTCTAGGGCCTTAAGTTTAGATATTGAGCGTGGAATGAACCATTGATATGATATAGGATGAGTCCAATTATTGAACCAAATTGGTGATGCATGTTTTGTTATTATGGATGAATGAGAAATTTTGCTATTTGATATAGCTAGGTTGAGGTAACATATAACACATTTTGTTTATGCAAGTTATTATATATATATATATATATATATATATATATATATATATATATATATGGCAATAATGAGCCATGTCTTGAGTTTTAAATGTGTAATATGGAAGTTTGATATGCTTTTATGATATGTACTACTCAATGAGTTGTGGTTGCTCATTCCATTCATCTTCCATGTTTTCAGGTCCTAGGGTTAGCAACAAGTAGGACGAGAGCACTGTCAAGAAACTTTTGGGAGTTTATTTTGGGGTATGGCTTAAGGAGTTGGTTATGTAGTTGTTGTAAGTTTGTTGGGTTGGTTGAGTTCTGACTGTACATATTCTTTTTAGTGGACTATAGAAACTCTAATGTTGTAACCAACCTATTGGATTATCTGATATGTATATACGTTTGGAGATATACATTTTGTTATTAGGTAGTTGGTTATAGTTGATGTTGCGTCCTTCGTGAGGAAGGACGACCATGTCATCACATTTTTCTTGTATTTTTGGGGTGTGACATCTTTTGGTATCACAGCCTAGTTTTGATCTTTCTAGGTAGAGATATGGGACATTGAGAGATTGTGTGATAGGTTTTAATGTGCTAACCTTTTAGATACTAAGGTGTAATTTTATTCTCAGGTCCAGGTGATCATGCGTACTGACTCAGAGACGTTTGCCTCGCTTCATAAGAACATCAAAGGCAAGTGAGTCGTTGTCCCTAATACTAGAGATGTGCCTTAAGCTTCTCAAGGGGCAGCTTTAAGGAGGAGACTAGAGGACTGATTTAATAGGAGTCTTTATTTGGATGAAGTTGGGGAAGAGCCATAAGAGCCGGTTCCTCCGACTGAGTTCACGTAGGCGATGATTCACTGGTATTGTCAAGCAAAAGAATTAAGTGAAGGTGGAGTAGCTGGCTCATGCACCTTTGTCCAATTCAGAATGACGAATCCACTTAAGTTTGATGGGAAGTTGGATCCTCTCAAGGCTGGTGATTGGATTAGAAACATGGAGGGGATTTTTAGAGCTGAGAATGTTCGTGATGACCAAAAGATCAACTTCGCCACTCGATGCTTAGAAGGCGAAGCTATTAGTTGGTGGGAAGGAACTAAACCAGCTCTCGGAGATAATGATGCAATCATTTCATGGAAGGACTTCACTAAGGCTTTTAACGCCCAATTATTTCCAAAATCTTTCCAAGTGAAGATGAGAAGCGACTTGTCAATATATCTCAAGGTAGCTTGACAGTTATGGAGTATGCGAGCCGCTTTAATCGGTTAAATAAATTTGAGGATGGTTTTGCGGCCAATGAAAGGCGTAGGTGTGAACCCTTTCAACAGGGCCTCCAACTGGATATTCGTATTATACTCATACCGTTTGAACTAACAACATACAAAGATGTTTTGAATTGAGCAATTAGGGACAAGCAAGACATTTTGGAGTGTGGCACACAAGGAGCACCTCAACATAAGAGATTTAAGCCCACCAATTATCAGGACAATTGTACTAGCGATAGCGGGAAGCAAAGAGATTTCAATCGGCTAGGTAGGTCTCGAAAACAAGGTGATCAAAGCCCTTGTGCTACTTGTGGAAAACTTCATGGCGGTCGTTGTTATCGTAAATTATGAGCATGTTTTCTTTGCGGAAAAATGAAACACATGGCACGTGATTGCCCCACGAAGAGGAATATTCCTACGGATAGTAGGACATGTTATATGTGTGGACAACCGGGACACATCTCACGCAATTGTTCTATAGGGAGGAATGCTCCTTCCATTGGTAGGCCCCAAGGGAACCCACAAAAATAAAGTGCAAGCGGGAAAGTTTTTGCAATGACAAAGGAGGATGTGGAGGCATCTAATGCAATTGTTGCGGGTAATATTTCTATTACCTCATAACATGCTTATGTGTTATTTGATTCTGGTGCTACGCATTATTTCATTTCAACTAAATTTGCAAAGAAGTTTGATGTGTTACCTGACCCTCTTGAATGTGAATTGCGTGTTGATATTCCTACTGTCGATTTCTTAGTTGCTCATCATGTGTTCAAGAGATGTGTGCTTTGGATTAATAATGTTGAAATGCCTGTGGATCTAGTGGAGTTAAACATTCGAGATTTCGATGTTATTATAGGGATGGATTGGTTATTTACATATTGTGCTACTATGGACTATTTTTCGAAGAAAGTGATCTTTACTTTTCCAAATCAACCTGAATTTTCTTTTTCGAGAGCTTGTCAAGACGCTTTTCCAATGTTGATCTTAGCTTTACAAGCGAAGAAAATTTTGAGAAAAGATTGTTATGGTTATCTAGCTTGTGTAAAAGACACAAGTAAGGGAAGTTGGAGAATATTCCTGTTGTTAGAGACTTTCCAAGTGTGTTTCCTGAAAATTTACCAGGTTTGCCTCCTGATAAAGAAATTGAGTTTTGTATTGAATTGATGCTTGGTACAACACTGATCTCTAAGGCACCATATCAGATGGCACTCGCTAATTTGAAAGAATTGAAAACGCAACTGCAGGAGCTTTTGGATAAGGGTTTCATCAAACCTAGTGTTTCACCTTGGGGAGTTCTTGTTCTATTTGTGAGAAAGAATGACAGTAGTATGAGACTTTGTATAGACTACCAAGAACTTAACAAGGCAACAATCAAAAATAAATATTCTTTGCTCCGGATTGATGATTTATTTGATTAATTTCAGGGAGCTCAGGTATTTTCTAAGATCGACATTCATTCTGGATATCATCAGTTTAAGATAAAAATAGATGATGTGCCTAAAACTGCTTTCGAAAAAGGAGTAAGTACATTATCAGTGCCAAAAGTTGTGTATGGTACTCACTTTGGTGCTAAAAGTTTTCGTCGGATCACTAAGTGCCAAATCGGAGGAAAAATGATCACTTTGGTGCCACTGGCGAGAGATTCCGGTCAAAATGATGACGTGGCTTTTTATTTAAAAAAAAAATCAACATGGCTTTTAAATGACATCGTTTTCTGTCCTCCTAAAGAAAACAACGTCGTTTTGCTGTCATAATATGTGGATGGCCTCACAAAAACGACGTTGCATAGCTTATATGGGGATTGAAATTGGGATTTTTTTGTTTGATCCTCGCCCAATGCTGACCTAGCTCGCTTGGCCACCGTTGCTTGGCCACCATTGCTCGGCCACCATCACTCGGCCTCCGTCGTAGTTGCTCAACTAGGTGAAGGAGGAGAGGTTGAGGTTGTTTCTCGGGTAAGAAGTGACGGGAAGAATAGGAGGCGAGGGCAGAGGAGGAGGAGGAAGAAGGGGGGTCGAAGGTGGAGAGAGCAAAGACGAGGAGGGCGAGGGAAACAAGGAGGGCGCAGATGGAGATGGTGGATTGAGCTTTGCTCAAGGAGCGGCTGAAGTGGGTCTTTTTGAAGGGGGAAGGAGAATAAGGAGAAGGAAGAGGACAAGGGCTTGGGCTTGTTGACAATGTCGGACGAACCAGAGGCAAAGTGATCCAAAATAAACTTTTGGCACCAAAGTAAGCACCGTACATAACTTTTGGCACTGATAGTGTACTTACCCCCAGAACAAGGTATGGCCATTATGAATTTCTTGTAATGCCTTTTGGACTAACGAATGCGCCTACTACTTTCATGGACTTGATGAATAGGGTGTTCATGGATATTTAGACAAATTTATTGTGGTGTTCATTGATGACATATGTGACGACCCCGGGCCACGACGGTCCTCGATCCTTAAGGTCCACCACTTGCATATCTTGGTCTCTGTGCTATATTATTGCGGAAGCGAGTATCTAACTCAATCTCAACTTAACTTAAAACGATGCACACGATATATAAACCAGGCACTTTATTTATTTAAAGCTTTTAGGTGACGTTAGTCGGTACACATAGGCCAAAAGTTTCTATATTTGGCTAAACCAAAATTGAACCGACTATCTAGCTGTCTATCCACATCATCGTCCTGGCGTCATGTCCTAGCCTCCAAAAATGCTGTCATCCTCCTGGGTCCTCCACTACGCCACCCCACTCGAGCCACCGCCATCATCCTCTGGAGGCGGCAGTGGTCCCACCATGCGCCCGTTGACTCGAGCATATAGGACAACGAACCCCATGAGCATGGGGCCTGAGGTAAGTTCAGCGTCTACGGTAAGGATCACCCGAATCCGGATGAATGTGATCTCTGGCAAGTCAGGGTCGGGGTGCACTGTCTGCTCCCATCTGAGGCTGACGGGGATACCATAAAACGTACCAGAGGACGCGGGTTGCAACAGCATCTCTAAGTCTTTGAAATATGATGGCCCCATGAGGGATGAATACAACTACTTAGTAGTCAAAGTTCTACTAAACTATATTACGTACGTCTACCGCTACCCGATTCCACATAATCCAAAACAAAACATACAACTAGAGCAAGGAGTATGCATCAATTCAGAAGAATATAATAACAAAACGGCATATCAAATCACAATGAGAATTTAGAAACTCAATATATCTCAATTCACTACCACCATCTTTCAGAGGAACTAGTGTTTGCTTCCCTCTAGGCTCTCACACCCTACCTGGCATCAGGAGGACCTTTGGTTCCATATTTTAGTCGCCGGGCATCTAGAGCGTGTTACGTTACACCCCCAGGCATCTCGCACCTCACCTGGCATCACGAGGAACCTCCGAGGCTCATCATGTCATGATGTCCCCAAGCATCCGGTACATGTTACATCACACTCCCTAGCATCCCGACACCTGAGGCACCTCCTGGGCTCACCGGTCCCCAAGCATCCAGAGTCATTCCCATCACGACCCTCCAGGCAACCCGACACCCGAGGCATCGTCGTCAATGTAGACCGACGGCATTCATTACTCAAGTACCATGGTGTAGTCATCTAACAACTCAATGCCAAAACATTTTCCTACTGCCAATATGTGAAATTGTCTTGGTTTTCGAAATCCCAATTCATGGTATAAGTCGACGTGCATTGAAAACTTTAGAGAAATATTAAATCAGTGGCAACAAACCTCACATAAAGTCCCAAATTCAAATACCAGAATAATTCGAAATAAATCTTTATCACTCCACCCCTATCATAGTCGAAATACAGGGCGTGGACTTAAACATATTCATGCCTCAAAACTTGCTAATTTTCATCAAAGTAGTACGTATATCTTGAAATATTGAAAACAACACATCGGCGGGTCGATAGTTTCTGTGACATTCTGAAATTCGACCCCGTTTCGATAAAGTAAAATGGGCCTTTCGTCGACATGCCTATGGTCCTTTTTCTCTGAGCTGATCACTCACGAGTTAACTAACCTATTGAGTGAAGCCGTTAAGGGATGTATCCGTGGTAAAAATCCCTAAAAGTTACTTAATTGGTTGGATTTGACTAAAATCGCGTTTGATCGATTTTAACCACGAAATTGAACTCGATTTCAGGAATCGAATATTTGAACGTGTCATAATTCATTTTTAAGATCTCGTCTCATCGTCCGTCAAGTTATTGACGAGTTCGAAAATTCGGGAAAGAAATTATCGAAGGAAAAATCGAAGACCAAAAGAAAATAAAAAAGGGAAAGAGAAATGGAAAATAATAGTAGTAATAAGAATAAGGTAATTTTATTATTATTTTACTATTTTCTATTTTCTTTTATCTCTCTCCCTCTTCTCTCTCTCTTTTCTCTCTCCCCCACCTCCCATTCGTGCGACACACTCCCCTCCACCGAATTACAAGCTGGCTTCCACCTTATTTCCTTTTTTTTTCCCTTCTTTTGACCATTCAAACTTATCTTTTCTTTCTCTCTCCTCTCTTTCCCCATGTGCACCCCCCTCCCCACCGACCGGAATGCCCCCTCTTAGCTGTCTCCCTCTTTGTTTTTCTTTTCTTTGACTTTTCAAACACCTTCTCTCTCTCCTCTTTCTTCTCCCCCATTTCCCACGTGACCGAACCCACCTTTCTTCTTCCTTTCTTGTTCGTGAAAACTAGAAGCGGAAGAAGAAGAACAGCAGCTTGCTGAAGACCGAAGCAGCCGCTTGTCGCCGCCGCACCGGAGCCGGACCGCCACCCGCACGACGCCTGCGTGTGCCGCGCTCTCCGCCACCACCCCCTTCGCGCCTCGCCGTCCTTGTCGTGCGTCGTCCAGCCCGTTCGGCCTCTGCCCAGCCCTTGTCCGGCCACCTCCGGCCACCGTTCGACGCCGCCAGACCTCCACCGGCCCTCCCTCGCACCTTCCCGCCCTTGTTGAGGTGATTTGTGGCTGTTTTGTGTTCTTTTTCAACCCGCACAGCCACCCCGCCAAGTGGGTATCTAGCAGGTTCGGGCTCACTTTTGGGCCGTTTCTGGGCCCCGAACTTGAGCCGTGCTTTGGGAGGAATCGTTCCTCGCGCCATCCACGTCGGATTGATCCGAGTTGCGCGCAATTCCGGTGAGTAATCTCACTAATCCTTGCTTAGTGGACTAATTACACTTAAGGGTTGTTTAGTTTTAATTAATTATGTTTAGGTGGTTAGATTAGTATGGATTAGTGTTTATTAGTCAATTGTGATGCAAATTAGACAAATTGAGTGTGCATTTGGCAAGTAGACGTGGTCTACTATTTATTGAGGGTAGCTCGGGATTTTTCCGACCTTTTATCGGGCTTCAATTTGACAATTCGGGCCTAAGTGGAATTTTTAGTATTTAAATATTATTTTTCGAAAGTAAATTAATTAATTAATTATTTTTCGAAAATTAACCTGGATGGCCAGTGGAAATTTTATGCGATGACCGTAGTGAAGTCTCGTTTATTTAATTGGGAACTTTATTTTGCGCTAAATTGAATTTTTAATATTTATTAATTAATTTTCGAAATTAATTAATTAATTAATTATTTTTCAGAAATTAAGGTTGAGATGGCCGACGATCGAAATCTTGTGCTGATTGTTGTGGTGCAATCTGTTTATTTATTTGAACTCTACGTTACATGGAATTAATTTAATTGTGATATTTTAGGGATTTACCCTAAATTGAATGATTGATTAGTAGATGACAGTATGGCTATTTAGCATTTTAATGGCTTGTTGGACTGTAAGTGGAGAGAGTGGTGAGAGCTAACTGAGAATTCTATGGATTGAGATCCCATCCTCTTTTGTGAACCCTGTTTTGGTGTGAATAGAGTGAAATAGGAGGTTGCGAAGGGTTGTGAAGTACTTTGGTTTGTGTTTTGTATATAAGTTTGGTTATGAGTTTCAATATGAAAATATGGCCTTACTTTTCTATCCCATTGTTTTATTGTCTGGGGATTTTCTTTATACTTCCGCTTGCGCATATTAAATGAACAGGGTCGGCAATGCGTCCTGGGATGTCGCTATTAATCGACCAGGTGAGGGATGAGCACGCGTTTGAGGATCGGGGTGTGATATCCCGTTTAAGTGGTATTAGAGCGAAGTTCAAGATTGGAGTGATAAGGAGCGATGGTTCATGGGATAGTAGTAGGATGGCCTTTAAATTCATGCTGGTGCATGTCTATGTTAGCTGAGTGCTAAAATTGCTTATTGTTTGAATCGCTCTATTTCTAATTCGATGTTGAATTGGAAGCAAGTGTCAGTAGATTAAAGCGACACCATGAGCGATTAGGAGCCGAGAACTCCTAGGCAGAGGACCTTGTCCTCAGTGACTCGGGCTAGAACGCCGACTAGAGGCAATGCCCGAGGCGGTCGTGGTCGAGCGCTAGCACAAGCTAGCGCGAGTGGAGTGATTCCACCTGTTGTAGATGCCGAGGTAGTAGCCCCTAATGATCCTAGGTTGGATGGGATCTTGCGTGCTCTGGAACTAATGGGGAATAGAATGGATCAACAAGCCGCTACAGTTGAAGCCGTCGTTCAGGCTGCCATTACTGTAGCTGCTGCCGCCACTGTTGGAGCCGCCCCTGTAGTTCCCCCTGCCGTTGCACCTGCCGTTGCCGTGAACGTTGAAGGTCCACCGGGGATTGTGGTTGCTGAAAGACCAATCCACAAGCTAGTGGAGCAGTTTCTGAAGTTAAATCCACCGAAATTTCTGGGTACTGGAGACCTTGAGGCTGCCTCGCAGTGGATACAGGATCTAGATAAAGCATTTACACTCCTAAGGTGCACCGAAACAGAAAAGGTAACCCTGGCCGTTTATCAGTTGAAGGGCAATACCAACATTTGTTGGAGAGCCGCCAAGGATATAGTGTTCCCGGAAGGTGTTGTCCAGACATGGGACATCTTCCTAAGAGCTTTCAATGATCAATATTTTTCGGGTATGGCCTGAGAACAAAAGATGGAGGAGTTCCAACGCCTCCGTCAAGGAACAATGTCGGTCGACCAATATGGGGTCAAGTTCACGAAGCTTTCACAGTATGCTCTCAGGTTAATAGAAGACCCGGAAGAGAAAGCTATAAGATTCAGAAATGGTCTTCGTTCTGAATTGAAGCAACCCCTACTACCATTGGATTTGATGACCTATCGAGAAGTCTATCGTCGGGCTTAGATGATAGAGCGAGTATTGATTGAACAAGCTACCTCGTCGGGGTCGAGATTTGGTGTTAACCGGGAAGCGATCAAGCAAGGAAAGAGGTCGATGTTAGGAAACAGATTCCATGGCCCGCCCAACAAGAAGGGTAGATTCAATAGGCCATTGCTCAATAGGGTTGATTCATGTCACTCATGTGGAAGACGACACGAGACAGCTCCGTGCCCAGCTAAGACAGGAGTGTGTTACGAATGTGGCCAACAGGGTCACATCGCAAGGTATTGTCCGAGAAAGCAAGGATGACGACCGCAGCTACCACTGCCCCCACCAAGATGATAGATAAGAGGGTATGCCCCTTAGAACGTGCTGCAAGGAAAACAGCAGAGACCCCCAGCTCAAGGCACGATTTATGCAATCACACAAGGTCAGGCAGAAGCTGCCTAACATGATCACAGGTATGGTTTCGCTTAACGACCAACCTGCTTATGCTTTGTTTGATCCGGGTGCAACCCACTCTTTCATTGCTGAGCAGTATATTAAGTTGATAGGAGTCAGTCCTATATTATTGAAGTCGGCAATATGCATATCTACACCCCTAAAAGATAAGGTCATTGCTGCTTTGGGTTGTTCGGGGTGCAAGTTAGAGATTGGTGAGCGAGTGGGGAAGATAGATCTTTTAGTCCTAGCCATGTATGACTTTGATTTGATAATTGGCATGGATTAGCTCACCAATCAACGAGCTAAATTGGACTGCTATCGCAAGACGATTCAGTTTGACTCGTTAGAGGGTAAGAGCTTCGAGTTTGTAGGAAGTCGAGGAGGACCGTCGATTGTCCTGATCTCGTCACAAGAGACATCTCGTCTGTTAGACAAGGGTTGCCGAGGGTACCTGGCAACTGTCGTGGACACGACAGTTGAGGAATTGAAAGTGGAGGACATTTCAATTGTGCAAGAATTCCAAGATGTCTTTCCAAAAGAATTGCCAGGATTATTGCCAGAAAGGGAGACTGAATTTGTGATTGAATTAGCACCAGGGACAGAGCCGATCTCGAAGGCACCGTACAAGATGGCATTATCAGAGTTGAAAGAACTGAAGGTGCAGATGCAAGAATTATTGGACAAATGATTTATTCGTCCTAGTGCATCACCTTGGGGAGCACCAGTTCTATTTGTTAAGAAGAAAGATGGATCGTTGCGCTTGTGCATCAACTATCGACAGCTCAACCAAGTAACCATTAAGAACAAGTATCCCCTCCCAAGGATCGATGATCTGTTCGATCAGTTGCAAGGAGCGTCAATATTTTCGAAGATTGACTTAAGGACGGGATATCATCAATTGAGAATTAAGAAAGAGGATATTCTTAAGTCAGCATTTCGTACTCGGTATGGTCACTATGAGTTCACAGTAATGCCATTCGGGTTGACGAATGCTCCAGTTGCTTTCATGGATATGATGAACTGAATATTCAAGGAATATTTAGATCAGTTTGTTATCGTGTTCATAGATGATATCTTGGTCTATTCGAAGAGTGATGAAGAACATGAGAATCACCTGAGATTAGTGCTCCAGACCTTAAGGACGCATCAATTGTATGCTAAGTTTAGCAAATGCGAGTTTTGGTTGACTCGTGTTGCGTTCCTAGGTCATGTGATTTCCGGAGAAGGAATCTCCGTCGACTCGAGCAAGATAGAAGCCATGATCAATTAGCAGAGACCGACATCAGTGACAAAAATTAGGAGTTTTCTGGGATTGGCAGGGTATTACAGACGGTTTGTAGAAGGTTTCTCAATGTTAACATCGCCTTTAACTAAGCTCATGAAGAAAGATGAGAAGTTTGTATGGTCAGACAAGTGTGAGCGTAGTTTTCAAGAGCTGAAGGAAAAGTTGACTACGATTCTTGTGTTGACAATTCCATTTGGTCTTGGAGGAATCGAGATCTACAGTGATGCGTCATTTAGAGGACTGGGTTGCGTGTTAATGCAACATGGTAGGGTAGTTGCATACGCTTCTCGCCAGTTGAGACCTCATGAACAGAACTATCCAACGCATGACTTAGAGCTCACGACAATTATCTTTTCCTTGAAGATTTGGAGACATTATTTGTGTGACAAAAAAATTCAGATCTTCACGGACTATCAGAGTCTCAAGTACCTGTTCTCTCAGAAGGAGTTGAACATGAGACAGCGTTGATGGATGGAATTACTGAAAGACTACGACTGTGATATTCTATATCACCCGGGGAAGGCGAACAAGGTCGTTGATGCATTGAGTTGGAAGTCTTCATTAGCCCAGATCTTGATTAAAGAGTGGAACTTAATCGAGAGAGCTCGGGATTCGGAATTCAAATTTGAGGTAGGCCACTTTTCAAGTTTTATGGCCACCCTCAGAATTGAACCGAATGTCCAGGTCAGAATTAAACAACTCCAACTGACAGATCTAGATGTACAGAAGATTCTTCAGGAGGACACTGAGAAAAGAAATGCTGACTTTCAGATTGCTGATGACGGGGCATTAAGGTTCCGAGGACGTTTGGTTGTACCTGATGATGTAGAGCTTAGAGAAGAAATTTTATCAGAAGCACATTGTAGCAATTACAGCGTCCATCCTGGAAGCACCAAGATGTATCAGAATTTCCGTCAATACTATTCGTGGTCAGGTATGAAGACGGACATCGCCAAGCATATGGCCAAGTGTTTGACATGTCAACAAGTAAAAGCCTAGCATTGCAAGCCAGGAGGACTCTTGCAACCTCTTACGATCCCAAAATGGAAATGGGAGCATATCACGATGGACTTCGTGATTGGACTACCAAGAAGTCAGAGAGGAAGTGATTCAATTTGGGTAGTAGTGGACAAATTGACAAAGTCGGCTCACTTCATTGCAGTTTGAAAAGACCTCAGTCATGATAGGCACACAGACATGTACGTGTGTCAAGTGGTTCGAATGCATGGAGTGTTGGTGACGATAACCTCAGACAGAGACCTGAGGTTTACTGCTGCTTTTTGGAAAAGCTTGCAGAGTGCTTTAGGTACAAAACTTCAGTACAGTACGACGTATCATCCTCAGATAGATGGCCAGTCTGAGAGGACGATTCAGACCCTTGAGGACATGTTAAGAGCTTGTGTAATAAACTTCAAAGGAAGTTGGGAGGATCAGTTCCACATGGTAGAATTTGCCTATAACAACAGTTACCAACATAGTATCAAGATGGCTCCATTTGAAGCATTGTATGGCAGAGCATGCAAAACTCCAGTATGTTAGGATGAAGTTGGAGAAAGGAAGATAACAGGCCTAGAATTAGTTCAGTAGTCAGTAGACGCCGTGGCAGTGATCAGAAACAGATTGAAGACCGCGCAGAGCGGAAAGAAAAGTTACGCAGATAAGCGCTGGAGATCTTTGGAATTCCAAGTTGGTGATCCCGTTTTCCTAAAAGTGTCACCAATGAGGGGAACTTCGCACTTCGGGAAGAAAGGCAAACTGAGTCCGAGGTACGTAGGTCCATTTGAAATTCTCGAGAGAATCGGGACCTTAGCATATCGTCTTGCATTGCCGCCAAGGTTGGCGCAAGTGCATGACGTCTTCCACGTGTCGATGTTAAGGAAGTATGAGCCTGACCCGACACATGTGCTCAATTTTGAGGAATTGGACGTGGATGAAGAGTGTCATACGTGGAAAGACCGGTCCAGATTGTAGACAGAAAGGAGCAGGTACTACATTCAAAGACTATTTTGTTGGTCAAAGTAGTCTGGCAACACTACGGTACCGAAGGAACGACATGGGAGACTGAAGAGTCGATGAGAGAATTGTACCCCCACCTTTTTGCTTAAGTTTGTAAAGTTTAAATTTCGAGGACGAAATTTTTATAAGAGGGGAAGAGTTGTGACATCCTGAAATTTGACCCCGTTTCGATAAAGTGAAATGGGCCTTTCGTCGACGTGCCTATGGTCATTTTCTCTCGAGCTGATCACTCACGAGTTAACTAATCTATTGAGTGAAGCCGTTAAGGGATGTATCCGCGGTAAAAATCCCTAAAAACTACTTAATTGGTTGGATTGGACTAAAATCGCGTCTGATCAATTTTAACCACAGAATTGAACTCGATTTCGGGAATCGAATATTCGAGCGTGTCATAATTCATTTTTAGGATCTCGTCTCATCGTCCGTCAAATTATTGACGAGTCCGAAATTTCGGGAAAGAATTATCGGAGGAAAATCGAAAACCAGAATAAAATAAAAAAGAGAAAGAGAAATGAAAAATAATAGTAGTAATAAGAATAAGGTAATTTTATTATTATTTTACTATTTTCTATTTTCTTTTTCTCTCTCTTTTCTCTCCCCTCCTCCCCTTCGTGCGACACACTCCCCCTCCATCGAATTACAAGCTAGCTTCCACCATATTTCCTTTTTTTTTCCCTTTTGACCATTCAAACTTATCTTTTCTTTCTCTCCCTCTCTTCCCCATGTGCACAGCCCCCTCCCCACCGACCGGATGCCCCCTCTTAGCTGTCTCCCTCTTTGTTTTCTTTTCTTTGACTTTTCAAACACATTCTCTCTCCTTTCTTCTCCCCCATTTCCCATGTGACCGAACCCACCTTTCTTCTTCCTTTCTTGTTCGTGAAAACCAGAAGCGGAAGAAGAAGAACAAGAGCTTCGCCGAAGACCGAAAGCGGCGCCCGTCGCGCTGCACGGAGCCGGACCGCCACCCGCACAATGCCCGCGCGCGCCACGCTCTCCGCCATCGCCCCCTTCACGCCTTGCCGTCCCTGCCGTGCGTCATCCAGCCCATTCGGCCTCTGCCCAGCCCTTGTCCGGCCACCTCCGGCCACCGTTCGACGCCACCGGACCTCCACCGGCCCTCCCTCGCACCTTCCCGCCCTTGTTGAAGTGATTTGTGGCTGTTTTGTGTTCTTTTTCAACCCGCACAGCCACCCCGTCGAGTGGGTATCCAGCAGGTTCGGCTCGCTTGGGCCGTTTCCGAGCCCCGAACCGGAGCCATGCTGGGAGAATCGTTTCTCACGCCGTCCCCGTCGGATTGATTCGAGTTGCGCGCGATTCCGGTGAGTAATCTTACTAATCTTTGCTTAGTGGACTAATTACACTTAAGGGTTGTTTAGTTTTAATTAATTATGTTTAGGTGGTTAGATTAGTATGGATTAGTGTTTATTAGTCAATTGTGATGCGAATTAGACAAATTGAGTGTGCATTTGGCAAGTAGATGTGGTCTACTATTTATTGAGGGTAGCTCAGGATTTTTCCAACCCTTTATCGGGCTTCATTTGACAATTCGGGCCTAAGTGGAATTTTTAGTATTTAAATATTATTTTTCGAAATTAAATTAATTAATTAATTATTTTTCGAAAATTCAACCTGAGATGGATAAATGACCAGGAATTTTATCTTGACCGTGGTGAAGTCCGTTTATTTAATTGAACTTTATTTTGAGCTAAATTGAATTTTTAATATTTATTAATTAATTTTCGAAATTAATTAATTAATTATTTATTTTTCGGAAATTAAGGCTGAGATGGCCGACGATCGAAATCTTGTTCTAATTGTCGTGGCGCAGTCCGTTTATTTATTTGAACTCTACGTTGCATGGAATTAATTTAATTGTGATATTTTAGGGATTTACCCTAAATTGAATGATTAATTGGTAGATGGCCGAGTATGGCTATTTAGCATTTTAATGCCTTGTTGGACTATACGTGGAGAGACTGACGAGAGCTAACTGAGAATTCTATGGACTGAGATCCCATCCTCTTTTGTGAACCCTGTTTTGGTGTGAATAGAGTGAAATAGGAGGTTGTGAAGGGTTGTGAAGTACTTTGGTTTGTGTTTTGTATATAAGTTTGGTTATGAGTTTCAATATGAAAATATAGCCTTACTTTTCTATCCCATTGTTTTATTGTTTGGGGATTTTCTTTATACTTCCGCTTGCGCATATTAAATGAACAGGGTCGGCGATGCGTCCTAGGACGTCGCTATTAATCGACCAGGTGAGGGATGGGCACGCGTTCGAGGATCGGGGCGTGACAGTTTCGATCCCGACCATAAATTTTGAAATCAAGGTTTTGAATTATCAAGATCAACACATCTATGTTCCCAAACTTAAATCTACCGTCTAAATACAAAAATCTTTCCTCAAACAATCCGTGATCGATCCTACAACCTTCGAGTTCATAAATCGACGTAAGCACCCTAAAATAATATTAGTTTACGGGACGCATTTCATCAAGCAACGATGGAGTCCACATCATATAGGTTAGTAGATATTGACTTGCCTTAAGTCCAACGGTGTCAACGATGAGGTAAATTGTGAGCGGTGAGCTGCGGGCACGGTTGAGGCGGGCTTGACGGTGCAACGGCGGAGTGAGGACGCAACTGGTGGCTAGCTACAGGATGGTGAGGAGACCGGTGGCGTAGTGGTGCGGTGCAGGTGGTCGCCGGTGAGTAGCAGGGAGGGAGTAAAACGGTGAGAAATTTTCTGTCAAAGTTTGCAGAGGAGTGTTGAGCAAATGGGCTGAACGAAGCTCCAACGATGGAAAGAACAGAGCTGTCTCTCTCTCTCTCACACTTGCTCTTGATTGACTTTGTTAGTCAATTGTCCAAGTTGCATGGCAGCACGGAACAGAGACACTCCATATCGTCGTGTCTTCATGTGGGGAGTCCCTTTCTTCACCCATGACACTTGCAAGAGTCCATGCACGTACATGGCTGCAACGCACCCTAAGGACTCCCTCTGTTGGCTGATAGGGCTAGTAAGAACACCTAGAGGGGGGTGAATAGGTGTTAAAGCGATCTTTACAAAAACTTAACAGTTTAATTTATCTTTTGATAAAGATAGACTGAAGATGTAGAAGACAGTAAACAGATATGTAAATTAAAAGTTAAAGTAAAGAGTTTAGGGAAAGAGAATTTGGAACACAGAGTTTATAGTGGTTCGGCGTGAAGCCAAGCCTCGTCCACTCTCCCTGCACTGACATCCCATTGGCTGGATTTCACTAAGAACCAAAAGAGATATTACTCACGTCCTTGATTCCACAGTGTAGAGACTCTACTACACTTCCTCAAGATCTTACAAGTATTTATCTCTCTTTTGAATACAATATAAGCTCAGTGAATGAAATAACAAAGAACTAGGAGCTTCAGACTTTAGAATTCTTCTATCACGCACACATTCAAATAACTTGAGCGTCTTCCTTATATACTCTTCCATGCCTTCATATCCATTGGCACATTCCAAAGGAGTTCTTCCTATCATACCGTTGGATAGAATCAATTAGGGAGATCTCGAGTTTATTTAAGGAATGTGATGATAGCCCACCAATCCTGCTCGCTCATACAATCAGGATCTAGGTTTCCATAAGTAGAACCTTCCAAGTATGCTTCGTCAATCACCAGATCAATTTATCCAAATTGATTTCAGTGAGAATAATTTGATCACGAGGTGCTGTCTCCAGCTGTGAGATCTTCTTCAATCGTACGAACCAAATCCTTAAGAATATACTTGCATTTGGATAAGTCTTCTCTTCGTCGGTCTGGAAACTATCAGTGAGGGTAGACTTTGAATCTTGAGTCTAGAGGTCTTCAGACTTTGACAATAGAGTCTATGAGTCTTCAGACTAGACTGATGGAAACGTTTTATCAACTTCAAAATAAATAAGAAAGTTTTCTCCAATAATCTCCCCTTTTTTATGGTGACAAAACTTTCCCCTAGATTTGAACACTTTTGACCTACAAAACAATACTTAAGCAAAACAAGATATCTCATAAAGAATTAGGATATCAATAGCACCAATTCTGCAATCACAAATAACATGTTAGTCCTGCAAAACAACTATTCTTCCATAATCATTAATAGAGCCTAAGTAACTGCAGGGTATCGGAAGATCAAATCAAAAGTAGTCCACAACCAAACAAATCCAGAAATCCAAAGTCAAAAACAAAAACAAAAAAAAATATCAAATCTGTGACATGGACAACTTTTAATAATAATTTAATATTTTTGAATTTTATTTTTATTTTTATTTTTATTTTTTTATTTTTATTTTTTTTTTCTCATCTTCTACCTCCAGCCGGTCGCTAGAGCTTGGTGACCGGCCGGAGGTGACGGCCGCCGAGGTCGAGGTCGACCTCACCAGCCACCTCGCCGGTGGCGCGGCCACGAGGGGTGGCCTCGCGTCGGGCGGTGAGGCCGCCCCTCAAGGCTCGGGCGACGAGGCTCGCCCATGGCTGGCGAGGGCGAGCCTCGCCCGGCCTCGCCGCCCCCAGCCTCGGGCGGCCTCGCACCGGGCGGGCGAGGCTCGCCCTCGCCGAATCTTGCAAGGGTCGACGGATTCGGTGAGGGCGAGCCTCGCCCGCCCGGCTCGAGGCCGCCCGAGGCCGGGGCGATGAGGCCGAGTTGGCGAGGCTCGCCCTCGCCAGCCATGGGCGAGCCTCGCCGCCCGGCCTCGAGGGCGGCCTCGCGCCGGCGGGCGAGCCTCGCCGCCCGACATGAGGCCGCCCTCGCATCCACGACCATTAGCGAGGTGGCCGGCGAGGTCGACCTCACTGGCCATCGCCTCTGGCCAGTCGCCAAGCTCCGGCGACCGGCTGGAGGTACTAGAGGTAGAAGATGAGAAGAAAAAAAAAATAAAAAAAAAATTCAAAAATATTAAAATATTATTAAAAGTTGTCCACGTCCGCCGATCAGCCACGTCGGCCGGTCGACGTCCAGTCAGCAAAATTCGGCCAATTTTGGTCGGAAATGACTAAATTGGTACAACATAAAAAGGTTTAGGATTAAATCGGCACAAAGCCAAAATGTTTAGGACTTTTTTTGGCACTTCTCCCTTGAATATCGTGATCAATTTCATTTACTAGACTAATTCTACATAAATAATTTTTTCCTCTGTCATGCAGTGTCCACTAGGACATGTAAATGACGGATGGTATATGATATAGATCCTTACCAAAGCGAAATTAGCATATTTGACCGGTCAAATAAGGCAACTTATAAATAAGACCACTTATAGAACAAGGCCTATGTTTTTATGGACTTTTTCTACGTTGTATGTTTATGGCCGGTGCATCATGATGAAAACGATTCGTTAAGGGCGCGTTTGGTAACGATTCTATTCCCTAACAAATTCGATAAGAAATGATTATTTTTATTATGTTCCTGAACCGATTCCGAGTAAAAGAACGTGTTTGGTAGAATCGTACAAAATTTCTGATTAGGAATAGAATTGCGTTCATTGATTCTGTTCCAAATCAATTTATTTTAATTTTTAAATAATTTTTATAATTTTTTCCTTTTTTCTTTTCTTTTTTTTTTTCCATTTTTTTTCCTTTTTTTTGTTTTCTTTTTTTCCTTTTTTCCTTTTTTTTTTCTTTTTTCTCCTATTCTAATTCTTCTTCAGGGCCGGTCGCGGGTCCTCGGCGAGGTCGACCCTTGTTGGCTCGCCTCGCCAAACCTCGCCCTAGCTCGGCGAGCTCGCCGACCGATCGTCGGCGACCGGTTGCGGCGGCGGTCGGTGATGGGGTGGACGACGACGGCGGCGGATGGCGGCAAGCGGCAGCGGGCGGCGGTCGCGGATGGCGATCGATGAAGAAGAAGGAAAGAGAAGAAGAAGAGCTTTGATTCTCAATTTCATTCCCTAACAAGAATCAACTTTTTTATTCTTGATTCTTGTCCCAACCGATTCTGGGAACAAATTTGTTCCCGTGAATAAAATTTTACCAAACGCGATTCTCGTCCCAAACCGATTCTCGGAACAAAAAATCGAGAATCCGTCACTGTTGATGGTTACCAAACAGCTTTAAGTGACAACGTCAAACCAGGGAGATCAAAAAGGGTAAAAGTGCGCAAGCAAACAGAGTCCATGATAGAAAAGACAAAAAAATAAAATGCATTCCTTATATTTATGGATGCCGAGCCCCTCCTCAATTCCCCTCTTTATGTTTTTCTTCCCCAATAAGAGGGAATACCCTCTTGTTATTTTACATCCAAAGATTGTCGAGGGTAGTAGTTTAAGAATGTACTAAGATCGAAGAAGCGACATAATTGGCTTAACAAGGTAAGAGAGACTATAAGCCATCAGAGTAGTCGACAAAATAGTTGGAAAAGAATTGCACTCTTCATGAAAAGGTACCATTGCTCACCCGAGAGGCGAAGAACCTTTGGTTTCCATTTCCGTCAACAAATTCATTTAAAGTGGAAAAAAAGGGTAATCTTCGTGAAGAGACTCGTCAGTGGTCCCCATGTCCTTTCCCCTATGCGGTCGTCTTTTACCTGTCAAAGGTAAGCGCTATAATCCAGCGACCTTAACACGATTGAAATTTTTCAATTTTTCAGTATCGTGAAAAAGACAATTGGCATGTTTCTTGACTGTAAGTCAAAAGAATCTTGCGAATGTTCCCCATAGCTTTTCGGATATGACTAATCTCGGAAAGCTTCACGCTGCTCCTTTTCCCCATAAATAAGAAAGGGAAGGAGATGACATGTAGGCCCAAACGATTCTTCAACCTATTAACAATGAATTCTTGCTCCACCATTTCCCTCTTTCTCTCCTCCTCATCCTTCTTCTTCTTCATCATCCAAATTTTCAGTACTGAAGCTGCACCCGAATATCTGTTTCATGATTGCCCAAACGCCACCCTCTTCACTCCCAACTCCACCTACCAGTCAAACCTCGACGCCCTCCTCTCTTCCCTCTCGTCTGCGGCGGCCGGCAACAGCACCAATGGCTTTGCCAACGCCACCGCTGGCCAAAACCCTCTTGACTGGGCCTATGGGCTCTTCCTCTGCCATGGCGACGTCTTCACCGCAGCGTGTAGTGACTGCATAGCCGCTGGAAAACAGGATATCCTACAGAGATGCCCCAACCGGCGAGTCTCTGCAATCTGGTACGACCAGTGCATGTTGCGGTACTCGAACCGGTCCATCTTCTCGGCCAAGAAGCAATCATCGAATAGGAACTTCTACAGCTCTGGGAACGTCACCGAACCAACCCAGTTCATGCAGCTCCTAGGAGAAACCATGAATGACGTCGCCACGAGGGCTTCAGCTGGTGTGTCCGAGAAGAAGGTCGCTATGGCGGAGGTGAAGTTCACGAGCTTGCAGAAGATGTACGGACTCGCACAGTGCACGCCGGACCTGACGGCATCAGACTGTCGCGCGTGCCTCCAGTTCTTGATGGCTAATCTGCCTCAGGGGAAGCAGGGGTGGATATCGCTCACTCCGAGCTGCAACATGGGGTACGAGCTTCACCCCTTTTACGACACCGCAGCCCAGGGGGCGCCGATGCCTCCGCCTCCTGATGCGGTGACCGGACCTAAAGGTACAGGTGGGTTTGCATTGCTTCTCTTCCCCCGTCCTTACTCTCCTTTTTTATCAGATCGAGGACGTGGATTTTAGTCCAGTGCGCCAAAAATCTATGGGTTTTGCTAAGAAAACGGCACCGTTATTCTCCGAGAATGACGGTGCCTTGTGGACCATAAATTCCCATTCAATGGGAATGGCAATCAGCAAATAAGGGTCTTTGGTAACGTTGTTTTGGAAAACAATTTATTTTCAAAAATAGTTTTTCTATTTCTATTCTTGAAAACAATTTCTCAATAAAAAGAATGTGTTTGGTAATTACATAAAATTTCTATTTTTGGAATGAAAAAAAAAAAAAAAAAGAATAGAAATGAGTTTGATATGATTCACAATGTATAATTTCTTTTAAATTTTTTTTATTCTTCTTTATCGCTACCACCGGCCGACCGTTGCCGAGCGCGTCGCCGTCACCGACCATTGCCTCCAGCCATTGATGACCACCGACGACGGACGGCGGCGATGGTGGCGGCGGCGCGGTCCATCATCGGTGGTCATCATTGGGCGACGACGGTCGGTGACGGCGGCGGTTGGCGCGATCATCGGCGGCGGCATCGATGGTTGTCGGCGGCGGTCGAGTCAATTGGCCAACCGGCGGGTGGCGCGTCAACTCATCATCGCAATGGGTGTGGCGGCTTGCGATGGCGGCGGGCGGTGGTGGTGACGATGGGCGGTGGTGGCGATGGCGATCGCTATTGACTAGGCTGGCAAGTAGTGGCCTTAATGGTCTTCGGCCGTGGGTTGTTGCGAGTGGCGAGAGGCAACAACAACGACGGCTGATCGGTGGTCGATCGATGGGTGAGCAAGCGGAGGTGGTCGGGCGACGGGCGGCGGCGGCGGTAGTGGTGGTCGGTGACGGCGGCTGGCCAACGATCAATCGGTGGGTAGGCAACGGGAGGAGGTTGGCTAACGGGCGGCGGGCAGTGGCGACCGAGCAGCGACGGCGACCGAGCAGCGACGATGGTCGGACAACATGGGTAATGGCGAAGGGAAGGGATAGCAAGGAATAAGAAAAGAAAAAATAACTTATTTCTAAAAATTGTTCAGAACAAGAAATTACTACTTTTTTTTTTTTTTAACTTATTGTTTCTGTTCCAAATCAATTGACGTTATCAAACGGATTTCTATTCTTTTTGTTAGAAACAAAAGAACATAAATTGGGATGAATAGAAACGTGACCAAACAATGCCTAAATTTGGAAAACAAATCATGATAGAAAATTCTCATATATTGAATAACAATTATTTTTTTTCCAAAAGAGGATGAAAATTCCTGCTTAGCCCATTAATACTTTGCATAACTACTTAAATACAAAACTCCACTCTTTTGCGGAGTACTCAGCGAAAAATTTTCACTAATTCTAAACATAATAAAAGTCAAATTAGCAATCCACACAGGCATTTTAACTTAATTTAATGAGATTTCAAAGAATTACCAAATAAGTGAAAAATTTGAAAGCTAGCTAACATGGTAAAAAAAGTGGGGTTGTACAAAAGAAAAAAAGCATTTAGGTAAAAAAAATAATAAAAAAAATTCAATATAGTTAAATTTTTAATATAAAATTCATTTTTAGTTAGTCACACGATGATCCTGATTTCGATTATTGAGTTAACTTTGCATAACTTGGTCCGCTATGGCTTTAGGCTATGTAAATTAGGTGGTCAACTCTTTATTTTGACAATTGTATTTATTTTGTTTATTGATGAATATTTTCATTTAAGATTGCAAGTGTGAAAAATGTTTAATCATAGAGGTGTTGTTAATAGAAATCCAACATTTATTTTGTCTTATAATAAAAATGTTTAAACCCTTCTTTCTAAATTCTATGTAAATATATTTTATGTTGATGAAGTTTTTAATAAGTACCTTTTTCTTTTCTTTATTTATTTTATTTATTTATTTATTTTATTTATTGAATTCCACTTGGTGTGACCCATCAAATGGGATCCATAGTTCTCTCAAGGAATTCGGTTTCCTTGAGAAAATTTGTGGTTCGGTTAGCACCTTTACTTTCAAGGAGTAATGGTGCCGTCACCTTCTCATTTCCCAAAATCTATACTCAGATTCAGCTAACCTCTACAAAAGAAGTATCTCTCTGACTAGGGCTTTTGGATTAAACTCTTTCGATTAAATATAGTATACACCGTTAGTATAAAAAAATGTTTTTATTTTACATTAGTTGCTTTACATATCATTGATTTGAGAGACTAAGTAGTTATGACTCCCAAATTAAAGATGGATAAGGCCGATTATGTATAATTTTCATTACGTTGATTATACAAGCTTTATTTTTTTCTTAATTTCTCTGACAATAATAACCTGTGAAGTTTTTCTCATCCGTCACCGTGAAATGAACAAGAAGATAATCGCGGAAATTATGACGAATATGGTGAAATTTGATTTCGAGCATTTATTCTGTGGCATTCAAGCGGGTGAGTGAGATTTGTTGGAGTATTCGAGGAGCTTTTTTCAGAGAGTCTTAGCAAATTTTCCATGTTGCTCCGAAGAAAATGGTCTTGCTTCTGTACGTGTTTGTCTTTAATTTACCGCTCTCGATTTCAAGCCTAATAACTTTTCGAGTTAAACCTATGGTCTTTTTCCTTAACTCTTGTCAATTGATTTTAGATCAAGATCTTGATTCAGGACGTATCGATGATTCCTATCCACTGGGTTAGTCATAGAGCATCAACCATTAGTATTCATATTATTTTTCTTCAAAGAAAAAGACGCGATTGGCTGGTTGAAGATATGAGGTGACTCCGGTTTTATGCTGCAACATTTTGTTAAAAGATTAGCTTTTTGATCGATTAATGGTTTCCAACAATTTACATAACAATTGTTTAAGGTTCGATTTTAATTGATTAATGGCTACTCCCCTTTATATGTATAAATTACAGCTTCATTTCTTCAGGACAGTTGCTCTTCAAGCGTACTCCTTCTGTTTTATTCTATATTTTACATTTGCTCTAGCCTATGGTAGCAATTCCAGTTTCTAAAAAGCTCATACAATCATAAACACAGAGTGATTTCAGATGATTTGCACGTATGTAGGCAAAAGCAATAAATTTAGGGTGATAATGATCATCGTCACCGTTCCTGTTAGCGAAGGCGTGTTGCTTCTCTCCCTTGCTTGCTGTTTCTGCCGGAGGAAAGCGACCAAGATGCACGCGGTTATCCAAGGAGACAAAAGCGGTACGAAATATGTACCTGTGCCGTATACTTGGAGAGAATGATGAAACCGTATGTCTGTGGATGTACTATGCTACACTTTTGGTGAAATGACCATCTCGTATTTATTTCATTGTGTAGGCCAAATTCAGATGACAGCCGAGCCCTCGCAGTACGATTTTGCCACCTTACGAGTCGCCACAAATGATTTCTCTCCTCATAATAAATTGGGCGAGGGTGGATTTGGTAAAGTTTTCAAGGTGCTGTTTGTTATTATACTCGAAAGATCTCTAGTGCATCTTTGATTTGGTAGTTTGGAGAGTTGTTATCAGAAGCTATACATGGGTATGAAAACATCAAAATACTAATCTTTCAGGGTATGCTTCCTGACGGACAACAAATAGCCGTGAAGAGACTATCTCGAGGCTCAAAACAAGGTGCCAAAGAATTTAAGAACGAAGTCGAATTGCTGCCGAAGCTTCAACATCGAAACCTCGTGCAACTACTCGGGTACTGCTCGGAGGGTGAAGAAAAACTGCTTGTCTATGAGTATATGCCGAACAGAAGTCTCAACAACTTTTTATTTGGTACGTCGCACTTCAATATATTCCTAAGCTATCGCTTTCCATGTCGAGACAAATATGTGATTAGCCTCAAATCATGTTGAATATTTCACTATCTTTTGGAACCTAAAGTTAGTTCCTTGCTTGATATCCATTTAAGGGGATTTATTAATTGAAGATACTTGCATCTCGATTATGCATATGTGCAGATCAAGAAAGGAGCAAGCAATTAAATTGGCCGACACGTTACAAAATAGCATGTGGAATTGCTAGAGGAATGCTCTATCTACATGAGGACTCTCCACTTCGGATCATCCATCGTGATCTAAAAGTAAGTAATATCTTGTTGGACAATGAAATGAACCCGAAGATTTCAGATTTTGGCTTGACAAGGATTTTCCGAGACGATCAATCACGGGCAAACACCAATCAAGTTGTGGGGACTCCGTAAGTATTGTCATGCCTTGTTCTCAACCTTTTTATGCTTATGTATGGTTATATTGCTAACGTGTCATGGATTGTAGTGGTTACATTGCACCTGAGTATGCAGTGCGTCATCAATTCTCCCCGAAGTCTGATGTCTATAGTTTTGGAATCCTACTTCTTGAGCTCGTTATCGGTGAGAAGAATGGTTCTTTCTACCAAGAGGGGGGCAGGGGTATTGTTATCCATGTAAGTTGCATAAATCGACTCTATAACTCAAACGAAAATTGGTAAACTAAGCAAATTTGACATTGATAAATCCTTTTCGATGTATTGTTTCTAGGCCTCGGAATATTGGAGTGGCAGTGCGCCACTGGCAGTGTTAGATCAAGCCGTCGGAGAGATCTATTCAGAGGACGAAGTTCGTAGATGCCTCAAAATTGGTTTGGCTTGCGCTCAGGAAGATCCAAGTCTTAGACCCACGATGGCGGCCATAGTCCATGAGTTGAGCGGCCCCGTTGCTCTTGAACTGCCCCAACAACCGGTCTTCTACGACATCATCGGCTAATGAGATGGCGGTCGCCGAAGTTCAGGCCCAGCAGACGATGATGTAAAAGGATCCTTGGCATTCCACTGAGATCACTGACGGACAATGATCAAACGCCTATTTCCTTTACATATAAAAGTATGAAGTGTCTTTCCTTTGGACTAATATGTTTTGGTCCACTAGACATGGAAGGCTGTTCACATATTTATAATATCTGTATGCGGTATTATCGGATTGAGGGATATAAGTTCTTTCTTGTCTACCTATTTTCAAGATATACGACGAGATATATCCGTCCTTACATAATCCCCGACGCTTTATTTCTGTCTCATGTATTAAAAATTGAGGTCATGAACTGCACCTCCAGAAATCCAGGCTTGAAAATGGCTTAGCAATCGACCGAAGTTTTATTAGATTTTGATGGGAAAGGCAAGGATCCTTCCATTCATATTTCCTCGCATGTCTACCAAAGCATATAGCTTTTTTCGGATTATCTACCAACCTAGCCTTGTCATCTTGTCTGTACAAAAGATGGGTATTGAGTTATTTTATTTTTACATTCCTCGTATGTTTTTCCTTCAATTCAATCTCCTTCAGACAGTTCGAGATCTCTCGTTTTGCTTAGAAGATTCTTACTTTTTCTCATTGATCTTTCAATGATTGTAATGATAAATTCCAAAATTTCTTTGGTCAAGTCCATTCTGAATACGTAGGCATTTAAGATAGATTTCTCTATGGCCTTGGAAAGTGAGTTGAGAACTTAATGAAAGGGTAACATGTTGCGTCGCTGCTATTCGCTGTTGTTCATTGCGGTTTGTTGCGGTTTACTGCTGTTCGCTGCTGCATTGTTGCTGTTCATCGTTGTTGGCTGCTGTTGGCTGCTGTTGTTCGTTGCTACTGTCTGCTGCTGCTTGCTACTGCTCGCTGCTGCGTTGTTGCTGTTCGTCACTATTTGTTGCGGTTTATTTATGTTCGCTGCTGCTGCGTTACTACTGCTACTGCTTGCTGTTCGTTGCCACCGCCCACTGCTGTCCGTTGCCATCTGCTGCCGTTCGTCGCTGTTCGCTGCTGCTGTGTCCCCCCTGTTGCTCGCCGCATCCTGGTGCCTTCCCTTCACGTCAACTTCTCAGGGGCACAATCAGGGGGAGAGAGCATAACCCATTACGATACACATGGCCACCCTCATCGATTTCTCTGTCCATTTCTTATTTGACGATGCATGTGTATCTTGAGATTCGTGATTCGTCCCTTTGAGGCACTAAGGATTACTATACGGAGATTGCCGTCATTACTACTCTTTTTATACGTACATTCATTCCATTCGATATTATAAGCCATGAAATACGATAATCCGTGAGCTGGAATGACCATAATAACTGACATCTTCTTGCTTCTGTGGTTCTCAGTGACTTGATGAGAGATGAAAATGGGTTGAGGCAAATTACGAATGTGCGAAGCTATATTGGGTCACCAAGAAGCGGTTCATGCGTTGAGGCAAATTACGAATGTGTGAAGCTATATTGGGTCACCAAGAAGCAGCTCATCTCGACCCTCCGTGTTCTAACTAGTATGATTCCAGGATTGATAATACTACCCGGCGTAAGATATTATATTATTTGAGAAACCCTGGATGCTGTCGGAGTGCTATAATGTTATAGTGACTATAATTAAGCACCTTAAAGTGGAATTCTACCGTCTTAGATATTATTAAGCTTGTCACAATCGTTCATCTTCATCGCTGCGATGAGACGTTGATCTTTGTCTAAGACCAACCAATTACGATTTCATATTTACATTAAGCAATTGGTACGAAGGTTCAGAGTATATATTACATAATATTATCGTATAAAAATGATTGGAGGAAAATAAGGACTATAACGAAAGGAAACTATAGAATATTGGAAGTTGATCTTTTCCAACGCGTAACTCCTGTGGCCCGGGTCAATTTGCCTTTGCGTGACCAGCTTGGGCCGTGTGCTTTTCCGGTCCTTACCTGAATTTTAGTCTACAAATCAAATGTGCATATAAATAAATATATGAAAATAAAAACATAAAAAAAAAAAGAGTGAAAGGGGAAAAGGAAAGAAAAGAAAGAAAAAAAGGTCCGAGTAATCAATTCACACAACCCAATTCGAGCAAAAAAAAAGAGAAGGAAATATTCAGAAAATATTTTTAATAAAATGCATAAATTGTTTACGTCAGCACAAGTCACGCCATATCATGTAAGACGGCCGGTATCTACGTCGGTGATTTTTGACTAAAATTAGATAAAATGACCGAATTAGTAAATTATCCAAAAGTTTAGAATTAATTCACTCTGATCGTCGGATGAATCATAGCACATGGACCAATCTCTCTAAGTCTCTCAAGATAAGCTTGGTCATACAACGCGCGTCCACTAGCAAACGCGTCAGCATGCAAATGAGCCACGTGTCCCTTACCATGCATTTTCATACAAGACGAATCTGTCTATTAGACCAAAGCCCTTTCTTACGCTTGTACCAGCGCTTGGTAATGCATTTGCCGCAACCCGAACTGAGACCTCAACAGCATCTGACCCGAATCTTGAGCTGTCAAAATGGATCACGGATCCATATTTTAACTCATATTAATTATAGTGAATTATAAATGAGTCAACTCAATAGTGAAAATATGGGTTAAAAATATGTTGTAAAAAGAAAAAATGTTGAAACAAATTGATCTAAGTAGATGTGAGATAGGCCACGTTCGACCCACATAATAAATAGGTCTTAGGCTAAATGAGCTACCTAACAAGTTTTAAGTTAATCACAAATAGGTCATTTTTTTTTTTTTAATGTTTTTGATTTTTTGATTTTTAATTTTTCTTTGTTTCTCTTTTTCTTTTTTTTTCTTTTTTTGTCATTCCGTTTTTGTTTTTCTTTTTTCTTCCCATTGGTGGCTGACCACATGCGACGGACAAGCACGCCAGAGGTCGGCGATGCTTGAGGTCATCGACCTCAGGCGAGCTTAAGCTTGCCAATTTGGCGAGATCGAAGCCTCAAGGACCTCTAGCGTGGCTCCAACCTTAGACTTGAGCTTGCTTGCTTTTGTCGAGGCTTGAGCTCGGTTCTAGCTAGTTGCCGGCCACCACTGTGGCCGATGACCGGGCATAGAAGAAGAAAAAAATTAAAAAAAAATTAAAATATATATTTTTAAATAAAGTAAAATAAAATAAAAGAGTGTAGTCACCTTCAATCTCTTTGATTGTTATTTGTTTTTTTTGTTTTCTTTTGATTTTACAATTTTCATTTAATTAACTTACATCTTCATATTTTGTTATTTTACTTTTTTAATTTGATATAAAATTTTATCCAAATAACATATTAACATGAAGAGTTTATGGATTAAATGAGTTGGTATTTATTTTCATAATTAGGATTAAGGATGGATGTGTTTTACTAATATGAGTTTGGTTAGGTATGGGTTGGGTCAGGATCAAGTCAAGCATGGATTGTCGAAATTGTATTACATGAAATTGGGTTAATATGCGTCGGACTAGTTTCGACCCAACCTAATCCATCCATTTGTCATCCCTATCCTAACCTAAAACAAGGTTTGGTTCGGTTTAGGTTTTCAGTTTTCCTTCATTTTGAAAATTTCAATGACAAATTTCATCCCTTTGAACTGTAGCTTCGATGCTTCCCAACGATGATATCGGTGCTTCCATCGACCTTGGGCCTGAAACCACCATTAATAAATAGGAGAGTCAAAATCAAGCAATGCACCCTATCCAAAACACGAACTGACCCAACCCGACCCGAAATTTCCGGCTCTTTTCTCCTCACTCCTGTCCCTGGCTCCCGCTCCTCAGCCCTCCCCGTCCGACCTCTTCCCATCCCCGCCCCGCCTCCCCCACGGAGTCGCCTCTAGCTTCGGCCGCCTCCCCATTGGCTCCGACCCCGGCCGATCTCGCTCCCATCCCCTCTCCCCAACCCCTTAGGCCCCTCTCATCTCTCTCTCTCTCTCTCTGTACTCCATTTGCTGCATCACCACCAAGCTCAACGAGTCCTCCATTCCCACTAGGCCTCGGCCTCGCCTTCCGTCCTCAATGACCATGGAGGAACCATCGTCTCCAGATCTGCCGGATATCTAGTTTTCGAGCTTTGAGATCTGGACGTGAAGCCTCCATAGGGGTGCTGCTGTGCTGCCGAGTTTCATATGTTGTAGGTGGTCGAGAGAGAGGAGGCTCAGTTGTTGGCGGCGGCGACAGCAGCTGAAGTAGCGTGGGGAAGCTTGACAGTGAGAGACGGTGGCTAGAGTTGATGGGACGAAATTCTAGTTCTGCTATTGTTATTAGGGTTTGAACATTTTGGAAACAAGGAGGAAGAGGGGGGTCACAGAGGCTCGCACTCCTTATCAGGAAAATGTGGTTGTGCGTCTCTTTCGTGATTTATCTAAAATGAAGTGGCAACTTTTGATAGAGTTCGCCTTTCTCCATTTTACATGGTTGGTCTCTTCGCCACTGCCTCCGCCTGCATCCCGGCCCCACCTCCACTGCCGCCGCCCATCCTGCGACCTCTGCCGCCCTCCGTCATCTCAGTTGCGAAAATGCGAGCGATCGAACAATAATATAGACAAAAGAAGAAAATAAATCGGACACCGGATTTACGTGGATCAGTCGTAAAGACTTATGTCTACGGGGAGAGCAGCAGCGAATTTCATTATAGATCAAGCGATACAAAGAGATTACACACTTAAGTCACTCAAACACTCTCTCGGTGTTTCTCAAGCCCCAATTACACCCAATAACGCATGCAGTGTTTAGCCTCGAAATTCTTCAAGAAATAATCTCTCAATCTCACGAAAAAATTACACGCAAATCTTACCACAAGATTTAATCGGCTTGAACACTAAATCTTCTTGGATGTAATTCATGGACAAGAATGATAAAGAAAAATCCCTCCCAAGCACTCGACGACTAGACAGCGCTTCAAGACTAACTGTTTATGATCAATGGCGGAACACCAAGCACTCACGCGGCGCTTCAAGACAATTTGTGATCCACCTCTACCACCCACGGCCACAAGTCTATGAATAAGTAAAACCCTTATTCTTTTGCCAACTTCTTATAGGATTCTGTTTCCTATCTAAAACGATTTTATCCAAAACATATCTCTATATATTTTAAACAAAATCCAAATCCAAATCAAAGTTAAACTTTCCTATTTCAGCGGTCGAATTCTCCAACGCAGATTCAAACTTTGGGAAGTTGATCTTCGGATCTTCTTTACTCAATTTCGAACGTCCGCAACATATCCAATTTGGAATATTCTGAATTTCACATTGGACTCAAATTCGAGACATATTTTAACAATCTCCGCAGTCGTTGTCATGGCCTTTATCATCAAAGACCAATTAGGAAGTGTTCTTGGGCAGCTTTAGAGGTTGGAACGATGAAATTAATTTTCAATGGAGTTCTGTGATGATGTTTTCATGTCTCCAACCCTCTTCGACAGCCTCCTTTTTTCCTTCCCAAGCCTCCTGTACAACAGAACAGTCCCCATTAACAGAGCCAAAACGCCGCTGATCAAGCATTGACCATATATTGTCTCCCTTTTCAGAGATTGATCACGAGTCGACGGCTCTCATCGGCAAATCAAAAAACCGCTCGCTCTGCTCAAAAACCTCATCCGTGAACTCATGGCTAATTCTGCTGTTTATCACGTAGAAGAACCTGCAATCCAAGCACGCAAGAACAATATTGTACTCGGAATAAATGGCGAAAGCGAAATCGTTATTGTGCCTCACGCAAAAATTCAAACCCAAAGCAAAAAAAGTGAGGAAGAAGAATAAGAAGAAGAAGAAGAGCGATTGAGGAGGACCTTCGGCAACTCGTTTAATTATTCACTAATTACATAGAAAACTGAGGATTAATTTTTAAACCTTAGTAAAAAAAATTTCATTAATTTGAATAACTATAAGGAGCATTTGCATTACTAGCATTAAAATTTATTTAAAAAATTAATTATGATAAAATTTTTAAAAAATTATTATTAATTAAAGAAAAGGTTGACGAACCCATCCTCCCTTTTCCGTGCCCCGGCCCTCTCCTTTTCTCTCTTCCTCCCTTCCTCTTTGTCTTGGACGCTAGCTGAAGAAAAGACGACGCTAGCAAAGGACGGAGGCACAGGAGACAAGGCAGAGCAGAGGCGGTCGAGCCAGCGAGAGTGTCTGGTCGGGGGCCACGCCGGCAGCGGCAGCTACCATGCGTGCCGGTGGCTTTAAAAGGAGAGAGAGGGTGAGACGGAGAGTGAACGAGTGGCCTTTGGCGACGGACACGCTTGAGCCTCCGCCGACAACTCACGAAATTTGCCCTTGTTCCGCGCCAAGCCTCCGGCATCTGTCGGTCGTTTGACATGTGGGTGGACTTCCATTGCCATCCGCGGAGTGGCGTGCTATTTCTTATTGCGTGTCGTGTGTCTTCGTGGTGGACGGTGATGAAAATAGGGGCTGGGACGTGGCCAACGGAACTACCCTAATGGACGAGGCCGGCAGGCGGACCGACGACGGAGTGAAGGCCGGAGACAAGCCGGCTCATGGCCTCTTGTCTCTAGTCGAATGAAGAATACGATTTGGTTTTCAGGTTATTTTAATGGCTCGGAGTGAGTACGGTGAGCGGCCAAGACGAGTAGTGAGCTTTGTGGGCTTAGGAAGGTTAGAATTGGAGTGGGCTTGAGGATGAGCTCAATTGCGCCCCTTAGCCTAGACCCTGAGTCTTAAGTGCAGCCCATGTTCTGAACGGGCCCTATTTTCGGATTAAAAAATTAATTCATTTAGAAAATGTTTTTAAAAACTAAAAAATTTAAGAATTTTAAAAATATTTTTTTCTCAAAAATAGGAAAAAAAAAAGCTTTAAAAGTAGTTTTTTTAGTACTTTTATCTTAAAACGTGTGAAAATCCTTAATAAAAAAATTGTGCTCAAAATTAAACAAGTTGTTAAGATTTTACAATAGGCTTTAAATAGTCATAGAGGCAACTGCTTCAACATATTAATCGCTGCTTCCTATAGCATGGTCAGGGATAAAACTTATGTTTGATAATCACAAGAGGCTGCCTAAACATTTAAGTTGATAATAAATCAAATTAGGTATCGAATGGGCACAAGTTGACTGACTAATGTAATCAAGTCTTCGGCCTTAAATTCCCTAGTTTTGTAGGAAGTGAGGTATACTCACATACCACACTTGGTTTTTAGCTAGCCATAATAAGCTTATGGCGACTCATCATTTGAAAATCCTTATAGCGTTAATTTAACATAATATCATATGCCCCAACATCATGCGAGGTAAGATTTTGGGAGAGTCCACACTTAATCAAATGCCTTAAGGTCATCATTTAAGCATACCTCTAAACTTATGCCATTTCCCCTCTGGACAGGAAAGATTGGTCGTGACAGAAGATAGAGAGATCGATACAGTTTAGGTTGGAGACTCTAGTGAGATCAAAGATGCCATTTGCACTCTGCTTTTCATAATCTGAGCTTTCATTTGGGATTAATGCATTCTTCATCTTGAGTTGTTTAATTGTTTAGGATTTCTTTAATGCAGTTCGGGTCGACGCGGGTGTTGTACCTGAATTGAACAAACCAAACTGTCAAGGTACATATTTTTTTGCTGACTACCCAAATTGGAATGAAAATAGAATTGGAAATATCCAAAATTTTCAATTTAGTTCGGTTTGAATATTATTTATACCCTTAGAGTTTACAATCTTCAATTAGCTAAGCTATAAAATGAAATTACACAATTAATCTTGATCACAAATTTATCCAATAAGTATAAGCGGGTGCTTCAATTAATTCTATCCATTTTATATGATCGAAAAATGTAACAATGCCTTTCTAATTTTTCAGTTGCACTTGAGGTTGATATGATGCCAATTAAGTGGTAAATTAACAAAAGGAAGATTTTGCCGTACCACTACTGCTCGGACAATTGTCGAGCATTCATGAAGTTACTGGTCAGCTAAATGTACACATCACATATCTCACAAAGAAAAAAACACTTACACTAACAGTGACCCAAAACAAACACTGGTACATCATGATCGCTGGAGAGGGGGGCCAGGTTTCCATTGGTCATTAGAGAGGCCGTCCAGCAAAGGTGGGTGGCAGATGCCACCCCTCTGATATAAGAAAATCAAGTTTGTTTTCTCAAACTTGTTATGTTGTGTGGAGCAACATATCAATGTCTTTTGGAGATCATATTACATCATGAATAAAAGTAATAGAGGAGAAAGAAGCTAATAAATTACTTGAATAGCTTGATTCGTACATCAAGTCAAATGACGAGGTAATATTTGTGATCCTAAAATTATTTCTTCAAAAAATTGACTCTTCAGAGCAAACTGCATATGTCCAAAACTTGAATTTGATTGTTAATCAGTTTGTGTGCCTTGTAGGGTGTTCAATGAATTTTTAGATAGCAGGTCCATGCATCTATTGCCTTCGCAATGTTTGCTCCTAGTAATGAAATAGACATAATAGGTATTATAGCTTGACTATAATAGCTGTTTTTGAAACGTCCCTTGCTCTTTTCTCCCTCCCACATTATCTTGATCCACACCCCATGAGAAAGTGCCAAAACATTTGACTCCTCACCCATTTTAATATAAAGGATTAGTCAATTAAATAATTTGTTGAGTTTTGGCTTTCAAATCGGCGAAGAGGACATTTTGGAGCATGTATATTTGTTTTAGGGTTTTTGAAGGGGGACCCACCTCTAACACTAGCCTCCACATTCTCTTCATTCTTTGTTCTCCCTATCTTCTTGTTAGATCTAAAGTTTTTTTTTTTTTTGGATTGTACTCTTATACTGATTGTTGAAGATAGTGAAACCCCTATCTCTCCCCATAGTTTTTCCCGTCTTGGATTTCCACGTATATTTTGTGTCTTGTGTGGTTTTGATTTTGCTTTTTATCCTTTGCTATATGTGCTTTGATTGGTGCATTTTTGGTATTGTTCTGCAACATTATTAATAACAAATGGAAGTACATTAAAAAGTTAATCCAACTGGAAATAGCTAGCTCCTTTAGTACAAAACAAAAAAGAAACCACCGCATTACTACCAGTTTATTATCGACTACAAGCACACATATCAAATGGTTCATGTAAAACTAAATAGTACTTCCGGACACAACATACGCAAAATATCCTTGAGAACAAAATGAAATCAGGCTATGAATAGATGTCCATGTGCTTCATCGAGGATAGACTTCTGTAATCGACACTTCGTTGACAGAAGGCACGGATCCGCTCGTAAATTGATCACGTCCCTTGCCATTCCCTATGAAGTTAATCATTGGTTCTGTCTGGCTTCGGAAGAAAAAGGCCGGTTCTCGTGGCAATGGTAGACTAAGAGTTTGGCTACTCAGCGCAAGAACAATGTTCGCCATGGTCGGTCTATTAGCCGGATCTTCCTGCACACATAGTAAGCTGATATGTATGCATCTGAGCACTTCGCTTCTAGAATAAGATTCTCCCAATGCTAGGTCCACTATTTCCAAAGGCGCATTGTCTCTCCAATGTTTCCAGACCTAGAGCAGGTCAATTGGACACAAGTGAACCACATAATGATATTGTTGATTGAATGTGCAAAGAAAAAATAAATCACATAAGAAACTTACATAGCTCGCGAGATCCTCGCCTCCATCAGATTGGTAGTAGTAGTTATTCCTCTTGCCGCAAATGATCTCCAGGAGGAGGATGCCAAAGCTGTAAACATCGGACTTTTGAGAGAAATGCCCGTGCATCGCATATTCAGGGGACATGTAACCGCTGAAAACCACCACCAAAACCATATTGTTATAAATACTTTAATCTTATAGTGATCACATTTCAATTCTTAACAAGAATGTACCTAACAGTGAACTTTGAAAATGCAAAACTTACTAGGTTCCCACGATTCTTCTAGTGCTTGCGTTAGTTTGATCGACTCTAAATATCCTCGCCATGCCAAAATCCGAAATCTTTGGGTTCATATCATTGTGCAGCAAGACGTTGCTAGCTTTTAGATCTCGGTGAATGACTCGAAGTCGAGAATCTTCATGAAGATAGAGCATCCCTCGAGCGATGCCCGATATTATCTTGTAACGTCTTGGCCAATGCAATTGCTTGCTTTTCTCGGGGTCTATGAAGTGATATAAGGATGAGTAAGTATCATCTAGGAAGCCTAGTAGTTAGATTCAAAATGTTATATATGATCTAGTAAATGAGCATTTGATTATCTACCCATACATTAGCCTAAGACACAAACTTAAAGCTAGTGAAGTAGAACAAACCGAACACAAAGTAGTCGAGACTCTTGTTGGGCACAAATTCGTATACGAGTAGCTTTTCCCCTCCTTCCAAGCAAAACCCAAGCAATCTCACTAGATTTCGGTGCTGTAGCTTTGCCACTAACACAATCTCGTTCTTAAATTCTTCGACACCTTGCCCTGAGCTATGAGATAGCTTCTTCACTGCTATTTCTTGTCCATTGGGAAACCTACCCTGGAAAAAAGTTGTGAAAGGTGACAAGATCTCATTAACTCTTCACTTTTTTTTCCTTGATTTTAGGATTA
This sequence comes from Eucalyptus marginata, assembly GCA_014182565.1. Taxonomy (NCBI): domain Eukaryota; kingdom Viridiplantae; phylum Streptophyta; class Magnoliopsida; order Myrtales; family Myrtaceae; genus Eucalyptus; species Eucalyptus marginata. The sequence goes on along the minus strand of CM024589.1, from coordinate 46,127,080 downwards.
GGACTTTCTGAACTTTTAACTAACATGCAATGCTATTTGTTGAAATATGTTGCCATTTCAATTGGGTCCCCAAAGATTTAAAATTGTTTGGTATGTTGTTATGCTTTTATGACATCCGCACACAAGTCATTCTTATGGCTAGAGAGATGAAATTAGAAACCTTATTCTTAAAACTTCAGAAAAAGAGACATAGCACATTTAATGTCCATTTTGATTTAAGTGAATTGAAACTTCGTGACAGGAGATTGATTCCATAATGGTTAAGATGTCAATGAACATAAGTAAAATCAAACTGAGCATCAAGCAATTTTGAAAGCATTTTACGACATTTACAATCACCAACGTACCTTGTAAACCTCCCCAAATCCACCTTCGCCAAGCTTGTTTTCTTGAGAAAAATTGTTCGTGGCTGCAAGTAAAATATCCCAATCGAATTGCAAGGACTTCAAGGAGGCGATCTCGCTTACCCCTTCATGAGTGAGCAACAAAGTCGTTTAGAATTACTCCTTCAATCTTTTGCTTTTGTTTGTGTTTTTTCTTCTGGAAAAACGATACTCTTACCACTTTCTTCTTGTGCCGCCTTATATTTCTTTTGTGCTCGCATTCTCCGAAGGCAACACCAACCGACGAAGAGAAGCATTAGAAAAACGACGACCGAAACGATGATTGCAGCCAAGGTACCTAATCAGATAATCATTTTTCTCAGCACATTAAAAACCATCAGTCAATTGCTATCCTAAAAGAGTGAATTGACAGCATGCCTAATGTTGGGATTTGCGTATAATCACACAGAAATAAACAGTAAAAGCAAGAAAAGATAATTCAAAACACAATATTTTATTTTAGTTCACCCTTAAACTGGGGTTATATCCACTAGAGGATTCCACTATAATAAAAAATCTGTACCTTTCTTACATCCCTTAATTGCAAAAGAAAGAGATTATATATATATATATATATATATATATATATATATATATATTCATGGACTTGAATCCAAACTAATGATAAAATATGGACTATAACTATAAAAATACTCTAACAGGTCGAGGGTGCCGCCACCACCGAGGTGGTTTTTAGACCCACGCTAACCCATTAGAAAGTGGAATCCCGTGCCTTCTTGTTGATGAGAAGTATGAGCCACACCCCCAACAATTAATAGGGATCATTACAATCCCTTAAGCCTTCTTGTTGATGAGAAATATGAGTCACACCCCAACAACTAATAGGGATCATTACAATTCCTAAAGCGTTCAATACAAATAAAATGAGATAAATATTGTATGGGAAACTTCAGACTTGCTTAACAAGTGCCTTGAAGACACTTACTTTAACAAAATCCACTAGCCATTTCTCAACTCATATACACCGAAGAAGGTTTTCATGTACTTTTGAAACTCATACTTAAAATTTCATTTAGATTCTCATACCTCTAACCTTGCAATTCACAAATTGCATGAATTATCAATTAAAGTAGGATGATTCTATTATTCTGTGTAACAAAACCTTTTTCCTTCGCACTGATAAATTTCTAAAGGAGTTGTAAGTATCAACCGTTACTACAAAAATAAATTACCGGTCACCAGTTCTTCCATTGACTTGTTAGTAACTTGTCGACACTTCTATAAAATTATCGTTTCTTCTTCACATTTTGCGAATTATCAACTGTTCTTACTCTTAATTTCCGGTATTATAAATGCATTAAACCTGCCATCTACTGGTTGGGTGAAAAACTTGGATTACTGCTGCAAACTTGTGGACCTTTTTCCCCGCTTGTAACTTTTTCTTCCCTTATATAGTGGAATACACGTGTCGCACTAAGAGCGGTTCCGGAGTATATGCATGTGGTACACTGCGTGGGTGCAATATCATTTTTATAACGAAGCTAGCCAAAAAATTCGTCAGTATAAGATATAAAATGCAACATCAAGAATTAAAATTTAAAATGCTAGCTACTCTGGATTTTTGCCCAAAAAAGGATTAATATTATAAAAAATCCTAAGCGGGTATACTAGTAATAAAT